>QEPC01007512.1:1796329-1855035 GCA_003113815.1 Sphenodon punctatus | reverse complement strand
GGGGGGGGGAAGGGGAGCTGCACGAATGGACAGCTTGGTGAGCAGTTTGAGGCCTGATGGAAGAGGGAGGTTTTGGGAGGGAGGAAGGGCATTCCAGACATTTTTGGGAGTGGGGGACACTGGGGTAGGTGAGGGTGGTAGTGGAGGAGGAGCAAAGCTCTCCCGTGGGGATGTAGCAGGAAACAAGTTCAGAAAGATGAAGGGGAGCAATGCCATGAAGAGCCTTGAAGGTAAAGGCAAGGAGCTTGTACTGAATGCCTTTGGGTAGAGGAAACTAATGGAGGTAGGTGAGGGCAAAGTAGATGATCTTAGCAGTGGAGTCTTGAAGTGAAGTGAGAGGGGCAAGGTGTGAGGAGGGGAGGCTGGTAAGAAGGAGGTTGCAGTAGTCAAGGCAAGGGATGACTAGAGCATGGACTAGTGTTTTTTGCAGTGGAGGCAGGAAGAAAGGGCTGTATTTTAGCAACAGACTGGATCCGAGGTTAAAAAAGGGAGGAGTCAAAGATGAACTCCAGGCTGCCAGGGCAGCCTGGATGGTGATATCATTAATGGAAATTGAGAGGCAAGTGGAAGAGGAAAGTTTAGGGGGAAAGATAAGTTTAGTTTTGGCATATTAAGCTTGAGTTGAAGGCTAGCCATCTAAGCAGAGATGTCGGAGGGATAGTTGGTGATGCGAGACTGGATGAGGGAGCTGGGTGTCATCAGCCTACCAGCAATACTGGAAGCTGTGAGATTCAGTGAGTTTGCCCAGGGATAGAGTGTAAAGGGAGAAGAGAAGGGGGCCAGGGACAGAGCCTTGGGGAAACTCTGACCAAGAGGGGAGGTGACATGGAGGAGGAATTAGCAAGAGAGATGGAACACATATGACTCGTCTCTGTAATAGGCCTACAGTGCTTATTGCATCAGAACTGCCATATTGGGTCAGACCAAGGCTCCACCCAGCCCTGTATCCTGTTTCCAGCAGTGGCCAGTGCTGGTTGCTTCAGTAGGATACAGACAGATCCTACACTGAGTGATCCATTCAATGTCATTTACTCCCAGCAGTTAGAGGTTTCATCTCCAAACCCACTTGGCTACTAGCCACTGATAGACCTAGCCTCCATGAACTTAGCCAAAATTTGGTTAACCCAGCTTTTTCAAGATCCCAATGTGTAATGAGTTTCATAGGTTAATTGTGTGCTGTGTGAAAACTACTTCCTTTTGTCTGAGACCTGTAGCCTCAGGTATTTGGAGGATGGGTAAAGGACAGCTTCCTACTTACTTTCTCCAATCAGACATGACTTGATAAACCTCTATCATACCCCTCTCAGCTCCTCTTTTCTAAGCTGATGAGCTGTAATATCTTTTGGGCCTTCCCCTTAGACGGGTCATTTGATGCACTTGATAATCTTTATGGTTCTACTACAGCGCGTTTAGACGGGGTGATGAGACCTGCACACAGCACGGAAGGTGTGGCGGCACCATCAATTTATATAGTGGCACTGTAATATTTTTTGCTCTAACGTTCTGTTGCCTTTTTGGTTGCTGATCTGATGTTTTCAGTGAACTGTCCATAATAGTTAGGATTATTTCCCCCCGATGTGCACTACTTTGCAGTTATCAGCACTGAATTTCATCTGACATGCTGTTGCCCAGTCACCTAGTTTTGTGAGATCCTTCTTTACAGCTTCACAGTCTGCTTTGGACTTAATTATCTTGAATACATTTGTATCATTTGCTGCCTCCAGCGTACATCCCCTTTTCAGATCGTTACTGAACATGTTAAATAGCCTCAATATAGATGCCCAGGGCACCCTGCTGTTTACTTCTCTCCAATGTGGAAGCTGGCAATTTATTCCTACAAATTGTATCCTAATTTTAAACCGTTACTGATCCGTGAAAGGATCCTCCCCATTATCCTATGACTACTTTTGTTAGGAGTCTTTGGCGAGGAACCTTGTCAAAGGCTTTCTGAAAATCTAAATATGCTCTGTTGTTTGGATCGTCCTTGCCCCCTTGCTTGCAAATAATTGTAATAGATTTGGTGAAGCATGACTTCCGATTCCAAAGTTATGCTGGTTCATCCCCATCGTATCATGTTTGTCTGTATGCCTGATAAGGTAGGGCAGCGTAGACTTTAAAGGAGTTTTTTATATTCTTTTTTATTTCATATTTATTATTTTACATTTATTTTGTGTGATGTTTCTATGTGTGGTCACCTGCCCTGAGCTCACAAGTTAGGGCGGGATATAAATACAAATAACTAAAAATAAGTAATAAAATAATTCTGTTCTTTACTGTTGTCTCTCCCAATCATGTTGGGCGCAGCAGCCTGTAGTTGGCATTCTCTCGATTTTAGCGTTAGGTTATATTACCCCAGTTTGTAGTTCTGCAATTTTGTGGTTGAGTTCTTTCAGAACTCTTGGGTGAATACCATCTGGTCCTATTTATTATTTATTATTGTTCTACAACCTCCCCAACATTGTCCCCTTATTGTCCTTGAGTGCTTGATGGTCTAATGGCCCAACTGACTCACTTCTGAGGTACTCAACAAATTTCCTAGTATTAGATTTTACATCTTTAGCAAGTTGCTCCTCGAATTCCTTCTTGGCCTGGCTTATTATAGAGCTTTACATTTTATTTTTAATTTTACAGAGCAGTTTATTTTCACCTATTTCACTTATTTGTCCTCACTGCAACCATACTCCTTATTTTGGCAGCTCACTTATTTCCTGCGCTTGCTCACTCTGTCCTGGGTCTCTCTCTGTTTGAGAAAATCCTTTTATTGAACCATAACACAAAGGGTGATTTGGCTTTTTCAGCCCCCAACTGAAGGTTTAAATAGGATAACTGACAAATGGGGAAAGAGAGATTCCCTCCTCTTAGCCCTCCTTACAAATCATGAGATTGGTTTGAAAATCATGAGATTTTGAAAAATAATAAACATGGTGATTGTTTTTAAACCATCACCCCCTTAATTTCCCAGTAGTCTTCACCATCTCAGGCTCTCTCTCACAACTATGGGGGCTGGAAACTAAAAATAAATACATTACTGAAGTGATTTTTCACGTAATAACATTAATGGAACTTTAAGGGAAATGAGACTGATGTTAAAATGGTGTGAACTAGTGACATTGCAAGTAGCATGAGTATTTTCCATTGAGGAAAGGGTTGTTTTTAAAAGGTGGTTATTCTGCAGAAGGAAATGTGTGTTTAGAAGTCAAGACATTTCTTTCCAAGCTCTGTGACTGTTAAACACCACTGGCAAGTCAGAAGATGTAGCTCAGGAGAAGCATGAAAGTGTATTGGTTGAGTAAAAAATATCTTGGCAGTTTCAGCTAGTATAGTAACTAATGAATCAGAGAGCTCATAAACTCTCAGATGTCATTCAAAACAGCAAGCAAATCTAATAATGACTAGTAAAGCTTGCTCATAAATCTACAGTGAAAAGTAATTACGGTATATGTATTTAGTGAGATGGACAAGGCATGTGACCATAAAAGTGCAGCTAAAAGAGATTGCCTTGTGGTTACAACATGAAGGAAGAAGGACTTTTCTGTTGGTGTGCGTTTTGTGTTTGGAAGAATGTAAAATACAAAGGACTCGTTTCTGATGGGTGCAGGAGATTTTGCAGAGATTTTGTTTGGTTTGGTGTAGGAAGTAAAGTTTGCTCTGGTCTTCTCTGAAATTGGATCTCTAATCTCAGAAGAGGAGGAACATGTTATCCCGTAGTTGAAGAGGGACTTGACCAATGAAACATGCAAGGCATGCTTTTCCTTTCTCTTTCTGTGTTTCACTTATTTTAACCCTTGGAGAAGTTGTCAGTGTAAATTGAAGCTATCCAGAGGCACTTGTAACTTGAGTGGGCTTTATGGAGAGAGATCACCTCAAGGTCTTACTTAAAATGTCCATATTCCTGGTGGTCATATTTCTACATGAACGGCCCCGATCTTCACAAGTTTCTCAGCATGTTAGGCTCGAGCTCACTCAAGATTTCACCCTGACTCCTGCTGTTGTTTTTGTCCCTTGAGGGGGTGCATGATTCTGGCAGCTCCCACTATGTTTTGGCAACACTTGTATTGCTGTTGTGCCAATTAAGTATCAGTGAATTGAAACCAAAGTGATCTGGAGAAGAGGTGGGGCAAGGACTGGCTGGGAGACGAGAGGTGCTCGGGTTATACAATTAATGTACAATGCCAATGAAACCTGGGGCCAGGAGGCACAGGAAGATCAGCATTATCAGACTGAGGAGACAGCAGCTGCAGCAGTTTAGTCACTGCTTTGCTGTATATGCCAGAAATACTCTTTCCTAACCACGATAGTAGTTAGCCAATTTTGACAGGGGACAGGCACCTATTGTGCCCAGTTTACAGATGGGCAAGATGAGGTGAACAGCAAACCGATAGCAGGGGAGAATTCAGGCATCCTAGGGAGAGATTTTTAAAGGCAATAGTGATATCCCTCATGCCTGCCAAGTATACTTGGGTTTTCTTCTGATATTGATCTGGTTGTGCCCTTGGGTGTCCTTCAAGTTCTTTATCTGTAAAATGGGGATAATAATATGTAGCTACCTCCAGGAATGTTGTGAGGCTTAACTGAGGTTTGTAGAACACTTTGAGATTCCTCGATGACAGGCATTATGAAAAGAGAAAGCTACTGTCATTCCTGGGAGCAGTCTTTATTTGTGTCAGTGACTGTGTGTTAAGACAGACTCCTCCTGTAATGCGGTTATGTAAAGATTTCCACAAACATACTCAGAATTCCTATGTCCCCGCAAGGGATCCATCTGAATATTTTCCTCACAAAAGCCTGAGACAGTCTTGCTTTGACATCAGAAGGGCAGAATGTTATTTGAATTATGCAGTTCCTGAGCAATGCAGAAGCAACAACAGCGATCCATGTGGTGAAATAAAATGGGCAAAACGGAGCCCCACCAAGTACAGTAATGTGAATTCTGGTTACAGAGTTATAGCTGTAAGCATAATCGTGTATCCCACACCATGGTTAACCAAGAAGGCAGTAAGAGAGTTTTTAATAGCTACTCATAATATTTTACATGTCAATTACGCCTTTCAGTCTGAAGGATTCCAGAGTGCTCCATAAACTTTATACTCACATTCCCTGCTGAAATGCAGCCACTTCTGGGGTATAGTCAACAGTGTAGTAAGGTAGTGTGTGTAGGAGGTGGGGCCGGGGGAGGGGAGGAAATGCACTAGGACAAATCACTGTTGCTTTTTTTTTTAAAGTGCCGTAAGAAATTTGAGGCCAGGTTTTCTAAACAGCACAGAGCAAAATGTCTACAGAAAGGCTATAAATCTTAAAGCCATTCACTATTATTAGCTTGCTGATTATGAAGATCTCAGCATATCCCAAAATTTGCCTGCGGCAAGGTTCTACTTTGGGACAGTATTGGGAAGAAGGTGGAAAAATATATTGAAGTGAGAGAATCGATCGAGCTGATGGTGGGGTGACGCTATATGTGAAAGACAGTATAAGAGTCAAGAAGGATTAAAATTGTACAGGAAGTGAATTGCATTCTTGGATAGAAATTCCATGCCTAACGGGGAAGCGTATAGCAGCTGGGATGATACTGTTGACCCCCCAGACCAGAATGGTGAGACTGACTATGAAATACTAAGAGATTAGTTAGGCTGCTGTAAAGACAATAATAATGGGTGACTTCAGTTCCCCTAATATTGACTGGGTGAATGTCTACTCGGGGTGAGATGCAGAGGTAGAATCTCTAGCTGCCATAAATGACTGTTTCTTGGAGCACCTGGTCCTGGATCCTATGAGAGGAGGCGGCACTACTTTCTATCTATTCCTAAGCGGAACGCAGGACCTGGTGCAAGGGGTAATCTAATGGTGGTAATCAAAATCATAATATAATAAAAATCTACCTACTTATAGGAGGGAGAATGACAAATAAAACTACCACAGTAACATTTAACGTTAAAAGGGGGAACTATGCTAAAATGAGGAAATTAGTTAAAGGGAGACTAAAAGGAGCAGTTGTGCAGATTAAATGTCTGCAGGAAGCATGGAGATGAGTTAAAAACACCATTTTGGAAGCCCAGATTAAATGTATTCTACAAGTAAAAAAAGGCAGCAAGAGGACCAAACGGGAGGTGAAGGAGGCCATTAGAGCCAAAAAGGCATCTTTTCAAAATAGAAAACTAGTCATATTGAAGAAACTGAGAAAGAGCATAAGCATTGCCAAATTAGAAGTAAAACATGAATAAAGCAGGCCAAGATGGAATTTGAATAGCGACTCGCTAAAGAGGCAAAAATTAAGAATGAAAACCTTTTCAAGTACATCAGAAGCAAGAAATCTGTTAGTGTGTCAGCTGGGCCATTAGAGGACCAGAGGGTGAAAGGGGCATGCTTGGGGAGGATAAGGCCACTGCAGAGAAGCGGAATTAATTCTTTGCTTCAGTCTTCACTGCAGAGGAAGTTGGGGAGACACCCACATCAGAACTATTCATTGTAGGTGATGAATTGGAAGAACCGTCGCAAATCAGCGTTTCTCTGGAAGAAGTTCTAGAGCAAATTGACAAACCAAATAGTCAGAAATCACGAGGACCAAATGGTATTCACTCCAGAGTTCTGAAGGAACTAAAGTACAAAATCACAGACCTAGTATAGGTAACTTATAACCCATCGCTGAAATCTGCCACGGTATGTGAGGATTGGAGTGTAGTAAATGTAACGCCAATATTTAAAAAGGGCTCCAGAGGTGATTCTGGAAACTACAAACCTGTGAGCCTGACATCGGTGCCAGGCAAACTGGTGGAAATTACCGGGTATTTTGATAAGCACGACAGAATGGGAAAGAGTCAACATGGATTTAGAAAAGGGAAGTCATGCCTCACTAATCTGTTTGAATTTTTAAATAAGCATGTGGATAAGGGTGAGTTGGTTGATATAGTGTGTTTGGATTTTCAGGAAGTGTTTGATAAGGTTCCTCACGAGAGAGACTTGAGGAAATTAAATAGGATAGGAGGCAGTGTCTTGTGGATCGGTAACTGGTTAAAGGGTAGGACTAAAAAATGATCAATTTTCACAATAGAGAGAAGTAAATAGTAGAGTTCCCCAGTGATCTGACCTGAGACTGGTGTTTAATATATTAATTGGTGATATGCAAAAGGGAGTAAAGAGTGTGCTGATCAAATATGCAGTTGACGGAGTTATTCAAAGTAGTTAAAACTCGAACAAACTGTTGAGAAATTTCAGGAGGAACTTGAAAGACTGGGTGATGGGGACACTAAATGGCAGATGAAATTTAATGTTGACAAGGGCAAAGTGATGTACATAGAGAAAAATAATCCAAACTATATGTACACAATGCTGAGTTCTAAATTAGAGATTATCACTCAGGAAAAAGGTCTTGGAGTCATTGTGGACAATACATTGAAATCCTCAGCTCAATATGTGACAGCGGTCAAAAAAGTGAACAAAACGTTAAGAATTATTCAGAACAGGATAGAGACTAAACTTACCGTGCTTGTGGGTGCAGTTCTGGTTGTCCCATCTCAGAAAAGGTACAGAGAAGGGCACCAATAATGATAAAGGGAATGGCTTCTGCACAAGAAGAGGCTAGATAGGTTAGGGCTCTTCAGCTTGGAGAAGAAACAACTGAGAGGCGATAGGATAGAAGTTTATAAAATCATGAGCAGTGTGGAACGTGTAAAGAGAGAGCAGTTATTTACCCTTTCAAATGGTACCAGAACCAGAAGCCACTCCATGAATCTAATTGGCAGCAGATTTAAAACAAATGAAAGGAAGTATTTTTTTCACTCAGCACACAGTAACTGTGTGTAATTTATTACCAGAGGATGTGTTCAAGGCCAGTAGCGTAGCTGGGTTTAAAAAGGCTTGGATAAGTTGTTGGCGGGTAGGTCCATTAACAGCTATTAGCCAAGTAGGTTTGGGGGACGGCTCTTTTTATTCACCCACCCCAAAGCACTAAGATTTTGCACTCAAACATTGTTCTGAGTTACTTGTTAAAAGCAGCAGAAGAACATCATGGACAATGCTGTATTTCTCCAACAATAAGGGACTCGTTAAAAATGTGTTGTGTGTGAACCAGGACCGAGTCAGGATGCATGCTACAGGCTTGCTAAATAAAGAAATGTACGTGGTTGCATGTTGGTCAGCGGGGGTGGGGGAGGGGGTGGTTAGACAAGGCCATGAGCTTCCTGCAGTTCATCAGATGATTGTTAGGCTGCCACAGATTCCGCTACAGACTAAAAGAACCAAAGCAAGTGGTGGAAGGAGAGCAGTGATTTCATCAAGAATGGAGCCTGACCTTTCAACTTGGTCTGTAAATCTCATGCTGCTGGCTTGGGCAGTTCCTGGTTCAAATCCCTGCATCAACCAACTGGGCAGACCTGTCCAGACTCTCCCTCAGGCTCTGCTGGCATCAGCCTTTTGAGTGGTAATCCAGTGTGTGTGCGCGCTGCCTGCTGGGGAGAGGGGGGGAAATGCATGTTCAGCGCTAACAATGGTACACTACAGATCCCACATTTCAGAATTGGGACCCTATCGAGAGCCAGTGTGGTGTAATGGCTCAGTGCGCAGTACTTGGATCGGGAAGTAGGGGGGGGGGACCCTGGTTCAAGTCTCGCCTTAGCCAGAAACTCACTGGGTAACCTTGGGCCAGTCACAATATTCTCTCAGCCTACCCTGTTTTATTATTATGATAAGCATTTGTTTAAGACTGTCTATGGCTTACCCCACAGTCTTAAAAAGTTGTGTTAATTTGTTAACACACAGGGTCGCTATATAAAAATAAAAATTATTGTTATTATGTGTCTCACTAACGGGCCATAATTGGGGAGACATTCCAAAAGGACTGGACTTGTGGGGTCAGGATTATTGCTGAAATGGATAGCAAATGTATTATCTGTGGTTAATAGCCAGTATTCCAGATACTACTACTACTAACCATTTCTCTAGCACTATTAGGCATACACAGCACTTTACAGTCAGAGATTTTGGTGACAAGTCTCCTGCCCAGTGGGCTTACAATCAAAGATGGCTGTGGGGAGCCCAGGGGACAGACAGACACACACGTATTATCATTGTACAGATGGGGAACTGAGGCTGAGTAGTTGTGATTTGCCCAAGGCCACTCAGTGAGTTCATTGGCTGGGGTGAGAGATTTGAACCCGGGTCGTCCAAGTCCAGCATCTTATCCATTACACCCCACTGGCTGTACCCACCTCATAGGATGTTGTGAGGGTGAACTAAATAAGGATTATAAAACACTTCAAACAGTGAAAATGCTATAGAAATTATTAATAATCCTATAGTTTGGTGATTATTTGGTAACTGTCCAGTTACTGCAGAGGTAATAGCACTTGGTGCTATTAAAATTGATTCTGTTTCTAACGTGCCAATCCAAGAGGTCATCCAGTTCATCCTGTATGCTTTTCTGATCCTTCTCTGTTTTGGCAATTCCTCCCAACTTGGTATCATCAACAAATTTAATTAGCATACTCCCCTCACCAAGGTCGTCAGTTACAAATATATTAAATACGATGGGTCCCAAGACAGATACTTGAGCAACTCCACTAGCAACTTCTCTTCCCGCTTGAAAGTCCTCCTCGCAGCACACAATTCTGGACCCATTTTTATTACTTCTCATCTTTTCCAGCTTAAGTAGTAATGTACCATGCAACACGGTATCAAATGCTTTGTTAACATTTCCAAATACACTAAATCTACTGCATTCTTCTATCCAAAAAGCCAGGTATCTTTTCCCTTTGCTGCCATGTCACCAATTATTCTTAGTAGTTGCTATAACATCTGGTTAGGCTAACAGGTCTATAGTTACCTGGGCCATTTTTACTCCCTTTCTTAAATACAGGTACAATGGGGCGGAACCCAAGTTCCTGCGTGCATCAAGCTTACATGCTTGGTGTGCATACATGCTAAGTGCACACTGCATGTGCAGGATGGGTGCACACCAAATGCATGGCATGCGCGCACATCCAGCACTTGGTTTGCATGCGATGTTTGCTTGGTACATGTGTAGACCTTGGATTAGTCCCAACATTCGCTATTGTCCAATCATGAGGTACCACCCCTTAAATTAGTGGATTTATTCAATATCATTGCTAATAACGGACCTGCATCTTCAGGTGCCAATTTCTTTCATATTCCTGGATGAAGATTATCCGGTCCTTCTGAATGCAAAGTATTCATTAAGAATTTGAGCCATGCCTACTTTGGGTATTTTCAGACTTTACGAGATCACAATGCCTTCTGGGTGTTCTGACCACGACCGGGGATCGGCGTCATGTCTGTTGCGCTGCCCCGGGCTGTGGTCTGGCGGCCTGATTCCGTCACGTCTGTTTGGGGCTCTCCTTGATCACGGGGTGGTGGTTCGGTTCCCCACCGCTGGGAATCCACTGTGGTGAATTGGGACCGCGTAACGTCTGAAAACACCCTTTGTCTTTGCTCTCTACCCCATCCTTACTGTACAGTGGTCCCACTTGTTGTTGTCTTGTTTTTTAATCTAACTACAGAACCTCTTGCTATTTATTCAATTTTGAATAAACCAGCTAGGTTGGTCCGCCCTCAGAGGCTGATGGAACTGCAGCGGTTCCAGGAGGCTTTGAGGGAGTTAATCTTAGACCCGGACAGCCACTCTCTTGATGAGCTTGTCCAGCATTGGACTATCTTGCTTTGGGGGGGAGGGGGGGGGCAATTGACAGAGTGGCTCCGAGACGTCTTCTCCCTCCATCTCATCACCGCAGGGCCCCTTGGTTAACTGAGGGACTGCGGTGTATGAAACAGGTAGACAGGAGACTAGAGTGATGCTGGCGTCGGACTCGCTCTGAATCTGACCAACTTCTCCATAGGACCCATTTGCGGTCCTATATTGAGGCTGTAAGGACAGCAAAGGAGGAGTTCTTTGCTGCCCTCATAGCTTCTGCAAAGTCGTGTCCAGTGGAGCTGTTCCGGGTGGTGCGGGGACTGGTCTCAGGTCCACTGTGAGGAGTTTGCCACCTACTTTGCAGACAAGATCACTCAGATCCAGAGTAACTTTGACACTGGATTGGAAGCAGTGGGTGAAGAGCATGAGGTTATGGAGGCACCGTCTGGTCGATCTTTCTGGGATGAGTTTCAGGAAGTGATGCCAGCCGATGCGGTGAATGTCCTGGGGTCTGTTAGAGCCACTAGTTGTGAATTAGATCAGTACCAGTCCTGGTTGGTGAAAGCCTCCAGGGAGACTTTGGGGATGGTGCTGGCGAGGGTAGTGAACGGCAGGGGAGGCTGTGGTGCGCCCCCTGCTGAAGAAGCCATCTTTGGATGTGGACGCACTCGCCAACTACCGACCCGTCTCTAATCTTCCCTTTTTAGGGAAGGTTCTTGAACGGGCAGTGGCATTGCAGCTCCAGGCGCATTTGGATAGCATCGGTTTCCTTGACCCTTTTCAGTCTGGGTTCCGCCCCGGTTATGGTACGGAGACGGCATTGGTGGCTTTGGTGGACGATCTCCGCCGGGAGATGGACGCAGGATGTTCAACATTTCTGATCCTGCTAGATCTCTTGGCTGCATTTGGTACTGTGGACCATGGGCTGCTCCTGAGATGACTGCGAGATCTGGGGGGTCTGGACGGGACTGTCCTTGGGTGGTTCCGCTCATTCCTCTTGGGGAGAAGCCAGCGGGTGGTGCTGGGGCTGAAACATCAAGCCCCCGGGCCTTATCCTGTGGCGTTCCGAAGGGTTCGATCTTTTCTCCGCTATTATTTAATGTGTATATGCAGCCCCTGGGGGAGATCGGGAGAAGGTTCGGGGTGCGATGTCACCAATATGCTGATGATACTCAGCTGTACCTCATTTTCAACTGACCCAGGTCCTGCTGTCTCATTACTTTCCCAATGTTTGGAGGCCGTGGCGGATTGGATGTGGCAGAGCAGACTGAAGCTAAATTTCGATGACGGAGGTGATGGTGGTGGGTAGGGCGGGGGAGGTTCTGGCTCCCCTGGAGAGGTGGGGTGGGTCCGTCCTCCTGTAGCCCAGCAGGTTCGGAGTCTGGTGGGGTGTTAGACTCGGGTCTCCGTCTGGATCGACAGGTGGAAATGGTGGCTAAGGCCGCCTTCCGCCAGCTGTATCTGGTACGGAGGCTGCGTCGATACATTTCCAGGCCCAACCTGGCCACTCTCATCTATGCCTTCATCACCTCGAGGCTCGACTACTGCAGTGCACTTTACATGGGGCTTCCCTTGCTTCTGGTTCGGAGGCTGCAGCTGGTGCAGAATGCGGCGGCCCGTCTCCTTACGGGGACTGGGTGACGGGAGCACATAACACCGGTGCTCCGTACTCCGCACTGGCTGCCTATAGTGTACCGAGCCCGATTCAAGGTGTTAGTGTTGATCTATAAAGTCCTGCACGGTCTGGGTCCATATCTTGGGGACCGCCTCGCCCTCTGCGCGATCCCTTCAGTCCACGGGGGGCCACAATGGAGAGGGCGTTGTCAGTGGCCGGGCTGTGGCTCTGGAACTCCCACCCGGAGGAAGCCCGCCTGGCCCCAGATCTGCTGGTGTTTCATCGAGCCTGCAAGACCTGGCTGTTCGCCCAGGCCTTCGGAGGGGAGGGAGGGGGTAGTTTTTGGAGTGGGGATGGGATGATATTTTTAAATGTATTGATGAAGCTGTATTTTTAATATTGATTTTATGGAATTTTATTGTGGTGTTGGTTGTTGTAAGCCGCCCCGAGATTCCGTAGGCACGAGGGAGCGGCTAAAAAATGCTTATAATAAATATAAATAAATAATAAATTTTGTGGGCAAAGTCTGTCTGTTTGACTTTTGGTAAGTTTTTATTCCTACATTTTCTAACCTCTTGGAGGTAGTTTTCTTTACCAATCAACCCATTTTCCTACTCCCTGTAAACTCTCTGCTTATTCCCAGTATCATGTTTGAGATGATTTTTCAAGTAATTAGGTCTAGAGCACCTTCCTACAAGATCTTTCCTCGTCCTAGGTATGCAAATTGCAGAAAGCCTTTGTGTCTTGGACTTGAAGAAAATCCAACCATCTTCCACATCTTGGTTCAGAATTTCTTCAGTTCAGTTAAACCCACTAATTATTAATTTTCCTTAATTTCCCCAAATCTACCTTTTTAAAATGGAAAAAACATAATTATTGTTTAAGGATCCTTCCAACTAAATTAAACGGAATTAATGTGATCACTAGATCCAAGTTTATCCCCAATAGCTAAATTCTCTGTGATCTCTTTGCTAGTTACTAAAATCATATCTAAAATAGCATGCCCTCTAGTTGGTTGAGTGACAACTTGGTGAAGAAATTTGTCATTTATCACATCCAGGAATAACTTGGCTTTACTCTTATTAGACATTAATTCTCTAATCGATAACTGGAAAATTAAAGTCTTTCAAGCTACACAGAACTCTTCTCCAGGCAGGAATGAAGACCAGAGCTGAGCCAGAACTAAATCCATACAAGATAGATTTGGCTAGGGACAATAGCCACTGACTGCATCTGAATAGGGTGTTGGTGATAGATCTGGGAGGTAGGTAGCTGCTTGAAATGAAAAAGGTCATTAGCAATTTCAGCAGCTTAAAGACTATAAAGGGTAAACAACATGTTTAAGGATAAAAACACATTGTTTGGAACAGACTCCTGAAGCAAGTAATGAAGTCAAAATTTCTGTTTAATCCACAGTCCTTGGTATCAAGTAGAGTTATGAATTTTAGTTGCCGGGCATGTCTTTTAATGTTTTTGTAGATATTTCCTTTTCAGGACAAGGGTTGAGAAACCAAATATGGGGCCATTCCATTTCTGGATCATGGGGCAGAAGGAAAGAAGACTGGAGTGAGCGTGGGGGGTGGGAGAGCTGGCCAAAATTAGTTTGTGTTTTCAACAGTCAAATGTAAAATTCTGAATAATATTTTTGTTCTTCCAAAATCCATTTTTCATCATTGTTGAGAACCACTGAAGTTCATGAAAATGTTCTTGCCTTTATGAAAGTGAGGGGAAAAATACCAGGATGACTAAAAATGGGGAGGGGGATGTGAACATTTGCAATACAAGACAACCAAAAGGCAGGAGAATGCAGGAAAAGTTACAACAGCAATATTGGTTAGTGAGGAAATGGTTTTATACACACATTTTTACATCATAGAAACTATTTTCAGCTAATTTATTTGGTGTGTAAATAAATGGGGAGGTAAGGGGAGAAACGATGGTTTAAAAATGGATAAAATCCATGAGGGCATCCGTGATCAAAGTACTCGAGAGAGACTTTTCTGTTGAGTCACCCAAGTTCATTTTTAATAACAACGGATTTGAACAAAGAAAACACAGTTTGGGGGGATGTGATTTTCGCTTTGCACGCATAGTAAACAAGCCTGGTGTTCAGATATAAAAACAAATGATCTCAGGCATCTTCATCCCGCCTTGGGAAAGGTCAGATCTGAAGCCAGATGCTGCCAGCTCAGGCCCCTCTCCTTAGTTTTTACCTGCTCAAGCTCCATCTGCTGCAACATCTGTAAATTGGCTGCAGCTCTGCTGCAAACAGACTTGGATTTCCCTTGATGATACATGTTAAAAGGTTTCTTTTGAGGTCTGCAAACCTAGTCCCGCTGCTGAACATCTGGTCTTGAAACCTGTCAAATGAATGGCTCAATTTTTTATTCTCTCCCACTTTCTTTTTAAAGATAACCCAGCTGAAAATTGAAAACAACCCATTTGCCAAGGGATTCAGGGGAAGCGACGACAGTGACCTTCGTGTGGCACGGCTGCAAAGGTGGGGGAAAGAGTAAAAAAAAAAAGACAGCTGGTTAGAATACAGTAAACGTGTTCTAGCATCTCTCCTGTTGTTTGTTTGTATGTGTCCAGAGGCCACATGGGAGCTTTGATGCAATGTATGTATTTTTGCCTACAGATGTGTGTGCAAATTTAGTGCCGCTATCTTAATGACAGTTATCTCTCTCTCCCTCCTCTTCTGCAGCAAGGAGTATCCAGTGATCTCCAAAAGTATCATGAGGCAGAGGCTGGTGTCCACTCATGGTCAGCTTTCAGCAAAAGCAGATGGCAACCCACTTCATGGGAACCATCAGGGCCTTCAGCATTATCAGTATGAGAATGGGGCTCACATGCAGTTTGCTGCATCAGATACTCAAGAACTGCCGCTCAACACCTTTGCAGCACAGAGAGATTCAGGGCTCTTCTATCACTGCCTGAAAAGAAGAGGTAAGCAAGGCTTAACTTGAACCTAACAGATTAGCTGGAGACCCTTCCTGCCTCTCCCAGGCCAGGAGGGCCATGCTAGTCTACTGCTAAGAAATACTGGAATTTATTATGCTTTTCTAGAGATCCATTTTGCAGGAAGGCAAAAAGCTATTGAGTGGGGGAGGTGAGAACAATGATTGTTCTGAACAGCGGCTCACAAGAGGCACTTGGCACCTAGCAGGCTCAGGTTCTCAGAATAGACTCTGCTGTTCATAAAGAAATGACATTGTGAATATCCATGATCTTAGGACAGCTTTCTAATTTTTCACTGTTGGAAACCCACACGCTTAAATCATCTGAGTTAAAAATAAAGCCCCCAAAGCCAAACCATCTGTCTATGAAGTTGCTTCTTGTCTGTGCCTTTTTTAATCTGTTTAGGTAAGAGCACCAATTATAGAAGGAGTGTCCGTCTTTAAGCACACATTTCAGAGATTCAGGGTCTCATAAAAAAATATTTATTATTATTATTATTAAAGTCACATTGCCTGCCATGGAGTGCTACGGCAGAGGTGGGCAAAGTTCCCAAAAGCCACATACCAATATGTTCACATTGTCAACAGCCACAAGACCCTTTACCTTGTTCAATGGGATCCCGGAGACAGAGCAGTGTGGCTTCCCCCACCCCTTTCCCTTTATGTCATAGCTCCAGCTGCCAGGTACTCTGTTGGGTTCAGATAACAGCAATAGTGGCTCAGAGCACACTGCCCCTGCTTCCATGATGGCCCAGTTTCTCTTGCTCCTGTGCCTCCAGTCAGTTCCTTGTGGGCAAGAGGTACCAGAGAGCCAGCTGCTGTTTCTCCATCTCTGCTCTAAGGTCCTAATCCATAACCCAGTGAAGTCAATGGAAATCTTTTTTAGTTGACTTCAGTCAGGGACCGGTATTTGCTGCATTTTCCCCATTGGTTGCTGACTTAAGTGAACTAAGGGACGTTTATAGTCTGTGTGCTGTGTATTCATGGATTCTAAAGTCAGAAGTGATCATTAGGGTCATCTAGTCTGACCTCCAGTCTAGCACAGGCCAAACCAAACTTTCTTTGGTTATTGCCATAGTCAAGCCCATCGGACTGTGTTTGGCTAGGGCATCTAGTCTTAAGTGCTGGGGAATCCACCACCGCTTTGGTAACCCATTTAATTGGTTAATCACCCTCTGTGTGCAGCCCCACAAAGGCCTGACAAACAAAGCAGCCCACAGTGGACAGAGTTTGCTGGAATGAAGGATGTTGGCAAATTATGCCTTGAACCAAAAGGGAAGCCATTTAAAAGCCACATACATTTATTTATTTTTTCTATATTCTTATTCTGATGTTTTCAATATGTTTATCCACTCTGAGCCTTCAACAGGGGTGGGATATAAAACCTAGATAGATAAATGTATAGGCTGAATTGGAAGCTCAAAATATGTACATCTGCATACACAATTATCTCAGCTAATACTTGATCCTGAAATAGGGTGAACTCCTGCAAGTGCTACGTAGGCCACTTAGAGTTGTATATACGGAGTGCTTTTCAGGATCAAATCCTTAGTATAATATTTTTATGAGGAGTGCAGTAGCTATTTGTAGACACATTCTTTTGTCTGGAAAACTAACCTTTAAATACGTGCAATGTTTTCCAGTCTGTTATCAGCACATGCATCTTAAGAATGTAAGAGCATAGTCAATGTTATACTGGGTCAGACCAATGATCTATCGAGCCCGGCATCCTGTCTCCGATAGCGGCCAATCTTGGTCGCTTGGGAAAAGTTCCCAACAGGTCACAACGGGGAGATCCAGTCACTGCTCGCTCCCAACTCCCAAAAGAAATGTTATTTCCCCCATACCTACTTGGGTAATAGCTGTTAATGGACCTACCCAATCTTTTTTTAAACCCAACTATACTACCGGCCTTGCCACAACAACTTTTGACAACCAACCCCACAAGTTAACTGTTCATTGAGTGAAAAAATACTTTGTTTTAAATCTGCTGCCAGTTAGTTTCATGGAATGTCACCTAGATGTAGTACTATTTGAGAAGGTAAATAACCACTCCTTGTTAACCCATTCCACACCACTCATGATTTTATAAACTTCTATCATATCCCCTCTGTCATCTCTTCTCCAAGCTGTAGAGCCCGAACCTGTCAAGTCTCTCTTCATACAGAAGCCATTCCATACCCTTTATCATTTTTGTTGCCTTTCTCTGTACTTTTTCTAGTTCTACTATATTTTTTTGAGATGGGGCAACCAGAACTGCACACAATATTCAAGGTGTGGTCGCACCATAGATTTATATAGAAACATTCTGATATGCATCTATATAAATCTATATAACCTTTAAAAAATCTGCACACCTTCAGTAAAACAAACAACCCCCCCTGCAAAATGTGCACATCGAGAAGAAGTGCAGAGCAAAATATTACTAATAGTGGTCTGCAGGTTGTGTTGCTGCTAAACCTGCAGGAAGCCATAGTCCCCATCCACAGGAACAGGAGACAACGGACAAAGTACATACCAGAACTTTTTACCAGTCAACAGAGAAATGAGCTTTATCTTGAAATATTTTCTATCGCCCCTGACAGAAATATCTGGTAAATGTAGAGCAATTTTTGTAAGGACAGGAAGAAAGGTTGTGATAAGACATCTGAAAAAGCTCCTTGAATTTGTCAAAAGCAACACTACAAAAGTGATGTGGCCCCCTCGTTATCTGGATGACTGAAAAGTAATCTCGAGATGCAAAAAGCAGTAGCTCAAGTCACTTAGCTTTCAGCTGATAAACATAGCCAAAAATGCTTTAAGATTGATGGGATTAGTCAAACATCAGTAGTGTAATATCTTCTTGGTATTAAGTTTGTCTTTCAAAACTAAGTAGTTTAACTGGATTAGCCTGAAAGAGGATGGTAGCAACCTAGTAAAGGAATTGTTGGATACACATGCTACAAGCTCTTAAGGGAAAGATGCAAGAAAATCAAGGGGCCTGGGTGTAAAACCAGGGAAAGGAAGGGGACATGCCTCGCTTAGTTTTGGGTGCTGGGGACAGTCCTGCTCCCCGCAGTGATTTTACTCTCCACTGGGATTTGAATTTCTCAGAACTGGGATGAGTGAGTGGAGTGGCAATAATTTTGGTGGGGTGAGGGATTGGGGCTTTGGGGGAAGCCAAGAAGGAAGAGCTGTGTTTTCACTTTGAACCACCGTTGCTGCCCTGCTGATGGACCTTACAGCATTAACACTCAAACCCTGTAAAATTGGAAGCCTTTCCTTAAATACTCGTTTCTTTTTGTAGAAAGTGCTCGGCATTTGGACCTGCCCTGCAAACGCTCCTACCTTGAAGCCGCCTCCTCTGTTGGAGAAGATCACTACTTTCGATCACCACCTCCGTATGACCAACAAATTTTAAGTCCTTCCTACTGCAGCGAGGTGACGCCGAGGGAAGCTTGCATGTACTCTAGTTCTGGGGCTGAAATAGCAGGTGTCTCAACAGTCGATGATTTGCCACCTCCGCCTCCCCCTTTGAGTTGCAATATGTGGACTTCTGTTGCACCTTACACCAGCTACAGCGTTCAGACAATGGAAACTGTGCCTTACCAACCTTTCCCCGCTCACTTTACTGCTACCACCATGATGCCGCGGCTCCCTTCCATCACGAGCCAAAGCTCTCAACCACCAGGTAATGGCCACTTCACTGTCTATAATCAGCTGTCACAGTCTCAGGTTCGGGAGCGGGTTCCTGCTTCGTCGTTCCCGAGGGAAAGAGCGCATCCTTCTGTGTGCGAGAGGAAACCTCCCTCTCCCCATTTAAACACGACAAATGAATTTCTTTACTCACAGAGCTTTTCTCTCTCTCGGGAATCTTCACTACAGTATCATTCTGGAATGGGGACTGTGGAAAACTGGACTGATGGATGACTCCAATGTCTGAGTAGCCAAAACAGCTCAATTTACAGCTCCTGGACAATGTTAATTCAGTGTTAATACCTGTGGGTAACTTGCACTTCAGTGAAACCTACAAAACTGTGCATTTCCAAAGGGATTTGTGTGTGTAGAGAGTTCCTATCTCTAGACATGCAAACAGTTTAGTTGAAAGAAAATTCTGTACAAAGTAACTTTTGGATCAGTGGCCTGGATTCATCAATCTCATCTTTTCTTCTAAAAACATCACTTCAATTTCTGCCTCCCCAAGAAACATCCAGTTGACTAAAATGTGAAGTCAACTTCCTTTACTTGAAAACATCTGAATTCCCCAGGTAGCTCTTCACCCTTTGGCAAAATGACCCATACGTTCTTGGTACTTTGCCAGATTCATACGGTCATAAAATTGTAGCAGTTACAGGTAGAAACGACCAGTTAGATTGTGCATAGCCCAGTTCATACAACACTAATAACAGTACGTAAGTGGTGTTTTCCATCCATAGGTCCCAAAGTGCTTTAGCTGTATCCTATCCTTTAAAATGATTATGAAGCTGAGGCAGCGAGAGCTGACATGATCTGCCCCAAGTCAGACCAGTCAGTCACAGGAACAGAACACAACTGCTGCCTCCTAGTCGCGTATCCCACCCAACCTCTTGCAGTATACTTGCTTGAGCTTCAGCCAGTGTAGTTTTAAATGTGGAAATAGTGACCATTTAGGAGATTTAATAATCTGCTGGAATCCATTGACACTCAATCCCTCATGTTCCCAAGGATTTCCTTTTGGTGCCTGAATTGAGGAGCTAAATAGTGTTTTCAAAACTATTGAAAGTTTTCAGCTGTGGCTGCAATCCTCAAACCATTTACTCTGGATCCAGTCCAGTTGGGTTAAAAAAGATGCACGGCAGCTCCCCAGCCCGAGGAACAGTGACTACCACTCTCTGGGTTGGCAGGCAACGCTTCATTAATGTGTCTGCGACCTGGGCGACCAGTGAGCCATCCCCCCAACCTCTCGCCCCACACCCAGTGCCATGAATGTGTGCCTGGGATCTTCCAGGAGTCGCATTCTGGGCCAGCTGCTTACCTAGCCTGGGCAACCCTGCCTCATATCTGGTTTTACCCATTGATTTTCAATAGAATTTCTTTGGAGTAAATAGTTAGGCTGAATTCCTCTAACTTGAAGAGTTTGCAACGGATAAATATCAGGTGGGAATTTTATTATTATGGGATTATTTCCAGCAGATATACGTAAGGATACCAAAGTCAATGAATGGCATTTAGTCACTGAAGTTACTTTGGGATGTGGCTGCGATCCACCAACTACTTACTCCAGAGTAGCCACATGGGCTTCAGTGGCCTTGCTCTGGAGGAAATAGATGGTGGATTGCAGCCTATGACTGAGTCACTTCAGAGTTTGCAAAATTTGTTACCCTTAGTCATTAATGTGATTTCCCCCGCCACACCTCTCTTCCCAAGCAATTCGTGGATGGGGCTGAAGAATCAAATGAAATGTTGGATGTATTTTTGCCTTTTGATGGTAATACTCGGAGCATTTACCTAACCCTGTACATAACCGCTTTTGTGCGGTAGATCAGTATTTACTAATACAGTTAGCTTCACTTAATCAGGACACAGATAATTGGGATAGCTGCTTAATTGGGAGAGAACTCTGTATTCCTACTTTTCAGATGGGGAACGTAAAGAGAGAGTGATTGGCTCAAGGCCACCCAGTGATCCTATGGCCAAATCAGGATTTAATCTCCTAGCTCCATGTCCCGTGCTGTCCCCACTGGATCACCCCAGCTTTCACTGTATGATGAATCCAGGCCAATGAAAAGGAGGAGTGGTTAACTCAGAAACCTGAGGCTACTTCAGCAGAGGTTATTTTCACCAAGGACAATCATATTAGACCTCCAACATACCCTATGTGTGGCTGGCATGGATTTGTAATCAGAATTGGGAAATCACTACAATTTTTGCATGCTGAATAGCTATTTATATATATAAAATATATAGATCACAAATGCAGGCCACGTGTCCAATTCAGCTTTGCTTTTTACAATGAAATACTTAATAAAAATGAATGTTGCAAGGGGACTTTTTAAAAAGACATCTATTTAAGATTTTTTTTTTAATTACACACTTTTTGATGTAAAAACTAAGAATTGGTTAGATAAAACATATATGCTACAGATAAATCTTTATTAGAAACCACATTAGGTACAGGTGGTGTGGAATTTTAAAAAACGTTATGTTACATAGCATGGACCTTTTTATTTACATATCGGAACATAAAGCCATTTTACTATTATAAACTGTCTCTGGGTGCGTTTCAATAGTTACAGTAGCATAAAAATTCATTAGTTGTCTGATCTTTTCCCTCTCTTTACCCTCTCTAGTTATATAAATCTTATCCTTTGCCAGGAGGCATGCTTGACCTCTTAAACAGCTCACAGTAATATTTCAAATGCCCTTTTCAAGATTAATTTTAAAAAAAGTAAAATAAAATGGAACAAGATCTGGAATCGGAGATCATTGGTAAGGCCTCACTGCAAAAGTTGTGTGTCCAGCAAGAACAACAAGGGGACGGAAATCATGTCCACACAGTATGAAAACACCAACTGTTGTTTTAGCATCAGCAATAGCTCAGGACTTTATAAAAAAAAAAAAAAGGCAGCAGCTGAGGTGCTGGCCTGTCACAAGCCACAGGCTGAAGTGCACATTTTCATTTGTCATAGTGACACTGAGTCAACACCAGCCGCGACTGGTGCTGCCACTGCATCCTACAATTTATGGGGCCATGAGCCTACAATCCTAGTAACCATCTATTCTGGATTCTTTTGCCTGTTTTACAAGGATAGTTATTTTAAAAGACATCAGCCTGTACACTCACTGTTTCCTTTTTAACCAGTTATGTTCCTCCTATACAGCAACTGAACATGTTAAAGTGATCTGCAGATGTGTTTCTTGTTAGCCCAATGGAGGAGACCGGAGTAGATTTACTTGAAGGTTATTTTAAAGTTCTTTAGGAGATGACAGGCCCCATGGACATGGTGCATTTGCTTAGCCTCATTGAGTAGGACCATGGCCTGGTTGGGGGTAGATTTTCAAACGCAAAATCAAAAATTAGGCACTGATGAGGCTGCTTTTAGACAAGCAGGTCGCTGTTGTGCAACCCACTCGTGCAATATTTCAAGATCCCGCAACGCGGGATTACACGAGACGGCCGGTGGGGCTCACACGCATGAAAGCTGGTCGCGCATTATTTGCTGACTGCAAATTAAATGCCTCATAATCGAGGTATTTAATTCACGGTCGGCAAATAATGCGCGACCACCTTTCATGCATGCAATCCCCGTCGGCTGTATCATGTAATCCTGCATTGCGGGATTTTGAAATCCAATGGGAGTTAAGTGTCCAGCGATGTCTTTATAAACTGTAGGGCCTTATGGGGCCCCATGCAAAAGAACATAGGGACCCTCTTAGCTCAGCTCCCAACGCAGACGTATGAGTCACCTGTGCAAGTATCATTTTTGACTCTGAAAATGTACCCTCTTGAACAATAATAGCAAACTACAACCCTCAGAACAGCACATGGGAGATGCTTGAACAGAACCCATTAGACAAGCTACTAATTCAGTGTAAAATTTGCAAAGGCACTCAAGTCTCATCTTCAAAGGTGATTTTACACTAAATTATACCCTGCATAATGCCTTGAAACATGCACAATGCCTTGGATATTCAGAACTTGTAGTTTAGCAGCAATGAGCTATGCACATGAAAAAAAAATCTGTATAGAGGGAAAATACTAGAGTCTGAGTGCCATCTAAACACTCATATTTTTCTTTATATAATGTAAAGAAATCTTAATTTTAAAGAATTCAAAGACTCCCAGGTGTGTGAAAAATTCATCAGTCCTCTAACAGACTTATTAGATCAAAGACAGGAACTTAATATTCAAGCGCAAAATCTTAAATCTAGGCCCCAAACATAGAATGGATATAAAGTTGGGCAATTTTTATAGAAACTTTTTTTTTTTTTACATAACTTACATTGCCATCGTTAGGAGAACAGAGGTAGCAGTCCCAAATCAGTGTTGGCACAAACAGACTTGTTTCCTTCCACTGGCTTCAGCGACATTTCTTCCAAGACCGGATTTGGCCCACTCTGTATACAGCAAATATCTGTATCTGTTCGCTGAGTATACAAAGCAAAGGTGAAATATGCCAGAATTAAATAAGCTAACTGCAAAACTATGCCAGCCTCCCTGGCCCCATCTTTCAATTCTGGTATCCATGGCAGCTTGCTCAGTCAAGAGAGGCACAAGGTCTTGACAGTAGGGATGTTTTTTGGCAAGCTAGTTCTGTTGCAGGCTTGAGTAGGTCTCTACGTTTTGAAAAAACAGGGCCACTCTGTACTAATTTATTATGCCATTAAATAATTCTTGTTTCTATAAAAAGAATGTTTCTTTTCTAAGGCCACTGTTTTGATGAACAGAGGTAAACAGAAATAATTATTTGATTTAACTAAATCAAGGTAAGTATTCAACCTCAGTGGTGTTCAGATGAACAGTGCAAACTGTAGTAGTACTGTGTCAGTTTCCCTGCTAGCTGAGATGAAAGGATCACTGAACTGTGGTCACTGCCCTCACACTGATAAGCGTTCACACAAACACTTACTTTGAAATACAAATACTCCTGATTGTTCAGGGAGTACATACTTCTCTTCCTACTTCTAAATAACTTCAGTTTAGCGCTTTGTTTATGTGAACACTTAAGGAATAAAACAGAAGTAGGGCTCAACTATATTGGATTAACCGTCATTGGAACATGACTTAAAATGAAGATTCCCCTAGGTCAGGAAGGAAGATGGGCATAGGAGAAGATATAGTGGAATGTTTTGTTCAGGAGGAAAAGTAATTGTATTGTTAGCCAATCAGAATTTCCTAGTGTTGTTTGAAGACAGAACAGTTTTAGAAAATAAGGGTCTAATTCAGGATGGTGATGGGTATCTTACAGGACAAGCGGAGAACCCTCAAAACAAAATTCAATGGGAGTGGCGGGTGATTGGCATTTTGCTGGATGGGGCTTTAATGCTTGGAAAACCACAACACTTGTCTTACTGGCAAGGAGGGTAAAGATTTAAAATTGATTTCCTCTCCACAAGCTATAATACTGAGAGAGAGAGATTATGCAAAATAATACAAAGGGCCCCATTCAATAAGGAGCATATATTAATCATGAATCTGTCACATACAGGGCCAGAGGGCATTGTGCCTCCTTTCACAAAGAACAGCTTTAGAAATCATTTGTTTTTCACTTGATTTCACAATTAAAACTCTAGAAAGCCCCTTCCTGGCACGTTAGACGGGAGACTTTTGCCCTCCCCCCCGGCCCCTTTTTAATTGTAACACAATAGCAAAGCTATATGGTGATTTCCAGGCACATTCAAGTGGTAAGGAGATTGAAGTCACTGAAAATACAACTTGCATATAACCTAACCTGGCTTCCACTAATCTTCATCCTTTTGATACTGTCCTTTGGGAGTAGAGAAGTATTTTCTGTACTCCCTTAATGGAAGTTAGCAGATGAAGATCAGTCTATTATATCCCAAACGAAAGCAAATCCCATATAGGAGGCCAGAGATCACCCTTACGTGTGATTTAAACGCTTGTCAAATATAGAAGTTCAAGTTCTTCCCTTTCAAAACCTCTGGGCCTAACCTTCCTCCAATTGAAACCAATGGAAAAAGCCACTGAATGGGTCAGGATCAGGGCTGTTAATCAGACCTGTTCAACAAGTCAATCATGCATCTTTCCTGAAGGCTTGGATGTGCAAGGGGGAAGGGGAAGTTTACAGGTGAGGCCCATATATAAGGTCTTTGATGAAAAGCTAGTGTGCACACTGCAATGTGTAATTAACTCATTTTCATTGCGTCTGACTTCTTGCTGAAGGGCTTTGCATTTTACTGCGTTTCAACTTTATTTATAAAAAAAATCATTAGAATACACATGAAAAGAACCCAATGCACAAATGAGTAGCCTCAAGTAACGATAAAAAATAAAAGAATGCGACTCACGGAGGACTTTTTGAATAAAATCTGAGAACTCCTCAAGCAACTTCATTTTAGCCTGGAAGTATAGCTCAAGTCTCCAGAAGGCATCAGGAATCAATCATGAAGCATCCTGGAAAGGTGATGAACTTGCACTGTGCATCAGGAGTAACGTGAACCAGTCAGCATGGAATAGTTACCTTGACTGAAAGCAAAGGGGACAGCGACTAAGTAACTGTATGCAGAAGCAAGCAAAAGGAAGTGGGCATAGGTAATCCATTCAATTTAAGCAGAAGACCAAAGCAACTATGGTGTCTGTCTTAGCTGATTAGACAGCTTCGTCCAAGGCTGCTTCAAGAGCCCTCAAAGGTCAGAGAGAGAAAGAGATGCAGCCGTACAGCAAAGATTGTTTTATAGGAATCGGCATTCTGCCTTCCTGCTCTTTTAGAAAGCAACCAGTTTGAAGATTAGATAGTTCTCCTTCCCAGTCATTTATCATTATGAAAGCAAGTAGACAGGTTAGAAGCAGAAAAAATCTTCCACTGGGATTTCTGTAAAGTATCACCAAGGAGGACCAAACTTCACTCTTTACAGTTAAAACAGAACATGTGTGCCTTACAAAAGCTGTAAGGTGACCTGTAGTCTTTCTACTGCCCCCCCTTGACAATGTGAGGGGGAGGGAGAAGATATGAGCTCACCCTGTAGCTGGCTTCATTCTAAGAGTTGTGAGAAATCACAGAAAAATGAATATTGCAAAAGGGTTGATTATTTCATAGACCTGTCTAAAGTACTTATGCGGCTCTGATTACCTAATTATTTGAGCCCCTCACAATCCATACGTTTATTTAAACTTTTATCCTGCCCTTCCCGTAAAACTCAGGGTGGTTACAACATAAAAATTATATAGAAATAGAAGTATAAAACAGTATCTAAAAATCCCTTAGAAACCCCACTAACCCCTATCCGTCTACCAAATGCTTTGCCAAAAAGCGTTGCCTCTGGAAAACACTTGGGCTTCGATGAACCTCCAGGGGAAGGAGTTTCTCTGTACTGGGGCAGCAGCCAAGAATGCCTCTCTGTGAGCCTTGCCATATGAACCTGGCACGTGGGTGGTACCTGTAAGAAGTCTTTCAGATACCAGGGCCCCAGGCCATTTAGGGCTTTAAACGTCAAAACCAGCACCTTGAATCATGCCCAGAAAGCTACTGGAAGCCAGTGCAGATTTTAAAGCACCGGGGTAATGTGCTGACGGTGACCCACCCCTGAAAGCACCAGCTACAGCTTCTGAACAGTAGTAGTCATCCTAACAAAACACCGGTACTGTTCTTCCTCAAAGTTCCAGCCTCAAAGTTAGGTAATGAATGGGCTACTTTCAATGGGTACAAATTTATATACATTATGCAAACTTGTTAATTTATATATATTTATGCAACTCTAGATATGGGGCAGAGCATGGGCCATCCCACTTTGAGGGTTTCAAAATCTGGTCCCCTTACTCACTGAAATTAGAGATTCTTCTGTTTTGAAATGTTTCCTAGCTTTGTCTTTTCCCTTCATTGTTACTGCTGATGCCACAATTTTTTAAGAAGAAAAAATCCTTTCGATAGCTATTGGAATTGAAGAACTCAAACTGACCAAGCTTTTACCAATTAAAAACTAGCTGAATTCCACATCAGTCAACAGACCGCTATAAATTAGTATCTGATTCTTTGGGATTACAGTAAAAAGGTTTCTGTTAGCCTACGACTACTTCCCCCCACCCCTATACCTTTGTGCTTATGTGTAATCTGAAGGTCCTTAAAAGGATCAACCGTATAAGCAGAGTACCAAATAATAGAATTCATAAACTGTTGTATCAGTCATATATTGTCCCTTTTAATCTTGTGCTAGAATGTTACAATTTCTGTTGGAGTCCATTAGTTTTACTGTGTGTCAGATTCTGCCTCTTTGGATGTTAACAAATAGCCTACACCAGGTCGGTGTCTACCTGGCAGTGGACCAACGTGTTCACCCACACCCACCAAACATGCAACCCCCACTCATGTTGGGGTCACAGAGTGTGTGGAGCCTACCGTGCAGGCAAATGTGAGCTAATGTGTGCCTGTGTGTCCATGTCCCGTAAATTAGGTTGCATGCAGCATCACGTGCATACAAGTCCACCAGCACGATAGAGTCACTGGTGAAGAGCCTAGAGCGTTCCGAGGTGCGACCACTTTGTGCCCCTCTCCAATCTCGCTCTTGCTGGTGCGCAAGTAACGTCTGCCTTAAAAGCCCAATGCGCCATTTTTCAAATGTGTTCTCCCAGCTTGTCCTGGTTTGCAGCACATGCCTGATGCTAGTTCTTTCCAGAACAATGCGCTCTCAGGAACAACTTGTGGAGGATTACCATTGCTATGGCCATGACTAATACCAGCAGCCAGGCAACAACCAATGTCGCTACCACCACCATGCTTTCCATCGACTGATCTGCCCACCAACACTGCATTCCCTGGACCGAGGAAGAGACCAAAGTCTTCATCGCTCTACAGGGGGGAGCAGAAGGACCAATACTAACTGGTAAAGTGCTATAGGAATGAGATGATGTTCCAGGATATCTCAGTACAAATGGCGTAGCAGGACTACACCCGGGACATGAACCAATGCTGGCAGTGGACCAACGAATTGAGGCACAGTTACAAGGAGATCTGGAATAACAACTTCGCCTCCGGCCCCAGGAGGTAAATGTTTCTCTACTAGAGAACGTAGGGGGAAAATAATCCAAACCATGCGTACACAATGCTGGGTACTAAGCTAGGAGTTACCACTCAGGAAAAGGATCTGGGGGTGGTTGTGGACAATGCAATGAAATCCACAGTGCAGTACGCAGCAGCAGTCAAAAAAGCAAACAGAATGTTAGGAATTATTCGGAAGGGGAGAGAATAAAACTGAGGATGTCATAATGCCTCTATACAAATCAATGGTGCGACCGCACCTGGAATATTGTGTGCTGTTCTGGTCGCCCCATCTCAAAAAGACATAGCTGAACTAGGAAAGGTACAGAGAAGGGCAACAAAAATGATCAAGGACATGGAAGGGCTCCCATATGAGGAGAGACTTGGTAGGTTGGGGCTCTTCAGTTTGGAGAAGAGACGACTGAGAGGAGATAGGATAGAGGTCTATAAAATCATGAGTGATGTGGAACTAATAAACAAGGAGCAGTTATTTACCCTCTCAGCTAGTACTAGAACTAGGGGACACTCCATGAAACTCATGGGTGGCATAAAACAAATAAAAGAAAATATTTTTTCACTCAGCGTATACTTGGGTTGTGGAATCTACTGCCAGAGGCTGTGGTAAGGGCCAGTACTATAGCTGAGTTTAAAAGAGGTTTGGACAAGTTTCCGGAAGATATATCCATTAGCAGCTATTAGCCAGACAGGATCGGGGAACATGACGGGAGCTGGGGGAAAACAACAGGGAATGGATTCCTCCATTGTGACCTGTTGGGTGCTTCTCCCAAGCCACCGTGATTGGCCACTGTCGGAGACAGGATACGGGGCTAGATGGACCATTGGTCTGACCCAATATGGCACTTCTTATGTTCTTACTATGAGCTCCTTGACAGATTCCTATGCACAGATGGAGCCATTGTTGCATCCCACCAGTATAGCTGCACTTTTGCCAGGGGACAGAAGCGGGTGGATATGGCTCCCCCACTGCCTGCTACCGCTCCCATTTCCACTGTAGAACCTGTGACTGCTGGTGGAGATTCCTCCATGCCCATCCCTACCCCAGAACCAGTCTGGGTCGACGTGGACATGGACACCATGACTCTCACAGTGTATCCCCTCAAGTTTGAGAGCCAGCCCTTGCTTGAGGAGTCATCCGAGTTTCTGGTTGAGGGCACGAAGAACCTGGATGCCTTGAGGGTTCCCTCAGCAACACCTGTAGCTATGTTATGGGCAGAAATGGGGTTATATCCACTATCTGCTTTCATGAAAATTAGAGCTATCTATTATTGGATTAAGATACGCAATATGGACCCTGATCATCTACCAACTAAATGCTGGATTGAGCAAGTAAACCATACTGGGAGCAGGAGATATAGTTGATGGGATGAGATTTAAAAAACTCGGTAAAGCAGGCTTTCCCCCTGCATTATGTGTCTCCCCCCCCCCCCCTCAGTGGGGGTCGCAGCTCCTACGAAAAGTTAAAAACTGATATGGAGAATTTAGCCAAGGTTGCTAGTAATAAGATTGCTCCTTGCTATGCGAGTTTTTAAACCCAATTTCTGCTCGAACCGTATCTTTTGCAACTACTCTCATTTAAATTGCATAGATCATTGACGCTGGCCTGTTCTTCACTCCGCTACAGTGATTGTGAGGGGAGAACTATGTGGTGCTGGGATCCCACCGGCAACAGCATAGGCCAGGTACTTATTCCTGCTTCCCTTTGGGCAGGTACAGGGCTGTAAATTGGGAGGGGGCTGAAACACCAGGGCAGGAAGGTGGATGGGTCAGTCTGAACTAATGGCTCTTCTTGTTGCCTTGCTACAGGTTGGCCAGTGGGACGGGTGTGGCCAGAAGCCCCAGTCACAAGCGCACAGCACTGGCAGCGCAGGAAGGATTTTGCAAGGGAGCTGTTTGGGGAGACCATATGGTGGGTGAATGTGATCTGGGATGGCCAAAGAGCATAGGCAGCTGGTGCGGCAGAATGATGCAGAACACAAGGCCTTTGCTGCCAAGGCCTGCCTGGACTGTTAGCAGGAGGACAGGCACTGGGCCCATCTGCTGCAGAAGCCTGACTGATTGAACAGCATGATCAAGCAGGGTGAGCAAGAAGATGTGAGCACAGACACAAAGCAGCCTGTCCCATTCTATGCATCTCCAGAGCTCTCTGCTTGAGCAGGTTGCTGCTCCAAATCGCAAGCACGGTTGCTCAGAGGCAGGCACCATTTTCAAACCCCCATTGACAGTTCATGCCCCACCAATTCTGTCTCTCCCCCCCCTTCCCCCGGGAAAGCACCCAAGTCCTCTGTGTTGTGCTCACACCAGTGAACAGTTCCTGGACCAGGCATGCCTCCCCACCCACCAATCATTCCTGTCTGCCTCTCACAAACACTTCTCCGCAGGCAGATCCATGGGAGGAGGATCAGAAAAAAGTCCCCCTGCCAGTCCTGCCACTTAAGCAAGCGTACCCTGCTGTCACTAACAAAAGCAGACACAAGAATAGTTTCTTGCGAATAAAGTTCTTTAATTTGTTTCTGTTATTTATTTGGTAAATAAAGTTTTAAGTTTTCATAATGCATGGTTTCCATGCTGCTTCTAGGAAAGGAGGGAGTTTTGCGGGGAGAGGGTGTGTGTGGCATTGGAAAATGGCAGCATGGCATAGCGATAAGCTGCTTTGGGGGATGGGGATTGGAAGCACTTTCACTGGGGGGTGGGTGGGCATAGTAGCCAGCAGCACACCTGTGCCTCTGCACTTCCTATTGCCATTTCCTGCCAATAGGAAAAAAAAGAGGTTTGGGTCTGCAGCCAGCTAGCCTGTGAATGCCAATAGGGGAATGCACAGGGAAGGGAAAGGGCAGGAAATAGCATGGGAGGAGGAGTGGGGGCCTAAGGAGGGAAAGTATGCTGACCTGGTGCTGGGGGATGGGAGCTGGATGGGTCAGAGGAGAAAACAGTGACAGAGGAAATGTTTGAAAAGGCTTTATTGATCATTGGAAACAGTTCACCGATGCGCATTAACTGTCACTGATGTTGGGTGTTTGTGCTAGCATCGTGGTTGATGGCACGAGGCGTTCTGGATTTTTCTGACTATGTGCTGCTCTGCTTGGTTCAGCTGGTCCTGGAACAGGACCAGCTCACTTGAGCTAACTGATGGGGGGAGGGGGATGTTCTCTAATGTGGCCAGCTGATCTTGCAGATTTTGAGGTGAATACAGGCAGCAGTTGTTAGCAGGGGAGCGGTCTCCAGCTGGAAATCAATCCTAACAGTATAAATTTCCAGCACTGCTTTAAAAGCCCCAAAGCTCTCCACAACAGAGTGGATGGTGCTGACCTGCTGGTTAAAGTACCTTTTGCTCCAAGGTGTGGGCAATGCTGTATGCCTTCATGAGCCCGGGCTTCTGGGGGCAGGCAGAGTCCCTGAGAACAACAGGCCTCATGAACATCCCCTCAATGCATTTTTCATTGGAGGATCCAAAATCTCTGGTGTACACGCAGCCAGAAAATGTGTGCATGTGTGTGTGTGTGAAAGAAGATGCAGGCGTTGTGGTTCTTCCCTGACCACCCGGTCAGCACATCCATGAACATAGTGGTCCACTGGGCATGGTGGTCCATTATGGGGTGGAGAACCACGAAGAACTTGCAGTTCAGGTAGTCGTCACTGCTGTGGGGTAGGAAGACAATGGTGATATGGCTCCCATTGATTGCCCTTATGCAGTCCAGAAAGCCCTCCTGCCGAAAGCCCTCCATTACCTCTGCAAAGTCAATCAGCTGCACCACCTGGTCCAGCAGCGCTTCCACAATCGTGCAAATTTCTACTAGTATGGTCCCCACTTTGGAAGTTCCAATGCCAAATTGCTGGACGACAGAGCAGCAGAAGTCTGGAGTGGCGAGCTTCCAGATGGCAATGGCCACACACTTCTCCATGGGGATCAGCGACCGCATCACCATGCTCTGGTTCTCTAATTGTGGCCTGAGAATTTCAGCTATTTGCAGGATGAAGCAGTGGAGCATTTTGTGGTTGCAACCTACTCGTCATCTTCCTGCAAAGACAGGATGTTCTCCCACCAGCTTGTGCTTTCTCCTTGACCCAGACCAGCCTCTCTGTGGGTACGGCCTGCGAATGGTATTGGTAAATGAAGCTGTGTTTCCCAACAGGTATCTCACCATGCACCAGCTACCCTTGCACAGATTCAATCCTTCCCAGTGTGGTCTGTTGTCACTGGGAGGTAGGCAAGTACACGGCCCCCATGCAAGAGCCGCCTCCACGCAGTTGTGCACTCTACTATTCCAGCCACAGATCAAGCAAGAGACTGTATCACATTGCACTAACAGCAGCAGAAGGGTTGGATTAACTGGATCACTCACAGGTTCTGCTCAGCAGCGGTAATGAAGGCCTGGGGCATGATAACGAACACTATGAAGTTGTTGGCATGTGTCTCCATGGCTGTGGTACTGGTGTCCGTGAACTCTGCAGACCATGCACCAAATGTTTTGAACAGCTTAAAGAGCTGGGTAGATGCCTAGCTAGAACTGACTGCGTACTGTACATGAGCAACTACTGGCCACTATTGGTCTTGTGTCCTCGCAAGGACTGGCTGTGTGACAAGCGTGCGTGAGTTAGTGTTGGCTGCTACTGTTTGAAAAATTGGCTGCTACTGACTATTGCTTTAAAAAGTTTTTGCAAAACATGCTGGGTGCGTTTGTGTTGCTGCACTGCCACTGCCAATCCAGGTGGTTATTAAACTGCAGAGACATTTCTGTCACAAGCACATTAGTGTACAGGCCAACTTGTCTAAAAATGTTACAGATGTTAGCACTACAGAAGCATGGACATTTTTAATTGGAGTGGGGGAGAACCACTGAATGCTAAGAAATGGGCAGGTGGAGGAATCTGCAAGGCAGTGAAGGTCACTGTGCTCAGAATGTGTGTGGGAGCAGAGCGGCCCGTTGGTTAAAAGTAACTTGCATTTTCTTACCTTTTGAAAGTAACAGTTGTTGCTTTCAACTCGCATGAGGGGTCATAATGCCACAGAAAGCTATCGCTGTGGGTGGTTTGCCAGGGAAAGCCCAATGACTTCAGCTTTTGTTAGTGGGTGCTGCAGCCACCCAGGGTACAGTGCCCAGAGAAGTTGGGGGGTGATGGATACCCTGGCCTTTGCTGACATTTGGGTGAGGCATGATGTACAGAGAGAACTGTCAGACCCATCCTCCGAGGCAGCCTATGCACTCAGCAGGTGGCACATGCCCACAAGGGGGTGCTATGTATGAATGATGGAGTGCAGACACTCTGCAACCCTGCTGTAGTTCCAAGTTGAGCAGAATGGAAGAGCGAGATTCCTGGATGAAATGAGAGAGTGGGATGTGAACAAGATCACAACTTTTCCGGATGTTTGTGCACTGCCAGAATTACAGCAGTCACTAATGGAGCCTGGACTTCCCTTGCCATTTTTTCTCATCACTGCCCTGATGACAGCAACAGGGTACTCATGGTGACACCGTGAGTGCCTCGATCAGATGGCAGAGATGAATCTCTTCAGGGACACAAGTGACTTGGGGTACAGGGAATGTGAATGGACTGATGGAGAACTTACTGCCCTATACGAGATTTGGACAAGTGGAAAACTGCAGAGTGCCCTGGCGAGCGGAGATGTTCCACCCCCACTGTATGGTAATGTTTGGGGTTTTTATGCAAACTGTGAGGGATTTCCAACCCCACAGCAGGCAAGACCTCAATTCAACTGTGTGCTGCTGCTACCTGCCAGTACATCACTTTGAGCTGTGGTTGTGATGAACCAGGTTGACAACATGCAAAGATTAATTGCTTTCACTTTCAATGTTTACTCTGGCTTTCAATTTTCACTAGACGTGCTCAATAAAGTATGCAATTTGCTCAAATAACTCAGCATTCTGTGCATAGCAAAAGGTTATTTCCCGCCGCCAAGGGTTGGCAGCTATAAACTCAGGTATGAACCTCTGTGGGTGGGTGGAGCAAAACACTGGTGCTGGACGCATCCTGGAGTTGTACCCTGGAAGAAAAAACCCAGCTGGTGTGGTTTCTTTGTTTCCATGGTTTGCCATGACTGAGAGTCATGACTGGGGGTGAGATCCTGGGAAAGGGAGTTGGTGGTCAGAGCATGGCGGGGAAGAATGCCTGCCTCTGTTTTAGGTTTGTGTTACTAAAGCTGAGATGAGTGGGGCTGCCTCAATGCACAAGGCAGGTGGGGGTCTGCCTGTTTATTAGGAGCTACGTGTTAAATATATGAGTGGGGGCTGCACAGACCGAACGTGGATTCCAGGGGGCTATCGACTCATTTGTTAACACCCGTTGGTGCCCTTCTGGAAACAAAAGGCCCCAAGCAGCAGAATTTAATTAAAGGTAACATGCAGGTAGACAGAAGCTGCTGAATAGTCTTGCAGGTAGCAGAGTGCTACGCCTTGCCAGCAGATAAACCGGGACCCTAATAAAAATCCCAAATTCTGAAGCTATAAAAGTCAAATTCTGAAAATTCACTGTGAGCAAGAAAAAAATTGCATAATTTGCTTATTTGAAAATTGTATTCATGAAAATTTGCTTCATGGTATGAAGTTGCAACTGGTTTTAGCTGTTACAGAAATGCTGTCTCCCCAAAAGACAGAATACATTGTCCCCAGACCCCAGAACAACAGTAACTATAATAATAAAAAGCACAGCACTCCACTCCTCAAGGATACTGTTGTACAGCAAATCTCCCTACAAATCAAATTAACCCCACTGGCCTGAGTCCCTCCAGGTGACCTAGCTCCTCACAGGGCCCACATAAACTTACATTAGCAGCCTGAATGCTGCAGCCTTGCCACTCAGCGGTCACAGAACCCACCTCCTGTGGCGCTCGCTTAAAAACACCCAATGAGGTCCTTCTTCCCATCCCCTTACACAGAGGCCCAAGCTTCAGCACAGAAGGGACTGACCAGGCACCAGTTTGGGTTCCTTCCTTCCAGAGGCTGCATGGAGGGGACTGGGCCGACTGGCTTTCAGTCCTCCCACTGCCCAGATGGCTGGACAGAGGCCTGGTTCATGGCCCAGATGAACCAGGGGACGCCCCTGCCCCCGCTACCAGAAAGCAGACCAGGGGCTTTCCCCATTCTTCCTGGTGGCAACAGGGAAGTGACCCCACCCCCCACCCCGTCTGCTCTCCAACACAGCTTCCCTCCCAGTTCCCTTGCACACAGCTGTTGTGAGGTCCCTGTTTAAACCTCATTACAATTACATGTAAATGGTTTACACTCACAGTGGGCCCACGATGGCTGCCAGACCCCCAATGCGTAGCCACTATGCACCACCAAATTGGTGCAGGTAAGTACAGCAACCATGCACTTGTAGGTAGGGGATAATCCTGGGTGGGGATGATTAGCAGGGGTTAGGAAGGGCGGAGCGAAAGAGGTGGGTTTGGGGTTAGCAGCCCACACTACAGCCTGTGGCAGAGTTTCTCCGAAGTGGGTTAAGAGCCTAAGCGGGCTTGTGCAATATGTAGAGGGGGTTGCGATCTGGCTGAGATTTGAAAAATGCTGCAGGTCTTTGTTGCTGAGTGGGGGTGGGGAGTCACAAGACGATACTTAAGATGATGGAAAAACTGAGGATTTCGTTCATCTCAACAAACCCCATTTACTTACGTTTTGGCCAGACAGTTGGTAGGCAATAACACTTGGGCATAACTTAACATCTTGCTTTAAACTAGATTGCAAGTTCTTTGGGGCAGGCCCCCCACCCCCTTGCTGTGCATTTGTACAGCCCCTAGCCTCTGGAGTTACAAACAATAACAGTGAATAGAAGTGCCCCTGTCCCGCCACTTAGCGTATTGTGAGCAAACATAGTAAAGCTAATTAAGGCGTGCACACAATTGAAATCTCCATTCATTTGCACTTGTTCCTTTTTCCTTCCTGCTAAGCCCTGCCACCAGCCCCCACTATCTTTGACAATCCAAGAATTCAGTGCATGTTTTCAGGAAATCCGTGTAAGCACTTGTCACTGTTCTAGGCTACTAAGGCACTTGGCCTGTTCTATGGCTAGTGCCTTGTTGCTTCCCTGTTGTTCCAGAGCAACAGACTGTGTAAATGTACAAAGTCCCAGAGCAATTTGGGAGTTGCTCTTATGAAATGACATTCTGATAACCACATAACTGAAGACCTAAAATGATCACTTTTTCAGTTGTCTTCTATTAATTATATGGCAGTTATAAACTTGTGGCATTTGCCTTTCCACTCCACTCAAACTGTTTTATTTCTTAGAAAAGGTGATTTCACAGCATATCATCTCATTAAGATTCAACGCTATCTCACTTCCATACCTCTGGTTACTAAACAGCCTATTAAACCACTGTTTTCTTAATACAGTATATTTTCTTACACACAGGTCAAATTTGTTCCTCATGTAACCCCTGAGCTCACTGGATGAACCTGGTAATATAGATAAGAACACAGCAAGTTGGCTTCTCTTCAGCATGTTATGCTCTTTTGTATTAAAACTCCTGTGCCCGGACAATAAAATCCTGTGCTAAAGGTATATAAAGCTTTCATGTGTGGGACAGCTAGTGACACTTAATTACAACTATAAATGATGCCATGTTATAAAAACATTGCTTACTTTAATTAGGGATCCATTCTCTTTAGAGAAGAGTAACTATCCAGGATGTGTTCGTTGGTTTGTGGGACAGTAACCTCTTTAACAACAGAAATGTTAGTATTCCTATTTAGGTCAAAACAGCTACTTAAAGCTTTTTTGTGTGATACTCCTCGTTTGTGTCACAGCTTGTGTGTCATGGTTTTGAATGTCAAGATGATCTTTGTTCCTGGCAAATTCCTTCATTATTTATACCTCCTTTTTTCTGACACACAACTTCTGTGATCCTTCTCACATCTTTAATTTCTTTCTTAACAACATAAACCACATGCCAATTCATCCATACTGTATTTTGGTTACTTTTTGTAACCCACCCTTAACCCCTGGGATAGGGCGGGCTTTAAGTTCAAATATGTACATCCCTGAACGTTCAAGGTATTTTGAGATCCAAAACTCAAGAGTAGTGCATTTCTGCTCCTGTTCTTTTGGAAAAGATTCAACATGATTCAGAGCTGAGACACGTTTGTGCTGTACAAATTTAGTCACAACATTTAAAAAAAGTCTGCCTAAAATCAAAATGATACACACCTATTGGGTAATTTCTTTTACTATCCTGGTATCCAATAGCAACATGGTGAGAACAACAGAGACTAGAAGTCATAATTTTTAAATACAAAAGTCTATCTAAGAAGGCCTCTCAGGGGGACAGCAGAACCCTTGTTGTTTGTGAGTTTGGAACTTGTGTTAGGACGGAGCTGCTATTTAGGAATGGAAAAGAACCTACAGAACTTTTGCGATGCTGAAAAATGATTTAGATTCATCATCTGCCTCCTCATCCTCATCGCTAGTTTTTGATGAAGTCAATTTCCTGAGAGCACGTGAAAGCCTGTGGCTACAGCCTGGAACAATCCTACCTCAGTGCTTCTCTTCTGTTGTTGATCCTTTAATTTCCTCCAGCTGACTCCTGCGGGGGACTAGTCCTAGGTTTTATGCTACTCTTGGACTAATCATTTACGACAGGCTTAGGAGGAAAGACTGTGCTGCGCAATGCTGCTGCTCTGGATAGTTGGGTTACTAATTGCGAAGCACTCCTAGCTAAATGGCAATATCGGTTTTAAGAGCCAATTCATTGGGCCCTAAACATTTAACCCAAAACGTTATACAGCCAGAGCAGCTATTGATGAACTGAGAATGTTATCCAAAAACTAAGGGTGCCATCTATGAAATCCTTTGCAATGAAATTCTTCACACCCACAGAGGCTGCTAGCAACAGAGCCATATAAAACTAATTAAAAGACATTGCAACTACTAAATTACATGCCACACTTTTATTACCAATTCTATATATTAAAACCATACAGAATCAGAATATAAAATGACTCTTTAAAAAACCAAACACACACCCAAACCTCAATGGACAAGTTCAAACTTGTTCCTTTTCATGAATTGTTGAATGTCAATTCTCAGACAATTAAAACACTGAAGGTGTGTTAATTCATGTGAAAACAAACCTCTGCAGTAATATTTCATTACATAGCAAAAAGGAATATTTATGTGGTATCCAGAAAGGGAGCTATCTATATTTAGGATAAAAATAGGTAAAAACAACAGAAATCAAAGTGAATTGCTGAGAATCAGAGACTCACCCCATTACAGCTTTTCTGAATTTGTTCATCACTCAGCTTTCAATACTACTTAAATATTCTTTTGGGACTCCTTTTCCTGCTCCTAATCTACCCTCCCCTATGCCCCAAGAGACTTATTATGAAGGGATACAATATTTAAAGCAAACAAACTACAGCTTTACAAAATGCTGTTGCATAATGGTCGGTCTAAAGTTTAGTATCTTGGACACTCCATGTATTGGGAGATTTAATTATAATATGTTTCCCCAATCTTTGAAGTCTTCTTGAGCTAAGCAAACAGGAATTATAATGGCACAAATAACCCAGTCTTAGCTACTTTGGCATGAATGAGCTGCTGTATTCATTACTTTAGTATTTGCAAGTAGTTGAACTACTGAAAACTGCTCTTAGGAAAGCACTTTTTTATATATACTAAAGGCATGGGTTCAGATAAGTGAATTAATTTACACAGCTGCTAGGTTTGCAACTTGTTGTTAAATCATAAAAAAGAATAGTTGTCCAGCGCTTCAAATGGAAGGGAAAGCCATGCTGCCATTTCCAGCACAGAAACGGGGTCTGCTGCTGCTCCTGGCTCCATCTACTAGCCTGGCCCTTCTCTTCACTGTTTTGGGGGACTAAAAGCCTGTGATTTAAGCATTTCACATATTCATGATCAAAATCTGGGATTCAATTAAAAGAAATTCATCTGGCATAATAAACCAAAAGCCTCTTAAAACTCTGTAAGAGATGGAGAGCGAGGCAGAGTCTAAATTCCCCATTTATACGGAGAAACAGAACTAAAACTTCCGAGCAGCAGTCGATTTACTACTGCTAAATACTTCCTTGGACAATCAGACTTGGACTGACCTGATTTCAGTAGGAAATACTCTGCATAGAGATCAATGCTCGTCTCAGCCATAAGATCCTAATTATCTGAAAGGCATTTGTTTTCATGGCTTTTTTTTTTTTAATGTGTCCAAGTCAATGGCATTTTAATGCCTTATTAAACGGTGGTTTTACAACAGTCTGTCTGTTCAGTCTCTGTGCCCACGTCTGAACTTTGTGCTGCAGGATTTTACCTTTCAGGCTAGCCAAAAATATTTTCTGAATTCCCTACAGAAGTTTTTGATATTTCCTAAGACAACTAGAGCTCTTTTTAAAAACACACTCACCCCACCCCACCCCAATCTAAATTACATTGATTGGGTAGAAAGTATATGGATACATAAACCTTTTTCATTAGGCTTGCAAAATGGTCTAAAGATTTGTTTTCAATAAAGGGACCCTTAGGTAATTTAAATCGCAAATTGTGTTTTTAATACCAAATACAGAAACCTTTTTTGTTTTGTTTTGTTTTTTAATTAAACCTTATGCTCCATGTGCTTTTAGCCATTAATTTACAAAGCAAATATTGCAACACTGGGGTGAATCCATGAGAATGGAAAACAAAACCCATCTTGAAACTGACCATCAACCAAAACAGAAGTGACAAGACTGCTGTTTAGTAATACTCTTTGAATCAAACACACAAGATAGCAAAAAAAGTGCATTCGATTTTTAAAATGTTTCTGCCTACATTTCTACCACCACTTCTGGCCAGATCTTTTAAAAATGTGATTATTTTTTAACTAGCCAGTACTTTATAATTGTTGGTAACCAGGTGCCTCTGCACAAATTAAGGCATCAAGGAATAAAATAATTTACTTATCTGTCCTATCAGAGCTGGTGACTGCATGGCACGAATCAGTCTGTTAAGGTACCTTACACTCTAAAATAGTCTGTTCTTGATTCTTGTGGGATCGGTAGCAATAAACAGTAACGAACGGATGATGGAAGTAGCCAGACCTACAAATGAAAAAAAAAAGGATATTAGCATTACTGTACTTTGGGTTTGGGGTAGGGCAGGAAGACTTGCCTTTGTACATAAAGGCCTCTATTCATTAAGAGAAGTTTTTACAGATGTGGCCATTTGAAGAGTCAAAAAAGTGTGAAACTCACTTAAAATGAATAAAATTTGTGGGCTTTCTATGTGTGAAATATGTACCATTCAATAAAACTCTCCACACGCCGCCTCCTGCCTCCTACTCGTGGGCCTCATCTTGCAAGGTGCTGCGTGCTCTCAATTCCTAGGAAAGCAAATGGGAGCTAGGAGAGCGCACCATGCTACTGGTTTATGCCAATCAAGCATAAGCAAGTAGCTGCCTGTCCTGCAATATTACACAGGGTATTCTGGGGCTCCAGATACTTGTACAACTCAAGTCAGCACTGGTTAGGATCTCACTGCGGGATAATCGTACCAGTGAATGTCTGGTAAAAGTGGGAGAGATTCTGACGATTGAGGGAAAAGCAGACAAAGACTGTCAACAAATGTGATGGTGGCCTGCTTGGACCTCCTTTAGACCATGGGCCACGTCATATTTGTTGAGGGCCATCCAGATGTTGGCCCCGGACTTCTCCTGGACATTTTGGCGGCTAGCCTGGGATGTGACCCTGGAGAGCTCTGAGGTCACAGCCTGGGCTAGCTGCCAACACAGCAGGGAGAAAGCCTGCCTGGGCTGAAGCTGGCGAACACACGTGATAGTCTGCTGTTCCCAGTCTGGAGTGGCTCGGCTCCCCACTCCCCCCAGGGGCCCAGCTGATTGAATGTTTGTTCTGCAACTGGGCCCAATCCTGACCAGGAAGCAAGCAGCTTCCCTGTCCGGCTCAGTTTGTGATGGTGATGCCAACCAATGGCAATGGTGGTTTTGACACCTGGGTTCGTTCCTGTCGGGGATCCCAGTGGGTGGTAATGAGAGATTGCGTGTTGTTCTCTCGGGACTTCACTTATGTTATTTATTTATTTACTATAAACATTTTTACACTGCCCCTCTTACTCAAAGGCAACTCTGGGCAGCTCACAATAACACTAAAAAATGCAATAGAAACATAAAATACACAAATACAAACCCATAAGAATAGAGCATAAAAATTCACAATGTTCTATACAACCCCCCTGCCACCATTCTGTCTCCTCTCTTCAATGTGTATCTGAAGCTGCTGGGGAAAATCATCTGGAGGTTTGGAGTGAGGTGCTGTCCGTATGCTGTTGACACCCAGCTCTACCTCTCTCTTTCATCTGACTGAGGTCTTGGTGTATTCCCACTGCTTGGCTACTGTCAGGGAGTGGATGAGGGTGAGCCTATTAAAGCTGAATCCAGACAAGGCTGAAGTGATGATGGTTGACTGATTTTGTGACTTGGAGGGTACTGGGACTCTGGCCCCTTCTACTGACTTAGGTTGGCAGCCTTGGAGAGCTTCTGGACCCTCCTGCTGCACCTGGATTGTGAGGTAAAGGTTGCGGCGGTGGCCAGGAGCACCTTTCACCAACTCCATCTAGTGAGAAGGCTGTGGCCCTTTTTTTCTGATTCAGCTCAGATCACCATCATCAGTGCTCTCATTGGCTCAAGGCTAGAGTCCTGCAATGTGCTCTATGTGGGGCTGCCCTTGGTGACTATTCGGAGGCTGCAGCTGCTGCAGAACACGGTGGTCAGGCTCCTTTCAGGGGTGGGTCACCATAAGCACATTACACCTGTGCTCTATAGTCTACACTGGCTTCTTATAACTTTCTGGGCACAATTCAGGGTGCTGGTTTTGACCTTTAAAGCCCTAAATGGCCGGTGCCCCACATATCTGAAGGCCTGCCTCACCTATGCTCTGTGGCGACCCTTGCAGTCCGCCAGGAGCGTCCTCTTGAGGTACCACCTGCCAATTTTGTCCGAACGACAAGGGCCTGCAGAGAGGTGGTCTCAGTTATAGAACTCCCTTCCCCTCCCGGAGATCTGCTGGAGCTTGAGCATATTCGGAGTCCATGTAAAATGTTCCTTTTTCACAAAGCATTTGGCAGGTGGGGATGGGTGGGTGGGTTGGATTTCTGTGGTGAGGGTAGGGATTTTTCAGAGTTTTTTATTGTATTATATTGTATTTTTATATTTTTTTCTGTGGTTTTATTTCTGTAAGCCACCCTGAGCCTTCAGGGAAGGGTGTGTTATCCGTTGTAATAAATAAAATAATAGGGACAGGCAGTGCAGCTTGTACTAGGGCCGAGAAGCTTGGGGGTCCCATGCTCTCTGGAGTAGCTGATCCCCTTGCTGCTGGGGGAATGGGCAAGGTGGGAATTAGCATTCCATCTTCTGCCCCAAGGCCCATTCCAAATTATCTATGCCTCTGCGCATGTGGCCTCAAAGCCTATATAGGTTTAATCTCACAACAGCTCTGTGAGGAAGGGAATCGGCAATAGAGGAGTCTCCCCTCCCCCTGTCTTTAGATTGTAAGCTCTTGGGCAGGGACCCTGTCTATCTTATTTTCTGTAAAGCGCCAGGTACATCGCTGGCACTATATAAATGCTTATAATAAAATAATAATATAATAATAATAATAGGTGAGCTTCTGAATCCCAGTCCAGTTCCCTAATCACAAAACTATCCTTCTTAGCTACTTTCCTACCTCTATTGTGACTCCTAATTAATCTATTATTTACTTTCCCTCTTTTTCTGAATAAAATGGGGTTTAACTCTATAAACGACAGACAAATGGGACTTAAGATGGTTACTGTAAAGGCATCAGCACTCGGATGCTTTCCCCCAATCTACAATGCACCTGGTTATTGTGAAAAGGGGTTTCCAAGTGCAAGAACAGTGTGGTGGTATTCCACTTCTCAGCAGGAGGGCAACTATAAGAGACAGTGGGGGCTGCAGCATCACCAATTGATGCTCTAGTTTTAATTCCATATTGTAGAGAGGAACATGCTGCCAGCTAACTTTTTTACTTTGTATAAACTGCTGCATGGGAATAGACTAGCATTAAAGGAAGCCAGTGTCGGCTGATGGCAAAGGTTCTGGGATTGGCCCTGGGAAACCAGGAGTTCAAGTCCTGTTTAGCCATACTGGCACAGCATTGAGAAAGAGAATAAAAGAGCAAATGATGTTTGGCTTGGGGACTGTATGTATTGGTGAGTCGCTCAGTTTTGGTGTTCTCGAAAATAGCTTTGCAGACTAATATTAGGTAATGGGATAATGGCACACAGCATAAGACCATAAAAGAAGCTAAAAGACTTGCCTAAAGTTACAAAAAGCTGATAAACATAGCAAGGAATTGAACCCCGGCCTCCTGAGCAGTAGGCTGATGGTGTATCCACTGGGCCAAATTTCCTTGTAGGGAATAAGTGGAAACCTTGTAGGTTGGTGGTTGATTGTAATTGAGGTGTGCACCCCCCTCCCCCATGCATCCAGATGCGATAGATATTAATGGGAACCAGTTCACACTGAAGAGAGCCAGTGTAGCCTAGTGAATATGTGTTGGGTGTGACCCTGGGAGGTAAGGGTTCAAATCCCATCTTCACCACAAGCTCACTGGGTGGCCTTGGGCAAGTCTCTCTCTTTCTGGGTTGGTTCCCCATCTGTCAGATGGGAACAGCAATGTCCTGCCTCCCAGGGTTGCTGTGCGGGTGCACTAAGTAAAGTTTGTCCAGCACCCACTAGTCACAGAAAGCTCTATGTAACTGACAACACTAAAAAAGCTGGGGGATGAGGTTTCCCCCCCCCCCCCCCCACAGGCATCAACCTCTTCTCTAATAGCAATGACCACAGCAGAGATTCTCTCCCACTAGCTCTTCTTTCGCCTTGTGACCTCGGGCAAATTGCTTTCTTTATGCCTCAGCTACCCATCTGCAAAATGAGAATAAGAATGTCCTGTATCACAGGACTGTTGAGAGGGTGCACTAGGTAAGATCCATAAAGATATCCAAACACTGAAAATCCTATCTAAGTGAATGTGGTGGTGGTTTTCCCTCCCCACCAACCATGCTTTTGAACGAGAAGGAGATAGCAGAGATTCTCTCCCGGTCACATGCCAGCGGTGTGCAAACTGTTGCTCAGGAGTTGCATGTGGCAGGGGAGCCTCCTCCATATGGACCAATGGGCTCTGCCCCCCTAACACTGGGGCAGCTGCAGGGAAGTGCAATGTATTGGTTATAGGCGACTCCATGAACAAAGAGTTCAATCCTCATGTGCAATGACTCAGGCCACCTTCAGACACCCCCGCGCCTATGTGGGCTCGGGGGGGGGGGGGAAGAGAGGAATGCGCAGCCAGAATATATGCGGGGATCAGTCCATCTGAAAGGCCCCTCCGTGTGGCTTTGCTGGCAGAGACGTGTGGGATGCAGAGCTCGATTTCCTGCTCTGCATCCTGTGCATCTCTGCCGGCAAAGCTGCACCGGGGGGGGGGAGGGGGCAGCTTTCAGACCGGCTGATCCCCTCGCATATTCGGGCTGCGTATTCCCCCCCCGCAGCCCAAATATGCGTGCGGGAAGGGGGGCATGTCTGAAAGTGGCCAAAGACACAGGGTCTGGGCCCAGCCCTGGCCAAGAGCCGCACACACGAGAGACTCCATTACAAGTGCAATCTGTATTACATCAGTTTTCCAGGAAGAACATAGTAATCAACCCACAATAGTAAATTCAAATTAGGCAACTGCCTAAGGCACTATCCTACAGATCCAATAGTCTGCTTCAGTACATGATAGGAAGTTTTAAGGGAGGGGCTGGCCTGCACACAGTCTAGCAGCAGCTGCTTACCTCAGCCTTGCACCGTCACTGAGCATGTCTGGCGCAAAATGCTAACGGCCTGAACGGCACATGGCCTGTTCAGATTAGGGGAGGGGCTACAGGCAGGGCTGGAGTCTCTCACGCTGAGTTCCTATGGAGGAATCCAGCCAACGAGTGTAATCTTGGGGCATCTTGCCCCTAGCCAATGGCAGCAGAGAATAGGGCTGCCAGGGGTGTGACTTGCTTTGTGCCTGCCTGAGCTTGCTCCAGGCAGCCATTTGTAGAGGGGAGTCAGGAGTCACCATGTTGTTGGCTGTTTGCTTTCCAGTGGGGAAGCGCTCCTGAGGAGATATGGCACAGGATTCTTTGCTGTGGCACAATTTCAGAGGTGAGTCAATGGGTTTGTGGGTGGGTGTTTGCAAGGGAGCTAGGGATTGGGCGCAGAGAGAGGAGGGTGTTGATGTGCACAGTGCTTGGCCTCTTGCTAATAGGCATAAGGGGAGTGTTCAAATTGTAGCCACATCACTAGTATTTTTAAAGTGGAATTTTGTTTCTTGAATTTTCCAGGTCTAATCAATGATTTTTAAAGGAGGCTGCAAAGCCATTTTCTAATACTCAATAACTGTAGGCAGGCACGTTTCCTGACAATAAAGGGCTTGGTGACCTGGTCCCTCATGAAGGACAATCGTTACTTTCAGCTCCCCCCACCCCCTGTATTGTTAGTGCTACATGGGCAAACCCTTGTGGTTTTGCAAAATAATTTTTCTTGCTGCTTATTAAGTCAGGTCTAGTGGCTGCTGTGAGATAAAGCATTTAAGGATTTAAGTGAACATTAAAAAAGAAAATGAAGATTTAGATGCTGTTAGTGTGTGTTGCTTTGATTTTTCTCTAGGTTTTGTGGCCCTAGTTTTGCGCCTCATCCTGTTTTAAACTGCAAAACTCTTATGCCTATGTGCAAAAGCCTTCTACTTTGCCAGGTGTGTATAGATGTGGTTTTATTGGGTTGTACTGTTACTACTACTTCTATGCTTTAATGTAATCCTGCAACATTTCTTCATGTTGTGGAGAAGTCTTATATGGAAGGAGACGTTTCTCATTGGAAGTACCTATTAAATGAAGCTTTACTACCTTAGTCTAAACAAATTCTTAGTAGTTTTGTCTCTTTTAATTTGATGTGTAATATTGTCAGACCTAACGTCACATATATTTCCTGAGGTTTTTTTTTTTGTATAAGAAATCCCCTTTCATTTAACCCTGAGTGCAGTTCTCAGGTGAGACAGGTCATGTGCTAGTGAACATTAGTCTAAACCTCATAGAAGTGAATAGGACTTGTGCTAACTGCTAGCATGCATGTCCATTATCCTGCCAGAGGATTGCACTGTTAATGCGTTTGCATTTCTGAAAAGGGCATGACCTGAACTCTGGGCTTTGTTGTAGCCACCCAGCAGGTAAGATGTAATATATGGTCCAACAGGAGGTAGCCCTCCTGTAATGGGGCTGTGGTTCTGTGAGGGTACTACTCCCTTGCTATCTCAAAAAGTTCAGTGGCTGGGCAGGTGGCTTCTGGCAGCCAGCAACTGAGCAAGGTGGGAGAGGGGCTGCTTTGTCAGGTCAGGGCAAACAGCCTTTCCAAAATAATGAGTCTGCGAGCAGAGGGAGGAGGGCAGCAGCAGTATTGTTCTGTTATCAAATTCTCACAAACTTATTGTCATTGCATGTCTGCTCCTCTTCTTGTTAGCAGAGAGAAATGGTTTAGGGATAGCTTTCACATTCAGTCCATGGGTTTGGCTTGCAGCAGGTGGATCTGAGGAACAGCTGTCTGGCTGCAAGAGTAAGATCCACATCTGAGCAGAAGACAACTTGTCTTGCCTTTCTCTCCTGCAGTAATACATCCTTCTCACAGCCCCACTTCAAATGATTGTATTCCCTATGCTGTATTTCATCTCCCCACTTGTTTATTTCAAGCTGGGTCCAGCCCACTTCCTGCTGGGCTCTTCTTGGAAGGAGCCCAGCGGGAAGGGAACCAAACAGGACCCTGTGAGCATGGGTGATGCTCACCCACATCCATCTATTGGGTGCAAACACTTGCCAGATGTGGGTGAGTGCCACATGACACTTGCAGCCTGCATGTGGGGCTATTGTTTCTTATTGTCCTATGTCAGATGCACTAGATTCTGTGCAACAGCTTCGTAGTGTTTTTGTTTGATTATTTATATAATACAAGCAGTGTACCTGGTGCTGTACAATCAGTAGTTATCGATAGGCCCCTACTCCCAAGGGTCTTACAGTAGAGGACACAAACACTGGGAGAGACAAGAGTACATTCATGAGGTTGAGAAGTTGCAGGTGCACATGTTTCCCTTAGTTACAGGGAACTAGATTCTGAGTGAGGGGGAAAAGGTCACAACTGGTGGGCTCTCCTTTGCTGGAGGTTTTCGGAGAGAGGCTGGACAGCCATCTCTCAGCAAGGCTGGATCGGTGGATTTCCTGCACTGAGCAGGGGATTATTAGATGACCTCGGAGGCCCTTCCAGCTCTAAGACTCTATGACAAACTAGGGAAGGCTTGAGGGAAGAGGTAGGTTTTCAGGAGGGATCTGAATGTTGGGAGGGAGGGAAGGAACAGAGTGAATGTATTATCCAGGGTGGGAGTTCAGGTATGAGGGGCAGCAAGGGAGAAGGGGCAAAGACGTTTAGTAGAGGAAGGGGGGAGGGCAAAGGAGGAGTGAAGCTTCTGGGCAGGATTGTATTATTGTGGCAGTGCAGTTTCACCTGTAATGTCACTTATTATTTATGCTATTTACATGAATATACATAGTAATGACATGCAAATCAATATGCATGCTAATATATTTACTGTTGAAATCTCAGGTGAGGCCAGCCTCAGGCATGGATCAAGGCATCTTTGTACTGTACCATGTACAAACACAGAACAAAGAGATAGTCCTTGCCCTCCAAAGGCCACAATTTAAGTATAAGACACAAAAGTGGTGCCTCCCCTGATGAGAGAATCCCATAGAGCAGGGGTAGTCATTGCTACACTAATGAAGTACAGTTCTGGTTTTATACTACAATAACTAAAGCAAATCAATCAACAGAATAACATTCTCAGCTCAGCTCCCAGGAATTCCACAGCAAAAAATCTGCCACTTGGTTCACGAATGCACTCCAGTCCCAATGGCATCCTCTCTTTCCGTCTCTTAATATTAGTATTAACATTAGAGTTCTTCTAATGGCAGAGTGAGAACTCTCACATGGCAAGGAGTGTAAATGTCCGAGGACTGTGTTCACTAAGTGCAGGATGTGCGTACATCAAACACATGTATGTGTACACATCCTGCTCTTGGTGTGTGTACCTATACATGCAATCCTGACTTCAACATTGAAGTCAATGGCTGAACTCCTACTGACTTCAATAGTGAGGATTACATGGCTGCAATCCTAAACTCACATAAGTTGATGCCAAAACTCTCCTGGCTGATGATTGCACTCTACAGCCATATCTCCCAACATTCCCTGCTTAGGAGGGACAGTCCCTCTTTGGGTGCTGAATCCCACTGTCCGTCTTTCAGGGGAGAGAGACAAGAAGGATCAACAGTCAAGCCTCAGGCAGCTCTTTCCTGGTTGCCTCCCAGAAAAAGCCCTTGAAAGGTCAATGAGGAGATGATGAAATGAGAAGAAACTAAGTGGAATGAGAAGCAGGAGAGAATCTGTCCCTCTGTGTGCACTGGGAATGTTGGGATGCATGTGAGTGAGGTGGCTCAGCTTAGTGGCTGATGGGGTGGGGCTCGTCCCTCTGTCTGCTGAAAATGGGTGATTTCAGATGTGACAGTGGCCCTATTGGCCCCGTCATGGAATCACCCAAATGATTCCCTGGCAGAATCAGACCGGTCCGTCAACAGACGAGCTGGCAGATTCTGCCGGGGAATCGGGGAGGGGGCGGGGTTGAACGGCGCAACGTGCAGCCGCACAGCCCTGCCCCCCCACCACTTCCGAGGCCTGCCTGCCCCCTGAGGTATTGACCATGGCCTGGAATCGGCGGTGAGCATGGCCGCCGATTCCGGGCCGTGGTCAGGGGCCAGATGAGACGTTACCACGCTCAACCACAGTGAATCCCGCCGTGGTTGAGCGTGGTAATGTCACGGTCTGTTGGGGGCAAAAAGTGATTCCTGCCGGATGTTCACCCCTGGCGGGAATCACTTTGAGCACTCTTTCGGAGATGGTCGCTGGACCATCCTCGAAAGCATGGTTATTTTGATTCCCGCCGGTGATTCACTGTGGTGAATATCTGGCGGGGATCAAAACAGACGTTACGGGACCATTCCCCACCACAGGGGATTGTCTGTGGTTGAGCGTGATCTCGTAATGTCTGAAAATACCCAATGTTGGGAGGTATGTGTGTATTAATCACTGTGATGAACCTTGGTTAAAGCAAGTTCCTGTGTGCGGACAGTGGCTGTTCTTCTAGGGGACTGTTCACACATTACGCTGAAGGGTAAGATACCACATGGTATCTCTGAATATGTGAACACACTGTAGTGTAGTAAGCTACCTCGCATTCCTGACTTTTGAACTGTCACACCTTGTTAGCACTCAGAACATACGTTGGTAAGGGGAAGGTTCCCACTAAGTGGCAATTACACATATGCTACACCCACCAGGCATGCCGTATAGACGTTCTGAACTAATATAGCTTAAAACAGAAGCAATGTTGCATGCCAAGCATCAGCTCAAGCTGTATTTTTATGGCTGAGCTGTAAAAGCCATGGAATTAGTGGTTTACCAATGGAAATTCTGACATTCTTGATATTTATAGCAGAAATACCACTGAGTTTTTGACAACTGTGGCACTCTCTTGTATCAGCTGAAGCGTATGGACGGTACCTTTCAGTAGCCAGATGGTGTCTTAACAGCCTCAGTTTTCCTGTGTCGGGTTTACGCAGTTCTTTGCTAATACCAGTTCCCGGGACCACTAGAATCAATTGCTGAAAAGTGATGTAGAGGATTCCTTTCCCCCACCAGCTGGGGTTCCATACATTGTATTTCTGCAGGGCTCCTGACACAGGATAAAGATTCAAATATTTCCCCCCTCCCCGTGTGGCAGGTCAGCCTGTAGAGGTCTTTTTTAGTTGGAAAGATGATGGTGGATTGTTTCTTTATTGCATTCCCATTTCTCCCTTGACATAGAATGATAGGTCTGGAAGGTACCTGCAGAGATCATCTAGTCCAGCCTCTAAAGTAGCATTCCTAAGCATGCATTACCATTACACATTCTTTGAAAGATGTTTATTCCAACTATTTTGTAAAACTTTCAGTGGGATTCCACAACCTCAGTTGGTAACAAGTTCCACTGCCTGACTACTCTTTCATTACAAACTTTTTCTTCCTATTTAAACCTTCATATTTAAGCCTGAAAAGATCAGGGTTAGAACAAGCAGTCATGGAGATAAATTGCAAAAAATCTAGTACTTCTATCTCCCTTCTTAAATTTAGGCCCATTACTGTTGGTTCTACCCTTTAACACATCTGAAAATGATCATGTACCCCCTCAGTTTTCTTATCTTGATGCTTAAAAACGACTAGCTTCCTCAAGTCTATTTTCATAGGTCTTGCTTCCTAAACCCTTTACCATCTACTCTTACTCTACTCTTGTGGAGATGTGGATTCCAGAGGAGGCTGTTTAATGGCCTCCCCTCATTAGCTGAGTATAGAATGCCCAATAGAGCTACAGGCTGGAATTCAAGATTTAGAAACCTAAATCCTGATTTAAATCATGTTGATATTAGTTCAGAGTCCATGTCAACTAGGGCTGAAATGAGATTTCACCAAAACAGGAAATCTCCTAGAAATGCATTAATTCCATAGAAATACAAATGTGTTAGTAGTAGGAAAGTCCAGAACAAACTCTCCTCTAGATGGATCTTGTGGTTTCTTGCAAATTTGAACTGATGCACCTGATTCATTTCATCCATAAACAAAATGGAACCATCTCTAGGGTGGATTGTCACAGCGGATTAAACAACGCATCTCAACACAATGTTTAAGGATATTAAAAATCCAAATAGTTGATCAACAGCCAAAGAATGGGAGATTTATCTTTCCAAGCATATACCCTTCTGTGCTATCAGGTTAAGCCTCCTATCTTCTTAATATGAAGAACTATAAGCGCTGTTGAGTTAGCTGCAACAGCACACTACAACATAACTGATCAGTAACCGCATGCCACAATGGTTAACCAATTAACCAAAATACCGGCTAATGCCACTTTGCTGCATTACCAATGTACTTTTTGTCTGCATTCCATCATTTTGTAGACCAACTGCAAAGCTGCATCCTGCAGATTTGAATAGGGTATTCAATGGGAAACTGAGTTGTTGTTATTAATTATGAATTATTATTATTATTATTATTATTATTAGCATTTAATATAGCGCCAGCGATGTACCTGGTGCTTTACAAAAAACAAGATAGACAAAACCTGAAACCAGGATCTGGGGAGTACACAGAAAAGGAATTGTGGGTGAATGGAACTAGTTGGTAATTGTAGAACAGAGTGGAAAATGGTAACGCTATAGCGCACAGTATATGTTAGAAAACATTAAAGCAGCTAATCTGCCGAATAACCAGATATTGCTCAATAACTGATCGCTGTCAGTCTAGATTGGTTATCACAAATCCAATGGTTACCAATTACTGTGCACTTAACCATTTCAGCTCTATAGACAATGCAGGAGTTAAACTGTAGGTGCTTGCCACATCCTAACAGTCAGTCTCTTGGTTTGCACAGGTTTTAGAAGTATTCTAGGTGTTGGAAATAGTTCTATGGATTCCAGAACTCTATCATAAATGGAATTTTGGAGCAGTGTCATTAGATTAGAGAAATACTTGGACTGCAGTAAAGGAACAAGATAGAAAACTGCAAGATAAAACAGGATGCTTCCAATCCCTTGACGTCATCCTGGCAGCAGAAAGCAGTTTGAGAGTTGAGAGTTTGTTGAAAATAAAGAACTTACAGAGAGGAACAATGAGGTTGAAGCTCTTCACCTGGTGAGGCCACATGTCACAATTCAGGAAATGAAGAAACAGCAAGAAATCTGCTGGGAAAAGCAAAAGCTGGCACGCCCACCAGGAAAAACTAGCATGAAGAACTGCAAATGAATGAAGGAGCTGGGAAAAGCAAAAGCCAGCATGCCCACCAGGAAAAACTAGCCTGAAGAACTGCAAATGAATGAAGGAAATGCAAGCCTAAATGTTAATCAGGATTCGCATGCTGGTCAGCTGGTCAAATACTGTTACCTATTTAACCATGGTCAAATATTCCATGAAGCCAAGAATGTCGCAGTATAGGTGGCAGCTTACCTTTTTAAATTTCATGATGGTGTCATTTGTTAGCTAGGACAGGAGTGAGGACTGCTTGCTCCCTAGCCCTGCAGCAGTTGGGGGACAACCCCCTCCCCACACTCACTAGCATACACACACCAGACATCTCTCCCAGCCACCATACACATGGCTATAGACAGCCCCCCACTATGTATAGGAGCAGGCACCCTCTGTGCTGCTTCTCTCAAGCTTCTTTATCCTCCTTTCCCCTCCACCTCCCATTAAGCCATGGGGGCTGCAGGAGGTACTCTGTGCCAATAGGAGAGCGAAACCTAGCAACATATCCAAGCTTCTCCTACTTCCCATCTGCTGTAACTGCCCATGACTCCAACGTGCTTGCTGCAGGATCCAGGGAGTACCCCCCTCAATGTGATCTGTCTGCTTGCTCTGTAAAGCTCCTGGGAGGGACTGGGCTGGAGTCTTCTAGAAAAACAGTACCTGTTACAAACAGAGCTGAAGGCTACTGGTTGAATTATGCACAAGAGATACTGTGAAACGTTAAATTAAGAAGAATCAGGGAAAGCCTTTGGAAGTATTTTAGTAGAAAAGTACATGGAAAATCTGTTAAAGCTCAGTGCAAATTCTGTTCTGAGTACATGACACATGCAGAGAGAATGAAGAAGTGCTTGTTTAATTCTTGTGTTAGGTGTCCAGCAGCTACCATTAAAGACAGATGACTGCAGTCAAACAGTAACAAAGGGCAAACTACTCTGCATCAGAATTTGTTTTCCCTTCACATTCTCCTTCTACTTCATTGTCAGAAACATCACAAAGTACAGTGTCTTGTAATGAAGATATGGGGATAGTGAAAATGTTGATAGTTCCATTTCTACATTGTCTTCTAATATTTTTTCTACATCATGTGCTTCAGTATCAAGAACTCCTACTTGTTCTGGAAAGTACTCAGATGCTCATCAAATTGGTATTAAGATTTTTTTTGTATCAAAAGTCTGATGACTAGAAAAAGAAACCCGATTTTGTTAGCTAGAGGTATCCCAGCAATACACCTTTCCATATAGCTGAAAATTCTTATGCTAGAATTTTTCCAAAAACTGCATCCACTTTACAAAGTTCCAAGTAGGAAATGGCTTGTAAGAAGTCTTTTGAATGCTGAAGTGGATGATGTTAAAGAGAGAGTTGGTATTCTTATTACACAAACTCCTCATGTGTTTCTAGTGTCTGATGGGTGGAGCAATATTCACAATAAGGGTGTCACCAACTTCGTGGTAACAACTCCAAAACCACTGTGCTATTCCTTCCAGTGCACAACTGATCACCACCATGCACGCACCCTGATGTATTGCTGACCAGCTTAAAGATATAATCAAGAAATTAGGTCCCCCGAAGTTTTTCAGTTGTGACTGACAATGTGGCTAATATGAAAGCTACGTGGGCTTTGTTATCTGCATCTTTTATGGTATGCATGTGCTGCCCGTGTGATGCAGCTCTTCATTTGTTATGTTGAGGATCTGACAAGGTTCTCATCACATGTATCAAAAGTGAAAAGCATTGTCAGCTTTTAAAAAAATATATACCAGCAGCAGCCATGCTTCAGCACCACTTAGTACAGCATTCAGTTGCATCTACGCTGAGTAAGCCTTGTTGTACTTGATGGGCATCCTCTATTAAATCACTCCAAGATCTTAAAACCTGCAAGAAGGCACTTCAGTCAGCTGCTGTTAAAGGAGGAGTGGGTGGGTCTTGCGCTCGAGTAATCTGCAATGACATTCTTGATGACATGTTTTGGATGAGAAACTCAGAATTTATTGCACTGCTTGATCCTGTAGCTCAGTCCATTCAGAATACGGAAAATGATCATTCTACATTGTCTGATGCCAAGAATGAGTTCCTGAACATTAAGAAACCTATTTGTGAGAATACTTAACTGTACTAAGTCCTGTTACAGAAACTGAAGAGATAAAAAACCAACAAAACAATATCACAGGAAAATTGAGTGATCACTCTGTAGTAGGGCCCCACTTGACCATGGGGTAAGTGTACGCAGAATCGGTGCCCAAGGAGGTTGCCACTCAGGGGGTCAGGCTCAATTACCAGTTTATTCACACTTCCAAAGTCCCAAGCCAGCCAACTAGCCAGCCTCTGGCCCCTCACAGTCCATATAGCCGAGCCTAGCCACAGCCACAACCAGTCCCAGGCTGGCTCTTTGCCAACTCACACAGGCTCTCTTCAGGCCCTCAGGTGCAGACTGCCTCTCTTCCAGGCATCCAGATCAGCCAGATTCTCCAGGAGATGTGTTCTCCTCACTGGTCAGGAGCAGACTCCTCCTTCCTAGGCTGGCCTTTTCCTTTTATCTTCCAGGCTACCTGCTTCCATCTTAGGTGACTTACATGGCAGGCGCCATTTTGTGGCACAGCCCTCCCCCCCCCCCCCCCCCCATAATGCTGCTTATCTTCTTGATCAATTTTTCCAGGGCCATGTGATGATCAATTTGATTCAGTTTGCAACGTTATGGTGGCTTTTGCAAGTTTTAAAGGATATAAAGATGAACGAAGAATTCTGGTGGAGATAGCAAAATTATAAAACAACAAGCAAACCATACAGTCATAAAACAATGTGGAGTGCAATTCCAGCAGATGAATCAAAACCGGGAAAAGGGTTGTGTCCTCCTTGAAGCACGTCTACGTACAGTGGCAGAAGTTCTTCTAACGTTTCCATGCACTCAGTGCCGGCCCTACAGTTTGTGGGGCCATGTGCAAGTCTTGGTGCGGGGCCCAATTTGCATGATTAGGCCCCACCCATTTATGCAAATACACACAATTGCCTATTTTGCATAAATGTCCATCATATCTGCACACATGCCTTGGGCCCTCTTTAGTCCCAGCACTTTTTACCCCTTAGCTTCCCACACAGAGCACCCCCTTGCCACTTGTCTCACAGATCCATCCACCCCCTTGCTTAAACCACACCCAACATGCCAAAGTACCCCCTCAGCTAGCCCCCTCTCCCAGTTTCCCCTCCTGCCAATATAGGGAGGGAACAGGAGGAGTTGGAGGGCAGGGCATTATTGATTTTTTGCAAGAATTTGGCAGTAATAGTCAAAACAAATGAAAATAATCAAGCAAAAGTGTTCATATATAGTAATAACAGAACAAATGTCTTTTCCAACAAGACATTTAGGAGACAGGCAGGACTTCTGTACGTTTATAGTTAGTCCCAGCTTTACGCATAGATCTAGAGTGAAGTGAAGGTTGGCATTTAAGATGTCTGGGGTATTAGCAACCAGTAACCAGTCATTTAGGTAGGGGGAAATGGCAATGCCCTGCTTACGAAGGAAAGCTATGACTGGGACCATAACCTTATTAAAGACCCTAGAGGCCAAGGACAGTCCAAATGGTAATGAACAAAACTGAAAATGCATGGAGTCATGGGTGAAACGGAATAATCTTCTACAGGAGGTATGCAATCTAACATGAAAATAAGCATCTTTTAGATCAATAACTGCATACCATTGACCCTGCTTCAGGTGGGTTCTTAAATTGTCCATGTTAAATTAAATCTGGTGCTGGATAGTGATTTGAAACAATCTACTAAAAGATCATATGATTCCAAATAGAGGAGGTTTTTCTATTGGTTATCTGGGAGATCCATCTCCGTAGATCAGGTAACCGTACCACTAGTCCTTCAATACTTGTTGGACCTGGCTGAGAAGGGCCTTGCACACTCTTCTATAAGAGTGCATCTCTCAGCAATAGCCCAGCGTGTTGCCTGCCCAAATTCCCAATCCCTTTTTGGTCACCCTCTGGTAAAAAAGTTTCTTAAGGGACTAATTAATTTGTTTCCCCCTCACAAACACCCCGTTTCTCAGTGGGATCTGAACCTTGTTCTAGATCAACTGAAAAAAAAACCCTTTCGAACCTGCAGAACAATCTGACCTGTTCCACTGGTCTCTGAAGACTGCCTTTTTGGTTGCCATCACGTCCCTTAGGCGGGTGAGTGAACTCGCCACTATATCTATCAAGGAGCCTTACTTCTCAGTCTTCCCAGACAGGATAGAGATCTCTCTCCATCCGTTGTTTATCCCTAAAACAGTGTCCAGATTTCATATGGCACAAAAAATTGTCCTCCCAGTATTCCTCCCTCCACCTCATGAGACAGAAATCTTAGCCAGATTTTATTTATTTATTTTTACAAAATTTCTATCCTGCCCCTCCTGCCCACAGGGCAGCCCGGGCGGCAAACAGCAAATATAAAAACAATAAAAACAGATTTCACACTTTGGATGTTAAGAGAGCGGTCCTGCTCTATTTAGACAAGACCCAGCACTGCAGATGGACTGACAATTTGTTCCTCTCCCCTTCCCTTCCCAAGTTAGGGCAAAAAGTTTAATCCCAAACTATCTCAAAATGGTTAGTGCATTTGATCTCCTTTGCCTAGGAGCAGGTAGGAAGTCCACCCCTGCCTTATTTAAAGGCTCATTCGCTCAGAGGTCTGGGTGCTTCTACAGCAGCATTTTGCATCATCTCTCCTCTTGAGATAGGCAGGGCTGCGACCTGGAGTTCCCTGCATACATTCACTAAGCATTATGTTTTACATCTCCATTCTGAATCTGACACCTCTCTGGGAGTATCTATATTGAATTCTGTAATTAAGACTTAATAATCTATTTTACTTACAATGGTTTTGTCATTTTTTAATTTTTTTTTTAAAAGAGGAACTTTTAAACTAAGTTGACAGAATAAACTTACACACTTTTTGCTTGCAGAGGTATGTTGTTTTTATTCTATAAGAAAATTCCCCCACCGCCTTGATCTAGGATTGGTACTCTCCCATTTGTGAGAATGGAAGGAGCCACTCGAAGAAGAACAGAAAGTTGCTACCTTGTAAACAAGGTTCTGCGAGATGGCTCTGAACATTCTCACAAATACCCACCCTTCCGCGTCCCGTCCTGCAAGGAATTTTCTTCCTGCAGGCTTAGGGTTGGAAGGAATTGTTGGGTTTGGGCAGGAAGGTACCTTATATACTGTGGGGGCTCGAGACCGTCATGTGGTTTTTCAAAACTAGTGAGCTTGGTCTCTGCCGATAAGAGAAGGGCGCGCAAGTGCAAATCCATTTGTGAGAATGTTAGGACCCAGCTCAAAGAACCTTGTTTACAAGGCAGCAGCCTTCAGCCCCCCCCCCCCCCCTGCGGGGCTACAGCTGAGCTAGGGCTAGCAGCTCCGACAGCGGGGGTGGGGCCAGCCTGGATTTTGAATTCAGGCGGCACTGCCTCCACTGGAGCAACAGACCGGGCTCCAGGAGCGGGGCCCAGGCTCCTGCGGGGCCATGTGCGACCGCACATGTCACACATTCCTGGGGCCGGCCCTGCATGCACTACTGCATGTGGAAAACGAAATTGGTCCGTTTGGGGAACCATCCATTCAGAAACCAGAAATAAACGGAACACTTTCGCGGCTGGGAAGCTTGTGGCCGTGTATCACAATTTAAGATTAGAAAAGAAAATAGGAGATGAAGAGCGGACCCAATATTCAGATGAAGAGGAAAAAGGAGATACTGATGATGATTTTGATGATGATGGTGAAAATAAAGCAGTTGAAGCTGATGAAGATATTGTAAAGCAAAATGCTTCAGGAGTTGGCCTGCTGCCTACTTAGCATACCTGCCTTTAAAAACTAACTAGTTTTTTTTTTATAGTTGCTGTTACTTTGTTTGATTTCTGCTTAAATTTCATTTTTAAAAATTTTGTAACTGCTCGGGCTGACTCTGGGGTTCCAGGATAAATGCCAAGAAGGAGAAGAACTGTTCAGTTTTGAATATCATTTACATTTATAGTAACCTAACGCTGTTAAGTTATAATAATTTATTAACATTTTTAAAGTTAATTTCCTTGTTTCACAATAAGTTAACTATTATTGTTTTTGTAATTAACATAAATATCTAACATGTTGAAGATTAAACTCTCTGGTTGTTTTTACACGAGACACCCCCATGTATGGACACTCACAGTCCGGATGGGGGATGTCTCATTTGAATATTGCAGGTATTGAGGCCCTCCATGTGGTGTTTGATTTGACTGGGGGCAAGCTAGGGGTGCTGCTGGTATACCGGGACCCTTCCTATCTAGCAGCATCCCTTACCACTCTAGCAGAGTTGGCCTCGGAGGTGACGCTGGGCTCCTCCAGGACTTTGGTCCTGGGGGACTTCAACGTCCATGCCGATGCCGGCCTTGTAGGAGCGGAGCGAGAATTTTTTGTGTGGGGTCTGTGAAAGCCACCAGTTGTGAACTTGATCCTTGCCTGTTCTGGCTGGTGAAAGCCTCCAGGGAGACATTTGGGATGGTGCTGGCGAGAGTGGTTAATGCGTCCCTGCAGCAGGGGAGGTTGTCGCCCAGCCTCGAGGCTGTGGTGCGCCCCCTGCTGAAAAAACCCATCATTGGATGTGGATGCACTCGCCAGCTATTATTATTAACAAACATTTATATAGCGCCAGCAGTGTACCTGGCACTTTACAAAGTAATAAAATAGACACGGTCCCTGCCCCTAGGCCTTACAATCTGAGACAGGAGCTGGGGAGAGACTTAGGAAGGGGAACAGAGGGAGAGACAAGGGGTCTAACATTCATGAAGATGCGAGGTCTCAAGTGCACGTACTTGGTTTGGTTACGATGAGAATGACAGTAGGCAGGTCCATGT
>QEPC01007512.1:1731322-1795857 GCA_003113815.1 Sphenodon punctatus | reverse complement strand
CCCTTGGGGGAGGTCGTGAGGGGGTTCGGGGTGCGATGTCACCAATATGCTGATGATACTCAGCTGTACCTCTCTTTTTCAGCTGACCCAGACCCTGCTGTCTCATTGCTGTCCCAGTGTTTGGAGGCCATGGTGGAGTGGATGCGGCAAAGCAGACTGAAGCTCAACCCCGATAAGACGGAGGTGATGGTGGTGGGGAGGGCGAGGGAGGTGTCGGCCCCCCTCATTGGGGGGGTTCGCCCGCTCATAGCTCAGCAGGTTCAGAGCCTGGATGTGGTGTTGGACTCGGATCTCCGCCTGGATTGGCAGGTGGAGGTGGTGGCAAGGGCCGCCTTCTGCCAACTGTTCCTAGTGCGGAGGCTGCGTCCATACATCTCCAGGCCGGACCTGGCTTCCCTCATCCATGCCTTTGTTACTTTGAGGCTGAACTACTGTAATGCGCTCTACGTGGGGCTGCCCATGTTCCTGGTCTGGAGGCTGCAGCTAGTGCAGAATGCAGCGGCCCCGGCTCCTGACGGGGACGGGTTGTCGGGGGCATATAACACCTGTGCTGCGGACTCTGCACTGGTTGCTGATAGCGTGCCAAGCCAGTTTCAAGGTATTGGTGTTGCTCTATAAGGCCCTTCACAGTCTGGGCCCCTCATACCTCAGGGACCGCCTTGCCCTCCGCGCCCCAGAGCGGTTCCTTTGGTCTGCCAGGGGTGCCTTTCTAGAAGTCCCCCGTGTTAAGCGGGGGGCTACAATGGAGAGGGCATTCTTGGTGGGTGGGCCGCATCTCTGGAATTCCCTCCCGGAGGAAGCTCGCCTGGCCCCAAGCCTTTTGATTTTCTGGCGGGCCTGTAAAACCTGGCTGTTTGCCCAGGCCTTTGGGGAGGTGGGGGGGATAGGGTGTTGGTTCTCCCCTATCTTTTGTTTTGTTTTATTTCTAAATTTTGTTCCGCAATCCTGTTTAAGTTTAAATTATTATATTTTAAAATGTTTTTATGGAATTGTACGTCGCCCCGAGATGCCGTAGGCATGGGGGGTAACTTAGAAATATGTAAAATAAAATAAATAAATAAATAAATAAGGGGCATGCTCCTGTGACCCACGCACGGGGCACTCCGAGAAAATGTAGATTGTCCCATGTGGGGATGGGGTGGGCATTATGTGGATGGGGCTGTCATGTGTGGGGCTGCTTGTGTGAAGTGCTCCCCATGCATGGCGCTCACGCACCCGCTCCACACGACGACCATGGACCCCCTCACCTGTGTCGTGTAAAAACACCCTCTCTTTTTGTTGTTCCAGCAAGTTAATGCTTTAAATATACTTGATCATTATTTGGACAATATTTGACAGGTCAATTGACCAAATATTTCTTGACCCGTCAAATACTCAACCCTAATGTTGATTAACATTTTTTTTTAGGTAACCAGCCTTACATATAAATGTAAAATGGTTCAACAAACGGAATGCTGTAGGGTATAGGAGTTATAACTGCTACTGCTGACCACTGACCAAGTTGTTTTGGATCATGTTAATATGAGGTCATTCTCAACATACGTAGCCATGCAACGACAGACTGACATTATTCAGATTAATTTCCATAATGCCTTTTTTTTTCTATTTAAGAACGGGAAAAAGAAGGGAGACTGAGACGCCCATATTAATATTTTGGAATTGGTTGCTTGTTAATAGAGAATGAGTTGAAGTAGCCATTTCAAACCAAAATTATTCCAGATTTCAGAGACCCACATGGCAGAAGGAGAGTCTCACAAAGGGCTGCTCATAAAATCTGTCATACTTTTTTGACAGTTTTAAAGTGTCTCCCTTATAACAATTTGTTCCGCTACTATAAGCCCCCAAAGCATGTCACACAAATCACACAGGTATTGAATACCAACAGTGCCCAACCCCATTTGTCATGTGCAAATAATTCCTTTGTCGTTTTCAAACCTAGAAACGTAATTGAAAAATGAGTAGATTGCAATGTCACATTATGACCAGTGGCCCAAACTCCTGTGCATGGATTCCACGTGGCACAATATCTCCCCTATGGACTTGTGTTTGGTTTGCACGCACGCAGGTTGCACGCAGACTGGATACAGTAGCCCAGCTGTAGCAAAGGGTACTCCTGCCCCAAGGCTGCAGTGAAGCAGCTCTGTAAGAGTTCCAAAATTCCGAGATTTCTTTCCCTTTTGGATCTCCTTTTAACTTCCATACACAAAGCTAGTTTACCTAAGAATCTGTATAGGGGAGAGGATTTGGCCTAACATCAGTGGGTGTGTTGTATAAAGTCAGCTTGGATGGAACAGCGAAATTCCTAGTCAGTCGGACAAAGATAAATGTGTTAACATAGGCCCTCGGTCTAGACTAAGAAAAGATGGTCTCTGTCCCCGGTGGCCAGTGCTGATGGGGATGTGGTCATTTGGGTTCATTTGATCATATATGTGGTGGGAATGCTCAAAAACCAAATCATTCTGGAAAACCAAATGCTTGCTCAAAGCATTACTCTAAACCCTGCGGCTGCCCCACCGGGCAGACAATCTCATCCTGTCAAATATAAAAAATGAAGTTTATTAAGCACTTGTTATTAACGTCTCAATTGCAGTTGAATGGGGAAACCCCAGTGCGCCCGCCATGGACAGATGGCTAACTGATATATGGGAGGTCCTTTCCACAGAGAAGACAACAAGCCTAAGGAACAGCTTTTACAATAAATACTTGAGAACTTGGCTCCCTTTCATTACCTACACCAAAAGGAACATTAAATCACGAAGCCAACATCTCTGACTAAGTTTTCCCCTTATTGAAAGGTCTCTCCTTTTTGCTAAACACATAGCATACTTGAATCTCTATGTCTGGAACACTGTATCCCCCAGCACAATACTGATGTACAGAATTTTTAGGGCTATATGCGGAGACTTTAAAAATCTTTGTCACTGCATTGCGATTGCTGAGAATGCAGTCCCAAGGAATCAATTTCATTCCTGTTGTTCAGGGCTGGTGTGAAGGCACACAGCTGAATCTGTGTTATAAATACGCAAAAGCTTTACAGTGCCTTTCAGAAATTTAAAATATTGCTATAAAATACACCTTATGAGACAGAATTCCTCCCTTCACAAGGATCTCATTTCCCTTTGCAGGCCTCCCACTGACTCCAGGGGGATCTGGATCCACACTCCTAAAGTCAGGATTTGGCTTGTAGCACTGAATTTCAGTTCACATTTATGATTATTTTACTTGCAGAGTAACTTGATCCAATGAGCACACAGCACAAACCACTATAGCAAAGGAGTATTTACATACTAATTATTTCCATATAAGGAAAATAGAACTGAAAGCCAACAGACTGGCGGGACTAGAATTTGTGCACTAATAGTCTCCAACAATCAATTAGATTGAAAACTTAGAGTGCCACAGAAATAGGATTTGTACGTGTATGTGGACATGTACTACGTTATTAAAACCCACTGCAGGAAAATGACAAACTCAGGATGGCTTCAATTGAAAGGCAAGGCTTGGCTACACTATAGTTTAGACAAGTTTAGTTTAAACCAGCTTAAAGAACCAACCTTCATGCATCCACATGGAGTGCTATTATTAATCCCCAAAGATCTCTTAACAGCCACTTTGCTGCTTACTGAACCCACCTAGGAGCAATGGATTGTGGGCAGGTACTCCAGTACCCAGTCAAAGTATCCTTCCTTCCTTCAACCAACCCAAGAAAATCAGTATCCACATATACACATAATCAAACTAAGCTGGACTAGTTTAGGCTTAGGCTGTTTGTATAACTGATCTAAAAGGAAAGCTAAACTAGGCCCACATATTTTAAAGACTGTTTCCTCTACACTCCATGGCCCTGCTGTCAGCTAGGAGCAGCACCCTCTTGGAGGAACTATTTGCTTGTCCGGTTCATTCAGCAGGGGTGTGCAGAGAGAGGTTTTCACTGGTTGCCTCCGTATTGTGAAACTGTTCCCCTGGAGGTTCATCAAAGCCCAAATGTCTTCCACAGGCAATGCAAGACTTTCCTGTTTGGCCAAGCATTTGGCATGTCGGGATAGGGGGTTGGGGTAGAAGCTTGTGGATATAATTATATTTTATTATTATTAATTATGATTGTTTTATTTATGATGTTACCAGCCCTGAGCCTTTGGTGAAGGACAGGATATACATTTAAATAAATTGGTGAAAGTCATTTTCTGTGTGATCATCAAGCTGCTGCGCTGGCAATAAAGAGCACAAGCCTCAAATTGCTACCGCCTGTGTGAATCAATTTCATCCTTACCCTGAGGGGAGTTAGACTGAACCAAGGTGCCTACTATAAACAAGGCCAAGTATATGTGATCTAGGAGAAAGGCCTTCTAGTCCCAAATTTGCCATGGAATTACTATGTGCTTTTGAACAAGCCAAAGGGCATGATCCCAAACCTCTGCACACAGGGCTGGCCTTAGAGTATGCAGGGCCCAGGGCGGGGAACAAAGGTGGGGCCCTATTCTTCCACCAGCGGCAAAGTTGCCACCAGCCAGCAGGCCTAGGGGTGCTCCCCGGCTCAGGGGGTGCTCCCCGGCTTGGTCTGGGGGCGACGCGCTGCCTGGGCTTGGGGACAGGCAGAGGGGCACTCCCCTATGCCCATCCCCAAGCCCAGCCATCGGATCACTTACCTGATCCACCACCGCTGCTGGCCTGGGACCTGCGCCAGGCTCGGAGCCTCGAGTGGGGTGGGCACGCGGCAGCAGATTAAATCTGCTGCTGTGCTGCCTGCCAGTGCCACCGGACGTTCTGCTGGCTGGCCCCTTCCGCCACCTGGCTGTCTCAGCCAGGGGAAATGAGGGAGAGGGAGACGCCCTGCCTCTCCCACATTTTCCTGGCCGAGAGACTGACAGGGGGGGGGGGGGGGGGGGGGGGGGGGGGGGGGGGGGGGGGGGGGGGGGGGGGGAGAGTACGGAGTGTGGGAGAGGCGGGGCTTCTGCTGGTCTGCTAAATTTCACTTAAGGAAAACGGTACTGGCCCCCTCTGCTGCCTGTCAGTCAGTGTTGAGTCGGACTCAGCCAGGGGCCCTGCGCTCGGAGTCCCCAGCCACTGTCAGGCCAGGGCTCTGCATACCACGGAGGACAGAAGAAACCATGTGGGAATTGTACAGGTCGCAGCATGTGTAAGTGCAACCGGGACCCCAAACACATGCGCTTGGTTTGTGTGCGCGTCACCGCATGCAGTTCTGCACAGGGGCTCTGTAGCCTTTGGGATCGCAGACAAAATCTTTTTGTTTGTCTCGTCTTTAAAATGGGAATCACAAGAGCAGCATAGAAGTTGTGATGAAGCGGAGTGATTTTATCAGCAAAAAAGTCAGCAAACATGTCACAGCGGACACTGGAAGATTTCAGTTCCAGGCGGAGAGAGGCCAGACTGACCAGCTTCTGCACCACCCGGAAAAGCTCAGCTGGACGTGACTTTGCAGATGCAATGAGGGCAGCAAAGAACTCTTTCATTGCTGCCCGCACTGCAACAACATAAGCTTTTAAACTAGCTTTATGCTGCAATGGGTCAGCTTCAGTACGAGTCCGGTGCCACCATCGTTCCAACCACCGCTCATCCTTCATCCGGCGCAGGTCCTCCATGAACCATGGGAGACCCCTGCTGTCGGCATTCTGGGAGCCGTTCGGTCAATGGCCTCAGTCAGCAAGCTGTTCCAGAAGGCAGTGAGGTCATTGAGTGAACGATCATCAAGATCGAGAGGCAGTTCCCCTAGAGCATTCTGGAACCTTTCTGGTTGCATAAGTCTCTGGGGGCAGACCCAACGAACTGGTCCTACACCTTTCTGGGGGCAGACATGCGCCAGGAGACCGGTCCGGAGGAGATAATGAGCCGTCCATGACAGGGATAAAACTTTGTGTATCTAGGATGAGTTCCTGTATATTGTTGTATGTAGGGTTCCCATTGTTTATGCTGACTATGTTGTCTAGGAAATTGATCTTGTTGTAGGAATGTACCAGTGTAAGTTTAATTGAGGGGTGATGTTTGTTGAAGTTTTGATTAAATTCTATCAGAGGCTTACAGTCCACTGCATTGTGCTAACAGCGCATTGTACATTTGTTTTGTATTAATGCGAATGATCCTGAAATATTAATATATAGCAACTAGATTTGTCTTGTAAGTTCACAATGGAGATCAATAGTGTAGTAATAAAATGTTGAGAAAAGGAACTCTAGTATGCTTAAAACTGTTATTCTTTAACAGTTAAATATCATTCCCTAAACATCAAAAGGTGCCCTTCTATAAGACTTCTATCTACTGCAAGATTACATCACTGTTTAAGACGGTACTAAATGCATGTAGAGTCTGATGAAATAACGAAAGTTTTTTTATCAGCTCCTTGAATGATCATAGAATCCTAGAGCTGGAAGGGACCATGACAGTCATTAAGTCCAGCACCTTGCTTGGAGCAGGACTTGCCATACCTAGATCATCCTAGAAACATGAACACTCTTAAAAACCTCCAAATGATGGAAAATAATTGTTCTTCCTTGCTATGCAGGGCAGGATGGCAGAAAGGGAGATTTAGAATGATTCTTGGAGAACATTCTTGACTAAGGACAGTCAGTTAATGAATTTAAGCCCCCTCCCCCCCGTGACTTTGGACCAATAATAGCCCAATTTATGAAATGCAGCCGAATATACGACTTGAATATGTCCTTTGATGTGCTTTTGTGAAACACTGATTCCTGAGAATTACAGCATCTACATAAATCCAAACAAACAGAAGTGTGTATGGACAAAAATCTTAACGAGACCAGTATATTCTGTATTATACTTTTAACCATCGAACAGGAATTATGGGTTTGAACCTAAATCATGTAAGCAGACATAAGGTAGGAAATGGAAGGATTACTTGTACAGAATGGGTGTTTGTAAGACTAGGCCTATTATACTATATCCAGTTGCATTAGAAAAATAAATATAAAAACTACAAAACTAACAATTTGGTAGGTTAACCTAAAAGGTTATCTTTGCCCACTTTGTCTCATTTGCACCAGAAGATGAAAGCATTCCTTTTTAGAGTTTACTGTCATGTAAATATTCTGCCAGAAAATTGGTGTGCATTTCCTAGATCATACCAATATATTGCAATACCTTCCTATCTGATGCATCAGAATATAACTGAGGCGATGTAACCTAGAAAACACAAAATTAACAGAGGTCACTCGTGTGCCACGAGAGGGAGTAAATTAACTGGGACTGACAATTTTCCCAAGAGAGATACTGACTTAACCGAAATGGGGAACAAAAAAACCAGATAGGATAGATAACAAAATTAATTAGATGCTTATAAAAACTACCATACCCTATCTTTATTTCTGGAAAACAGACATCCCCATCTGGAATTTATTTTTTAGGATGCTCACTGCTTCTCACAGGTTCAATACTACCCATTTCAAATCATTTAACTATTGAAAACTCTTGAGATTCCGGACCATAGAAGCCAGACCCAGTGTATTTCACAATGATGCAGCTAATGTGTCAGACTTGTAAAATAGCTCTTAGTGGTAGACCTCCATTTAGAGAAAGACGGAAACTAGCTTTAAATACTTAAAGCTTTAATATCTAGTCCATTACGCTGCAGCAAGGCCTTGTAAAGAGTCAATTATGGGATACTTCTGATTTGATCCACATGCAAGGGAAATCCGCTTCTTTGCCTTTAAACCCCTGTAGTAAGTGTCCTGTTTAAATAATTAGTGACACTTTTTCTTTGATCAGATTGATTCCCTTTGTTATTCTTTTATGTTAATTTAGAACTTAATCTATGTAAAATCCAGGATAGATCTTAATCTGACCTTTATCAGAGAGCTTTTCCAAAATAAAGAAACCATGAAGAGATTTCCAAGAAACTACTACAGGCTAAAAACATTAATTTATTCACTTGAAGTAAAATGTTTTCTCTATCCTGGAATTCTGCGACTTACAAACTGCATGGGGAAGTTTACAAAATAAAGCAAAGGTGAAATGCAGTGCAAGCAACTATCCTATAAGCACAGCTCCTCAGGAGAATTAAAGGGTGAAGCCAGAAACTGTGGCTTTCCTGTGCAATAAAACTAAATGTGGGATAATTCTGGAAAATGTTAATAAATTGCATCTTCACTGGCTTTAAATGAAGGCCTTAACATTTTTGCTTTCTAGCCAAAGTCTAACTGAGTTACCTAGAAGTTCAAGGATATTGTTTCATGCTTAAAGGACAAATCTTCCCACACATACATACATGTATTCCTAGGAGTGAAAGGATACTTAGGACAGGGCAGACTAGCTAAGGGACAGGGTCTGCACCAATTGATCCATAACTACATGATTTCATCAGACTCTGGTGAGAGATGAAGAGGGAAGTTTCCTTTCTCCCTTGACACAAACCAACTCTTCAAACTCGTCAGACCTAGTTACTTGCATGAACTTATGTACTGGTGAACAGATTGCTACTGGATAAGCAATTGCTACTGGATATGCAGTTGATAATTATAAAATTATGCAGTTTAAAATTACACCCAAGAGACATACTAACATTTTGTCCAGCTATCAGATGAGTCTGCAAATTCAATAAATTAGGCCAATTTGTATGTATTTAAGTTGGACACATCCAAGCTATGACTTAGTCTATGTTTTAGTTTTACTCTATGATCAGTAACAGAGTTAACAGAAGGTGTTAGTTTTAAATAAATTACATTCTGCTCTCTCATTCCCATGGGATTGTGTGGATGCACCCGAGGGCAGAATATTGCTTTAAGACAGAGGTGGGGAACCTTTTTCCTCCCAAGAGCCACTTTGAAAATCAATACAAGATCCGAGGGCTGCATAGAAGTGGGGGTGGGGTTGCTTTAAAGGGTGTACTCAAGAAAAGGAGGGTCCAGATCATAGATTGGTGGCATGGATCGGTCACCTATCCTTGTCTGCATGCCCTCATCTCTGCTTTCTTCCCCTGAGCTCTGGTTTTCAGTGGTTGAATGTATGAACTGGATACAAGGGTCAGATCCAGGAACTGGAAAAAGGCCACATGAAAACTTGCTGTAGGCCACATTTGGCCCCTGGGACTGAGGTTCCCCACCCCTGTTCTAAGATACATAGCGCACTGCTAGCTAGGAATGAGCGTCAAGAGGAAATTAAGGATTCAAATCTGTTACGGATTCAGATCTGTAACTTCCGGTTTTAATTACAGATACGTATTTATATGTATTAAAAATAAAAATTAGAAATTTTTAAAAAGCATTACACATGTGCAAAATGGCCACCACACTGTTCTGCACATGCGTGCAATTTTCCAAAATAGTGGCAGCAGTGCTGCCATCATTTTGGAAAAGGCAGCCAGTCTGTGTATGCACAAACTAGCCACTGCGCACGCACAAATTGGCTACTGCACATGTGCAGACTGGCTGCCCTTTTCCATAATGGCGGTGACACAGCCGCTGCCATTTTGGCAAAGGGTGCACATGCCCGGAATGGTTTGGCAGCCATTTTGCACAGGCACAATGATTTTTTATTTTTAAAAATTAATTTAAAAATACAAATCTGCAGCAGACGTGTTGCCACTGTTGCGGTTCCGGATGACTCTGTAACGGCTCGTTACAAGAAGTTACGGATTAATCCGAATCTGTAATGCTCGCTCCCACTGCAAGCTGATACACACTGTACCTACCCTGCTAAAACACTCAAGGAATTTTCTTCATAAAGGTCGGAGAAAAAATATTTTAAATCCTAGGAGATCTTCCTCTGAGAAGACCTTTTTAAAATTTAAAGAAATGTTTTGTCTTGCAACAGAAAAGTAACTGTTCTAATTACTTGTTAAAGTAAACTGTAAGAGAGAGAGAGGAGAGCAGCTTGTTAAAGAGCTAAGGTCTTGAGGACCTCTACTGTTCAGAGAATGTATTGTAGCCAGGTTTTAGATTATTCTTTCCACAACCTGGAAAAGGCATTGATTTTTCATGCAAATGAATGAATTTGCAATCATCTTATCAGACTGTTTCTCTCATCTTACTCTTTGGGGAAAGGGGGGGGGGGGGGGCGGAAAGCAATCAGTCCAGAAAGGAACTGGTCCTGTTATTTCTTCAACCAACCTTTTTTTTTAAATGCCATTTAAGCTCTGCAAAATTATATCTCATAAAGCTGTTCTTGTGTACACAGTTTTGTCCCTGCATATACTGGGCATGAAATTTCAGATTGAACTCTGGGAGCCAAAAAAATAAAATTCAGTTGCCAGACTTTATCTTGATATTAAACTGCTCTTGCCTCGCCCCAGAACCAGTCGCCAGCCTCTGTTTTCTGGGCGGCAGGTGTAGATTTTGTGGGTCACAGTGGTTCATGTTCTCTCTCAGCCACTTGTGCATTCGCTATTCCGTCTGGATGACTTTGCGTGTGTGTTGTCATATGATTAGGATTCTAAGAGTGTGAAGAGAAGGGTGAAGAAGTGTGCCTTACACTTGTGTAACAAAGCTTCTGTGGGAGTTTGCCTCCACTGTCTTCAGGAGTCTCCAAGAAAGTTCTTCCTCCACATGTAGATGAGCTTCACCCTTGATTAGGATGAGACTTTCGATACCAATTTTCTGTGCATATTTTCTTTTTAAGAGTGAATCATTTATTTCTATTCTGGTCTTCTACACCTTTCACAACTTTGAGATACATTCTTAGCAATTTCATAGTGGCACTAAATGACTTCTCTGTTTTTTGGCACTGACATATTTGCTACGTTTATTTTTCCTTCCTTGATAGTTTTGTCTTTAGATTTACAGGCTAATTTCAGAATAAAACAGTAACAACTACAACAACAACAAAACACATCCAGGCCCTTCTCATCTTTACCCCTCATGAACCGGCACCAAAATTAGGGACATTTAAGGAAAACTGTCACCAACAACTCGTGATCAACCGTGTCAAAAGCTGTTGAGCGATCTAATAGGACCAGTAAAGTTGAACGTCCCTGGTCCATCTCCTGGCGCAGGTCATCAACCAAGGCCACAAGCACAGTCTCCGTACCATACCCTGGGCAAAAGCCAGACTGGGAAGACTCTAGAAAGCTGCGGCTGTCGAGGTGCACCTGGAGCTGCTGGGCCACCACCCGCTCAATAACCTTCCCTAAAAAGGGAAGGATAGAGACTGGCGAGCGAGTCAACATCAAGTGATGGTTTCTTGAGCAGAGGCCACACCCCCGTCTCCTTCAAACATTCTGGCACTCTACCCTCCCGAAGGGAAGCATTGATCACCCCCGCCAACAGCAGCCTTAGTGTCTCCCGGCAGGCTTTCACCAACCAGGACGGACATAGGGCCACCTGTTGTGAACTGGATCCAGCAGACCCCAGAACATCCTCTGCCTCCGCTGGCGTCACCTCCTGAAACAGATCCCATGAAACCAGACCAGACAGGGCTTCTGCAATCTCTGGCTTTCCTCCCTCCGAACAACACGCAGCACCAAAATCATGATGAATCTGAGCGATCTTATCCGCGAAGCAGTTGGCAAACATGGCACAGCGGGCCCTGGAAGATTCCACGTCCAGGCAGAGGGAGGCCGGACTGACCAGCCTCCGCACCATCCGGAACAGCTCCGCTGGACAGGACTTTGTGGCTGCTATGAGGGCAGCAAAGAATTCCTTCTTTGCTGCCCTCATGGCCACGGCATAGGCCTGTAAACTGACTCTATGTCATAACCTATTGGGTTCAGCCTGAGAACGGCGCCACCGTTGCTCTAACCGCCATCCTTCCTGCTTCAAACATCACAGTCCCTTGGTAAACCAAGGTAACCTGCGGTGCTGAAACTGAGGAAGCGGACGCCTCGGAGCTGTCCGGTCAATGGCTCCCGTCAGCAAGGTGTTCCAAGCCAGAACAAGGTTCTCGGCCGAACAGCCATCGAGATCAGAGGGCAATTTCCCCAAAGCTGTCCAGAGCTGATCCAGCTCCATCAGTTTCCAGGAGCGAACCATTTGAATAGGCTCTGCACCTCTCTGGGGGCAGATGTGCACCGGGAGTCTGGCTTGGCGGAGGTAATGATCCGTTCATGACAAGGGCGTTGTTAACACCTCCCCCACCAACGGATCCCCAGCCTCAAGGCCAGTGCAGAACACCAGGTCGACAGTATGCCCCCCACTATGTGTCGGGCCGATGACCATTTGGGACAGGCCCATGGTTGCCATGGCGGCCATGAGCTCACGCTCCGCCCCCGCAAGACAATCACCAGCGTGGATATTGAAGTCCTCCAGGACCAAGGCCCTCAGGGACTGCAACAACACCCCTGATACCAGTTGAGCTAGAGCGGAGAGGGACGCTGCTGGACAGGAAGGTGCACAGTATACCTGCAGCATCCCTAATCTATCCCCTGCCAAATCGATCGCAAAATGAAGGGCCTCAATCTCTGGTATCACCTGCACTGGGTATCCCCTTACAGTCCAAGACTCCCTAAGACTTGGCTACACCCCGCTCCACCACCCCCCGCCCCTCAAGCCTTGGCTGATGCTACACTGAGTACCCGGCAGGAACAAGGTTTGCCAAAATAGGCCCGGATTCCAGCCAGGTCTCTGTCAAACAAACTAGGTCGGCAGCCTGATCCAAGATCAAGTCATGGATTGTTGAGGACTTATTAGCCACCGACCTTGCGTTTAAAAGTAGAAACTTTGGCCTGAGAGCTCTCTGATCTCAAACCACCTCTCCATCTGCCTGGGCAACTGCTCGGGGAACAGGCACCAAACAGCTTGTTCCCCTCTGATCTAAAAGCATGCCCATTGGGACCATATCTCCCCCACCCCATCACAGCCCCAATGGCTGTGTCCCCCACCCCCTATCCGCTCAGCCTCGGCCCCCGACTGCAGGCTGTTTCGCCTCCAAGGCAGAGGGGACCCCCACCCCCACTACCTGCTCTCACTGGGTGGCACCCCACTGAATTCATGGCCTCCCTCACACCGGGGGAGGGAACCTCCCACCTGCCTCATGGTGGAAGTGTGGCCCTCGTGGGCCGCTGGGAGTGACTGTCCCTTTAAGGGAGGTGGCTGCATTCAAAGGCCCTGCCCCCTCCTGGCATTATAAGCACAGGAGACTCTGCTGTAAGGTCAGTCTGTATCTGGCTAGGATCAGAGAAGGAGCTCAGCTGGCCAAGGCACTGCCTGGGAGGAACTTGGTGGGAGAATGGGCTGGAGGGCTGAGAGTTGCTTGCTGCAGCCCCTGTGTGTGTCTTATAGCCTGTATGTTGATGATTGGGAGTTTGGGATTAAGACTCTGTAAATAAATCTGCACTCATGGGTGAAACATGTTTGCACTGATGTGGCTTCTAGGGACCCTGCTCCAGGGGAAAAAAAGTCAAAGGCAACTGTACTACAATCCTCCTTGCAGAATCTGGATTTTTTGGTTACATAATTTTGAAGAAAACAAAATCAGACTATATGGGGCCTTGCTTAATATATATATATATATAACAGCTTTCATTACTGTAGCATCTGAGTATTTCACAGACATTATTGCATTTATCTTCATACCATCTCTTTGAAAACAGGCAGTATCACCTCAGTCCCACAAACAAACACACAGAGGTAGAGAATTATTAGCATTACACAGGTCTAACTGTGGCAGAGCTAGGAACTGAACCCAGATTTTCTATGTTCCTGCCCAGAGACTTAATAACAAAACCATCTTTCCTCTGAGCAATCTGGAGTGAACCCAAGAGCATTTTGCTAAGACCCAGCATTAAGAAAAGCTTGCACAATAGGTGCAATTGTAGGTGTAGTTTAAGACAGCTGGAAGCTAAACATAGATAAAGATAAGAAAAGGCTGTGCCTTAGAAGAACCTTCAAGGCATAGCATGCTCTAGCATCTACCTTCCATTGAAGTAGACTTTGGCTGCATGTGTAAACCTCACATGGCAAGTGTTATCTGCTTGGCATGCAGCTTCCCAGATTATAAAACCACTAGTCAAGCTCACAAGGGCTGTTTCTACAAGGACGCCCCCCCCCCGCCGGGTGTGTAGGAGAGAGTGTTCCACCAGTGGGGGCATCTATGGAAACGATGTGATGGTGAATGGGTGTTCTACCAACGTTCACCCGTGTGCTCACAGGCTGTGGGTGGAGGTGCGTGCGCGCTCCTGACGCACACCCATCACTCACCCATGGAGTCATCTGACAAAACGGAGAAGGCTCTGTGGGTGGAGATGGGTGTGTGTCCATGGGAGGACGCACACCCACCTTCACCGACCGTGCCAGCACACCCATCCCCCCACCCCCACCGCTGCCTGTGTAAAAAGGGCCAACATTTCTCACGTGAATGCCCATGATCACAAAAGGGTTCAACAGGGAGGATATTTAGCAGTGTCCGTGCTGGCTCCGGGAGACAGGGGCAGCCTCCCAAATGCACCAGACTGACACTAAAGATTTACCTTACCACTAAAGCTTTAAACTTATATTTTTCTGTAGCTCACAGCAATCTATTACTTTACAAATTTTATGTAGAGTGTGTATATATACCAAGGAGGTATCATCCATTTCAAGAAGCTAGTTAGAGGCTTTATCCTCCTAAATAGCTCAATTATTTGCCTGGCAAAAAGTGGCAAACCTAATGTTGCGAAGTATTGCTTATTTTTAGAGTATCCTTGACGGTATCTGTGGAATTGCAAATTAAATTAAGCATTTGGACCACAGCCTAGGTATACTGTCCTTGACCAGTACTCTCCTTCTGGAGGTAATCTTGGCAGTATCCACTGCAGTTCCCACTTAAGCTGAAGTAAGTACATGTGCAGAAGGGCTCCAGCAACATATCTGAGTGGAAAGATGTTTGGATTAACTAAGAAAACCTATTTAAAATCTTGGATAATAAAATGTCCTAAATCCTAATTGCAACTTTCATCTTGCGTCTACGACCTTGGCACCAGCTGATGTGCCGATATAGATCAAGTGTTTAGTTTGATAAATGCGGCTTACTAGGCTCTTGGTATTGCTGGCTGACAGAGTAGCCGAATAGGATCCAGGCTTCTCAAGGTGATTATCTGCCTAAAGAAGGAAGAAGATGAGCACAGGACAACCTTGTTTGTCATTTTGCGCACTTAATCAGACAAAGCTCCTAATGCTAAGAGCTTCTCTGTGCTATCAAAAATAAAACACAAGCAGCTTTCAAATAAATTACACTACCATTTTACAGCTGGTGGGAACCTACAAGCACACATTGAGGAATTATCTTCTGGTTGCTATTTTCCTGCAAAAGTACTTACAATCTGAAGACTAAATCATGCTTTCAAAGATTCATTTCCTTGAGGTGGTTGAGTATGGGGTTTATTACAGCCAGAATTCACTAAGTAACGTACATAAAGTGGCATTTCTTAATATAAGCAATGCACAGTGAGATAGAAAGTCGATACGTAGAATTCCAAACTTTTTAAAAGCAAACTGTTACACAATATGGAAACAAACAGAATGTCTCTCAAAAGACACAAACCTGTCAAAGCTAAATCACTAATGCTCCTTAACTACACTAACTACAGAAGCTTCACAATGCGATTCTAATGCAACATGATCAACTTTGCTTTATTTCCCACCCTATACATTTAATTTATGAAGCATTATTGTTAAAGAAAGTCTCTGATCTATGTCCCATTCCAGCTTTATACCAGAAAGGTAAGAATTATTTATTTTCCAATTTTCAGGAGGTTCTCTTAGAACCAGAGGGGGAAAACCAGTTCAACATCAAGAGAACCTGTTTCCCCCCTTGAACTATGTTTTTGGAGTAAGTTAGTAAAACATCTATATTTACTTTGGTCATTTTAAAAAAATTCTTCTACTTTAAATTAAATGAGCTTTTTTAATTTTCATAACTACCATAAACATAAACCGAGAATTAAGACAACAGTGAAAAGCTATAAGCATAAGCAGCTATTACAGAGGCTCATCTGCCGAGAGGAGAAAAACAAACTAAAGTGGCAACAGAGGTACCCAAGTCATACTGTTTTAACAGCAATGCTTCAAAAAGGACAAGAGAAAAACATCATCTTTAAAAGTTTATCATAGCCAGAGAAAATGTAAATACTGAAGGATCTTGGCCTACAACTCACTCAATAACTGATTATAACCTAGGTAAGATTCAACAATAGTTTATTTTCATTTCATAATGGGATGTCCCATCTCTTTGCCTGTACCTTACAAGCAGCAAACCTTTATGCAGTTAATCAACATAATGTGTAAAGACAAAAACTAACTTTGAAAACCAGAACAAAATCCTGCAAGCTTTTAGCCACCCTAGAATAATGCATGAACAGCCCAGTTGCTGTTCATGCAACAGCCCAGTAACAACTTGCAGGATCTGAGCCAAAGCTAAAGAGTCAAAATTAATGGTCATGGATTGGGTAAGCATTCTATACGGTAATAATTTCTTAATTTGTCCATTACAAAGAGGAATAAATACAGAATGGTCAGATTAATAAATGACCATCCTGCAGTTCAACTGAAGCCCAATATATATTTAAAACTTTCTGTCTCTAAAACTGTCAAAAGGAAACAAGAGGGAAATTTCAAATTCTATATTGGTAGAAGGATTTTTAGATCAGTAAGGACTTCATCTTTATCTTACCCCCCTTAACACATTTGGAGAAAGAGAGAGAAGATATAAGAATTCCCACTGTCTTAAATAAACTCAGTATCTTCTGAAATAGGCATAAAGAAATCATTTCAATGCATTATCACATAATCAAAAGGTTTTGATTATCAGCTCTAAACAACCTTACAAGTGTGTTGTAATCACACCTAATTTTGCATTTAAACCATTAGAAGGATAAAGCTGTTATACCTGTAATGGTATTTGTCCTACTTTGTACATTACCAAACTGTTTTGCCTAATCGTTTAGGAAACACCATAATGAGGCTCATCTTGTGGCTTCAGCTAGTTAGGAGGGCAAACTAAAAGATTTACTCCTCAGTCTGCCTCTAAATCTTCTAAGTGAAAGATGATTTACAGTTAAGCTAAGAAAAATGTGACCACTCTTGAGTCTGGAAAGCTTCAATCTGATTTTAACAATCTTAAATCACGACAAAAGATTCTGTCTTGCTAACTATAGATTGGTTTTACCTAGGGAATCGGCATCTGTCACAAAACATTCTTTAAGTTATAAAGGTTTATAGCGCTTTGCAGGGCTTCTGTTCCAGCTAGACTGTCAAGTGTTGGCATGTGAAACAGTTTTCAAGAGGGAGGCAGGGACAAATTTTAGCTGCAAAGAATCACACTGGTCTGAAATGTGGAATAACATTCTCACTGATAGGGATTATTTCTCACCCATTCCCCAGACAGAATGAGACGAATTGTCCCAAACATCCATAAATTCTACAAAGAGAGGAAAAATGATGAGGAGTTCAAATATTAAGATTAGGAATATTAATGAAAGCACAGACAGGGGAATATATATGATGGTAAGGATAGCATGAACCATAAACACGAAAGGTTGGTCTTTTGCAATTTGGGGGCGGGGGGGGGGAAGGGGAGTAAGTAGTAGTAAAAAGTTACAACCTTACAATATAAAAATTGGGAAGTATTAATAAGAACACTTCCCAGGTTCAAGGTCCACATTTAAACCAGTGATCCAATAGCACCTCAAACCCAACAAGGCAAGAAAAGGAGCAGAAGCATGTGGACAACTGCCATTTAATCTTGCAGTGGGATGGGGTACAAGACTTGACACTCATGAACATACGGTTTTAGAAAAGTTAGTATCAGCTCTCCAAAATATACATATACGTACACACACATTTTTCCATATATATTTGCTGGTGTGGCAGAGCTCATGAATACCTGCAGGATCAGGCCCTGGGAAGGCTAAGTTGCTGCAGGGTGCCACCTTCAGTGCTAAACCAAAGGGGCACTGGCTGCTGCAGTATCTTGCATGGAGGGGTTTACGGGTTGCTGCAGTACACACGTGACAAACAAGGTAGACACCACACTCCCAGAATCAGGTCACTAGGCTTTTATTGCTTAGGGACTGGAACAGGGACAGTGGATCCAGATCTGCCCTTGACCAGGAGAACTAGCAACACAGCTAGCCAAGTTGGTTCTAAAGCACTGTACAAACGGAGTCTCTTAGGCCCATTTTACACAGACCTGGGCGGTGCTGCGGTATAGGGAGGATGGGTGTAGGCTGCTGCGGGTACGTGGTGCATGAGTGGACTGTTGCATGGACATCCACCCATCTCCACGCACGGAGGCACCTCTGTTTTCCCCAACACCTCCATGTGTGGGGGATCGGTGGGGGTGGGTGGAGCACAGGAGCACGCACGCACCACCACCCATCCCAACCAGCGATTAGACAGATGCCCCCCCCATGGCTGGGGGTGGGGGGGCAGGCGTCTGTGTAAAAAGGGCCTTATAGAGCACAGGATAGCTTCAGGCAATGGGGAGGGTGAACGGAGGAGAGGGTGAGTCAAGATATTCATTTAATAATACCTACTAGGGCAGTGTGAATAGGTACTTGCCAGATCAGTAAACAAAGGGCGTTCAAGCCAGGGAGGAGCCCATAGCTACTAGATTTGATTAGGGATGCACTCTTCTAGGCTCATGCAAGGACATCAGTTGTTTTGTCCTTACAAAGCCTTTGCTGATTTTTATCCCTATATGGAGGTGTAGGCTGCCCTGGGCATGCCTGAACATGCCAACAGCTGCTATGGAAACAGCTCAGTGGCTACAGCTATGTAGGGCTCAGCCACTGTGCTGAGGATCTAATGGAGGACAGCTGAACAAGGGCAGCAGAGCCAACTAGGGATGGGAAATTGTAATGAAAATTGAAATCCGATTCAAAGACATTTCAACTAAATCCAATACTGATTTTGATCTGATCAGAATAGGATCGTATTTTTTCCCCACTGGCGTCAATGGGAAAATTTCCCATTGAAGTCAATGGAAAACCAAACCTATTCAGTTCAATGGGCCATTCCTCATTCTAAGCCATGCAATCTTAGAATGATGAATGGGCCAAAGAAGAGCCTAACAAATGACAACAGCAGAGGGGGAAATGAGCATGAGTGCATCCCTGAATTAATCCCATCCAATGAAAATCGGGTGGCTCAGGAAAATCGGATGAATCGTATTAATTCTATTCGAATGAAAAATCAAGTGAATCGTATTCATCCGATTCCGAGCCAACCCAAGAGGGCAAAGGGTAAGCTGGGGCTCAGTCTAAAGAGAGTCTAGGCTGGGGCAAGCTGGAGAGAGCTAGACCGAGCCGAGGCAGAGGGTTCAGGATACGCTGTATCTGGGAGAACTGTGGCTGCCTGGTACCAGAGGACAAGTGCACGACCAGAGGAACCCTGAGAGACAAGTCAGGTGGACTTGTAGGTGTACCTATTGGTGTTGGATTAGGGTACAAATAAAGGCACATTTGGAGTGAGGGTCTTGTGGTAGGCTGGCTTCTTGGGGTTGCATCCTGCATGGAACCCCCCTGCCCGCCCGAGGGGCCACCCGGTTACAGCCCGATGCCTTCCTTAAACTAGTTGTGCACTGTGACAATGCATGACTGTCTTCCATGGGGTTTCTCCTTATCTACACAGAGGTAAGAGCGGGAAGAAGCAGGCTGAATACTTGGTGCTGATTCTAATCATTTTTGCTGAAGACAGAATTCCTAGACAAGGCAAAAGTATCAGATTCCCCTTGCTATAAACTTTTAAAGTGCCAAGGGTTTTTGAAGGCACCTCCGTCATGTTTAATAGTGTTCCACTATCTATAAGGCTCTGTTTCTTGTTAGATGGATTTTTCTGCACAGGTAGTTTGGGTGTGGTGAATCCTGCATTGGTGCAAGGGACTGGACTAGGTGACCCCTTGAGGTACCTTTCAACTCTATGACCTGCTCTGCCACAAAGCAGTTACAACACTGGAGTATTTTGGCTTTCTGAGAAGTGTTCAGTACCCTCAAATTCTCCTTGGCAGCCTTCAAGCATCATTGGAAATTGAGGGTGCTCAGCACCTCACAGGATATGGTCTTTGATCAGATCAGGCTGAAACTTAACAAAACAGTTTACCATCAAGACTGTTTAAATGTGTTAAGTGCTTTTGATTTACAGAGCTGAAAAAAATAAAATAAAATAAATAAATACTCAGGGAATCAGATGCTTTTTTCATCAGTTTTAGGCAGTTCACCCCCCACCCCCCCTTATGTCCTAATTGTTCTCCCAAGACTCCTGCGTGCAGATCTTAAACTGTGTGTGACGCAGAGGAAAGCTTTGCCACATCTTCTGTACTTTCTCTACCACTCTGGGTCCCACGGAAACCTCTCTGGGATTGGGAGTTTGATCAGACAGGCTTCGTACCATCAGTCCAGCCGGGAATCTTGTGTAAAAGTTACTCTAGCCTTTCGCTGCATTCACTTTTGTTGTAGGTTCAGAATTGCCTAAAGGGGTTAATCCAGCTAGTAAGCTTGCTTGGCTTGCTGTGCAGGGCTTGCTAGTGTGACATGCAGAATGCTGTTCCGAAAAATACTACGTGCTAACAATGACAGCACTTTATAAGATCACACTAATTGATGTGCTATTTGAACTGATCTCTTGCAGTCCATAATTTCTTGAGTCCTCTTGCCAATCATGCTACTTTTAAAACAAAGAAAAAATGTGGAAAAGTAATGCTCAGACATTCAGAAACAGAAGAGGGTAAGTCCCAGTTGGAATTGCCATGTCATGCGCCCTTTTTAGAGGTGGCTTGTTTTCTGTTGCATTAGTTCCGTTGTAGTGTGTCTAAAGTACTTTGTCGGGGTAGAGTACAAAATATAATTACTGCCTCCCACAGTTCTACCTTCATGAGATTCAATCATGCCGCCTCTCCCTTAGAAATAAAATATGACTTGCATACTAAAATCTAAAACTGAGACATGTCAAGCCTTGACACAGGCTATTAATTTCAGCTCCTGGACTGGACACCTTAACGTTGCCAATAAAAGAGCAGCAAACGTCATTTTAAAATGGTCTTATTCTGCTGTTCAAACTTTAAAATTACATTTATGTTTCTATCTGATTAATTTAGTCTTCCATAAAAACTGTCTATTTACAATAGTACCTAATTCCAGATATGTGCAAGGTTAGGAGAAAAAGTGTCTTTAAAAATTTTTTAAAAATAGTTCAATCAGATATAAACAAATCCTGCTCTTGAGAGAGTATGCGAGTTGAAAGACTGAAAATAACAGATTTCCCATTCTTCACAAAACTCCTAAGTTTCTCAAGGGCTTAGTAAATATTTTTCTGTTTTTAGTAGTTAGTTCTGCACATTTAGTGAATATTTTATTGCTAGTTCCATGGCTAGACAATAATCAAAATAATCACAAAAATATCTGACAGTATTTTTGTAGGTGGTCTCAACCCACCCCAGCTATAGTCTATTCCCCCCTGGAATAGTACCCAGGAGATTAGAAATAAAAACATGAGTTAAAGGGAAAACACTTAACATTGGTTTATAACACAAGTGACTGCATATACAGTAGGTTTATCTGTAGATCAAAAAATGTTTATGAAAAATGAAAGTGGCCTTTCAACAGCCTCAAACAGAAGGTATATAAAACTCCCTCAAGGTTACAGGTCAGCAGGGAGAGTTAATGAACCTGTTCCCTCCCTCCCTCCCCTCACTAAAGAGTCTTCAACAGAAATATCGGAAAGAAAACATTTTCGGGAGCTGTTCAAAGGACTAATCTTTGTTCAATGTTGAGAGGTTTTCAGTTTGAATAGCAATATAAGCACACCTGCTGAAACATTCTTCTATTAATGTTTATTTTCTATTACTTTCTTTGCTAGGACGCTATAGAACATACAGCTTGCAAAGGTTATTTCATTAGTACCTTTTGAATGAACTGCATTTGGCTGTTCATCTGTTCTTGTCTTTGTCTATTGTTCTGTTGTGCACACATGAAGCCTCTATTATTAGCAATTTAGTATTGATATTACCTGTGAAAACTGATGATTAAATGAAAGCATCTTCTAAAACATTACAACTTTTGTGTTAATGGGTGTAACCAGAAAGATGGAGTTGGCAAGTATTCTTCTCGTGTATTATGACTTTACCACATTAATGCTGTAAGTAAATATTAAATGGAACTTTTATCACACATAAAAAACCCTTTAATGTTCATGCTATTAAAAATCAGGAATCAGTCCTCTGTTCAATCAAGTGATGACAATGATGCAACAATAAAACGTATGAATAAGACAGCTCATAGAATGAACAGCGCAAACTTTCTGTGAAAATTGAATTGTTTGGGCTCATTCTAAAGAAGCTGTTTCAGTTTGCTTTGAACTTCCTTTCATTGTGAAGAACAATTGTGGCATACAGTGGAAACTGAAAGGAGCATAAAAAGCATGTGCTTTCCAAACTGCAACTGCTCTGGCCCAGCTCATGCCCCTTTCCCCTCAGTCTCAAGAGCAGAGGCATTCATTTTTAAGGACAGGTAAATTCAACCCAAAAAAGAGTCCCAAAGGCTCTAGATCCATGCTTTAACTAACTTCACAAGCAGTTTGTCAATCTGCTCAAGTTAATTAATCTTCTTGACACAAGTCTCCATTATGATTAACCTAAATAACATTTCAGCTACCAGAAAGCTGTCACATCTGAATATTTACTTTAGGAATTTACCTGGAACAGCCACAAACAAGTTACTTAACAAGAGGAACAGCGCAACTACAATTCTTTTACACCAGAAAGCATACAATCCCTGGAGTAGGTGAGGATTCGCAGCTTTGAGAGAAACACAAAATAAGCTTTGAAAAGATCACACCTGACTTTTATCCATAAAACCGGCTTATTCTTTAAAAAATTGTTCAAATTGGAAGAGACAAAATAGCTTGGCGATATCTTTTATTGGGCCAACTCAAGTTGGTCCAATAAAAGTTGGTTCAACAAACTTGAAGATACATACATTGCTAATCAAGTATTAACAATCATGACTACCCATAAACGACATGGGAAATATCTGTGCAGTATAGCCTTCTGATTCTAACTTCTTCTAACTCAGTTCTAATGAGACTATTCCAATTATTATTATTATTATGACTACTACAAACTATTATTCTAATTCAGTTCTAACTCCAAATGAGCTTCAATGGGAATGAGTGAAAACAGAGAAAAGGTCACAGAATACTTGACCCAGTCCCATACACACAAGGCATATCCTTCTAGCACCCTCTTTTTCTCTCTCTAATTTTTATTATTTTTATTAAGTATGAGGATATGCTATTACCTTGGTAATAACAAAGGGAAGGGAAGGAGTAATGTAATATGGACTTACCAGTGGGAACAACAGAAAATACAAGAAGCAGCTGCCACTTGCAAAATGGCTTTTTAATGGAAGCAACACTAGGTTCTGCCAGATTTAAAGGGCCAGCTCCAGGAAGGCAAGCAAGGTAAAAACCTTCCATGAAAAGGAAACTTGCATTGGAGATAGTTAAAAAAAACAGGAAGAAGGAGATTTCTTCTGTGAAAGGGGTTGCTTAGGTGTATTGGGCCCCTCTACCATCGTATCATGTTGGATTAGTTAGTTCTTAACAGCAGTTAATTATCAGAAAGCAGATCTTGTCACAAAACCAAGTCCCAGAGGTGTCACGAATTCACTTCAAATAAGCACTAAACATACTTATTGCATAGTGTAGGGAAGTAGCAGTAGGATAGAATGCTTTTCATTTAGAAGTCAAGTTTTTAATTTGGCACAGGTTAGAACTATCTGAAGACTGTTTGGTGAATCTTAGGAGGCAGTGGGGCTTGGCTCATATCCTACTGGGAAGGAGTTTTCTACCTTGCAAAACTCATTACAACAGCCAATCTTTGTTAGCAATCAGCAACAACCCCCAAGGATTTCATGGGCATACAGGCAGAATGCTCCTCATTTCTAAAAAAATAAATAGTACTTCTGGGTCACAAAGGTTGTAGGAATGCCTGCACTACTAATGGCCAAATGGAGCCCAGACTGCAGCACATTTCACAAATCTGGATTCCATTATTATGTATACAGTGCCAGCAATGTGCCCAGTGTCAAACAGTCATGATTCGAGGCAAGTCACTGCCCCAAGGGGCTTACTCTAGAATGGAAAAGGGAGAGAAGAGGAGGGGCACATAGGGAGAGACAGGGAAACATTTAAAAAGAGCAAGCATATTCTCCATCACTTCAAGCACAAGTTCTAATGTAACTCAACTCAGTCTTTATTTCTTACAAACTACTATAAAACACCTGTTTTTCTCCTGCTGCACAATCAAAAAGAAAGTGTTCAGTTAAAACTTCGGGATGCCAACAACAGCTAGCCTCGAAGAGCATGGGAAAAGAAAGGGAGAGAGGGAATGAAGTATACATAAAAGAGTAAATGTTTTTTCTTCATCTATACAAATGCTCATGTAACACCTTGGGTTTGTTTCTATAAGAAGTTACGCTGTGTCTCTGAAGTAGCGCAGGCCAGCATGTGTTCTGACGCTAGCCACAGCAATCGCAGTAATGATTTCAGTGCAATTGCAAGCAAATACATCTGCTAAACTACAATCGGTGGCCAACACACACAAAAGACCCTCTTTGAATTTGTCCACCCCATCTTTTTAGACAGACCTGTAAGAGTGAATTTAGTGACAAGGGCAAGTACCAGACACCCAGCCAGCCTTAAAAAGCTCCCCTACCCCTGCTTACCTGTGTAGTTCCACAGGATCTAGAATGACCATCTGTCTCTGGTGAAAGGCTAGCTCATTTACCACACAGAGCTTACCCTGCTTAGATTTTTGATAAAGAGAACAACTACAATGTCAGGCTTTGCAGTATGGCCACACTCGTTAGGAACTAGATTAAAAACACACTTGACAATCAGGTTTTCAAATTGCATCAGCCTGAGCCACATGTGAACCTGTGAGCAAGAGGAAAGACTCCATAGACACTTTGAGCCAAACCCACAAGCAATTCAGTTTCCCAAGATTTCCTTTTAGATGGTTTATAGTGAAACAAAGGTCAATATGAGCCATATTTCAGTGATCACTCTTAGGGATCATTACATACATGTAAGTAAGTAGTTACCATGATGCCCCTATTGGGGGGACGAGGCGGGTAAAGGCATGGACCTGGGTGAGGAGGGAGACCAAGGCCAGCCTTAGAAACTGCAGGACCAGGACAAAAATAAAATGCGGGGCCCCATAGCCCCATGCCTTTAACAACTAGCAGACTGGTTGCTTACAAAACCAAAGTAGTGTTGTAAGTTTTTCCGCTCTCACACACACACAGACATGCTCGCGCACACTCTCTCCCCTTTTCACACACAACTCTGGTATGGAGGGGGGAATTTGGGGATCTGTAATTTGCTGAAATTGAGGGGAGAGGGGGCAGGGCCCCACAGGAAGTAGCCAACCTAAGGGCTGGGAGAACTGCTAGTGGAGAGAGGACCCCATAGAAACAGCCTGTCCTGGGGCCTCAGGAGTGCTGGACCGGAGGATATCAGGACTGGGGCCCAGGCCATGAGCCCTATTGGCCAACCTTATGGTAAGCCTTACTAAGGGAGAGGATGCTGCTGCTGCAACTCTCCCCCCCCCCAGGGGGATACAGGTATACATATGGGGCGGGGCTAGAGGAGTTGATGCCACAGCCCCCCCCCTGTGAGATGGAGGCATAGGCATGGGGGGAGAGAGGAGTTGATGCCATGACTCCTCCCCTCCTGGTAAAAGAGTCTTTGTTTGGCTTTTTCTTTTTATAACATTTTTTATTTATTGTAAGCTGCCCCGAGTCTTCCTTTGGAGAAAGGTGGTATATAAATTGAAATAATAATGTAATATAATATATAAATGTGAAATTAAAAGATACCACCTTTATGCACTAATTTTGGCATTCTCCATTCCCTCCTGTTCTCACTACTCCAATAAATATCTTCCCAAAAGAAATTCCCCAAAATTTACTGCTTTGACATTTACAAAATTGAAGTTTTGTCAAAAAGCTCCATTCTGACGCTCCTTAGAATTACAAGGATTTTTTGTTTTAATTAAGGAATTTGTCTTCCATCTGCCACAAAACCGCAAACACTAGCTATTAGTGGTGCCACTAACCACCACCACACCACTATTTCACCCACTAGAACACAAAAGCAGCAGCAGCAGCAGCCACCAACACTACAGAACAGGAAATTAAAAAACAATGTATTTTCTAAAGGACAAGGAAAACATGGGTAGAGGATATAAATTTCCCTTGTTGTAACCTGACCAGGAGGCTGGAGTAAAGGGTACGTAATCTCTTAGAGAAACTGCCCTAAGATTTGTTGGGACTACACGTGCCCAGGGATTTATTGGTTGAAGCAGCAGAGCAGAAGGAAGAGTGCTACTGCTGAGTCACCGATGCAGGTTCTTGCAGTCAACAATCTTTCTAAATTTTGTTTTTATTTATTTTATCTATGTATACACAGATAACAATAAATACAGACACATTCAAGGTACCCAAATAGGGTTGCCACCTATGCAAATTTTTAAGGAACACTTATGAAAAAATCATGTTTCAGGGCCTTAGGCGCAATGCTGGTCTTGCAACATGTATTTTTCATCAGTGTTCCTTAAAAATGTGCATAGGTGGCAACCCTATACCCAAAGATAAAATCTGAAACACAAAGCTAGCTAGTGAGCTTTTGAGGGTTACCAGCAATGAGTTTGCTTAGCTAAAAGACTGCTTCTCTAGCAGGGTACAGGATTGCTGTTCAAAGAGGTAAGATTAAAGGGGTGTGTGAGAAAAATGCCAAATGAAACTATGGGTGAAAACAGACATGACGCTAACCACCCTTTACCCACCCTTGGTGGTTATTTATGCATGTTGCAGGGCTGTCCTGGTGCCCTACGCAGCCCTGAAACATGCATCAATGACCCCCAAGGGTGGTTAGCATCATGTCTGTTTTCACCCAATGTCTACCTCAACAACTAATCAAAAGGTTTTTGGGGGTGATTGGCTTATGAGCCAAATTTGAGGTAGCCTCCCAGATTGTACCTACCAAATCCATTTTGCACAAACCAAATTCACATTAGAATGGAAACAGGGACATACGCATACGTTTAGCCATCTTTGCTCGAGTAAGCAAAGATTTTCATTTATTTACTTATTACATGCAAGTGGGCATGCAGAATTTGACTGGGTCTTTTTTCCCCCCCAAAGTTGACCCTACATACAACTATTGTAGGAAAATCAATTGCTCTGTTACAAATATACCAACTTCATCTATGCTAAAGATGAAAATTTACATCTGCACATTACTTTGTAGCCTCTTGGCTTATGCAAATACAGGTAACCAATGAGAGAGAATGTACCAGCTACTCAAACTAGACAGCCTTCGATTCTTAGCTCTGCAGTGAATAATAGTTATATTTATGTAAGAACATAAGAAGTGCCATACTGGGTCAGACCAACGGTCCATCGAGCCCAGCATCCTGCCTTCCACAGGGGCCTGGGAGAAGCACCCAACAGGTCACCATGCTATCCATTCCCTGTGGGCCATCCCCAGGCTCCCAAGTAGTTCTGTAGACAGGCAGTAAGAACCTTTACTAGGAGTAGTCATATGGTAAACACCAACAATTCAGACTCAACAATATACTGTGGAGGTAGCTACTATTTGTATTTCCCAAAGCAGTGGTAAAATGTGGCTCTTAATGCAACTTTCCCTATATGACTTTATTATTATTATTATTATTATTATTTTATTTTAAAGGAAGCACATAACTTAAAAGCTTTAGTTGAAAACCTAGTGGTACTTAGTAACATGGTGCCATTTTGCAACATTTTATATGTCTTTATAGACATGACTCTAGCAAAATTGCTTGTGCCTGGATTCCATAATATCAAAGGGCCCAATTCTGCAAACACTTGTGTCCTTGCTTCATTGTAAGCATAGGATTTAAAGTTAATTATGTGCATAAGTACTTGCAGTCTTAGTGCTTAAAAACTCTTGGTGCATAATTTACAATATCTTGCTATAATATTATCTGTTAAGCTTTTGGGATGTGTTCCGTACCATAAACTATAATATAGGTACTTACTAAAGAATGTCTTGGAATGTATTCCATTTTTATTTTTTTTTACATTTTCAGTGAATTTAGTGCTCATGAAGATGGGCAGCCCTGAAGACTGACCTCCTGTGTTCATCCCAAAGAACAGATACAGCATGGTTAGTGGCTTCCCCACAGGGACGTAACTACCATGGAGCAGCGAGTGAACTTCAGTTGAGCCCAGGCCCTGGACTCTCGGGGAAGGAGAGCACTTTTATTTATTTCTTTATTTAATTTCTTTATTTCACTTGATTTATTTGCCACCCCCTCCTGCCACAGCACTCGGGGCAGCTTACAAAATTTAAAACATATAAAAATATGTAATAAAACATATCCAATATAAATAATAAATAAGAATTTAAAAACAATAGAACCCCAAGGCAGCGCTAACCCGCCCCCCCCCATTCCAACCCCCCCATCACCTGTCTCCCCCATCAAAAGCCTGGCAGAACAGCTTGTGTCCTTCGGAAAGAAGGGAGATCTGGGGCCAAGTGGACCTCTGTTGGGAGGGAGTTCCACAGCCAAGGTGTGGCCCCTTGTCACCACCTGGGATATTCAGGGGACTTCGAGGAGGGTTCTCCCAATGGACCACAGGGGCTTGAGTGCTGCTAGGAAATGTTCAGTATGGGTGGGGTTAACACTGCCCTGCCTACTCTAAGATTTTCCTAGCGGCGTTCAGGTCACTTGGAAAGGGCCCTGCCCAGAAAGAAATTTTCAGAGTGGGCAGGGGTGGATTACTGGCCTCACCCTCACCCGCTCCTTCTTAGTGGGGTTGCTGCCACCCCCTGGTGGGAAGCTGAGCTCAGGACTGCCAGGCCACTGCCACCTCATACTCCTCAACCATGGTGATTGGTTGAAACTGATGGACATAAACTCATTTCAAGCACGACACTCAACAGCCACCCAGTTCTAATAATATTCAGTCATCCCCGTTACACAGATAAGTCATAGGGCAATTTAATTTTAGTTAGTGTAATCATGAGGCATTCCCTCAACAATGTCAGTGCCACTAGTACAAACAAGATGTTGAGTATTATAGGTCCTCCAAAATATTAACCTGAACTAGATTTTCAAAGTCAAATGCAGGCAGTCCTACAGTTGTATAGGAATACCTGGATAGGTGTACACACAAGGTTTTTGAAGCATATGGCACTTATGTGCGTAATTGTCCCAAGTTTACAGGCAATCACCTAATCTGAGCATGCACAAATATTTGCAAGCATATTAACTGCATGGAAATACACACCTTCAAAATTCTATTTCAGCCTACAATACTTAAATCTCTTGTTCCAGCGAAGTCCCACTGAAATCAATGGGGATACTCCCAAGTAGGCGGTTTGAAGATTTGAAGCTTTACGTGCATTTAACAGCGGTGAGTTACGTGGTCACATAATGAATGCCTTCACGTTGTTGTTTTCCATATATTTGGTCAGATTCTTCTCTCCCACTGGTACGAGGGCTAATTCTTCTGAAATCAATGAGGTTGCAGTAGAGTAAAACATATGAAAGTGGAAACTAAGGCCCTGAACGTTACATGCATTGACCTTCCTGCTGGGTTTTAAAGCAAGAAGAAAAATTAAATTTTATTTGCAAGAATAATTAGTGTTATCTAGCGTATGTTTTAAAAGCAACATAGGGTGAAAACAGCCATGACGCTAACCACCAAGGGTGGTTAAAGGGTGGTTAGCGTCATGGCTGTTTTCACCCACAGTGTTCAACAGGACCATCAGCACTTAGTTTCTACTTTCTACAGTACTTCATTGGGAATTGGTAGAAGGCTAGGAAGAACAAGATTAGTGTTATGCTGCCACCTACAGTTACAAATTATCATCTTATTTTACTAATAACCAGTAGTTTGTTTGTTCTGAAGTTCATTGCAATGTATATATATATTTAACAGTGATAAGTTAAAAAGGACAACACTCGGGTGACAAGATGATACTTTTTTCTTGTTGCCCTGTGGCTATTAAAGGGAAGCATGGTGAGAAATAATATAAACCGGCATTATCACTTGAGAGGCAAGAGAAGGAATAATCCAGATCCTTCGGGAATTTGGGAATGAAACATTTTTATAAGAAATTTACTTGAGTGAGATGCTAAATGTTGTCAGGAAAGATATGCCAAATTTGGTATTAAATTAACCATTTGAGGTTGTGTATGCGTTGCTGTATAAAATGTCTAAAAGTGTCCATAGTCCTGTTTAAGACTTTGCAATTGTTTTGGCTAGTTGATAAATGTAAAAACCTTCTCTAGTAGTACCAGTGTGCACTCTGGCTTTGGAAAATTTATATACCCTTTCTGTGATATAAATTAATTATCTGCAAAGTGTCTAATAATAATAATGCTTAGTTCTCTCTCACAGATGCTGTGAAGCCATGTTATGGTATAGGGAGATAAAACGTGTTCACTATTATTGAGACGGTTTATTATTTTTTATTATAAAATTCACTAAATTCCTGTTGAGTGATTAAGAACTAGAAAATCTGACCTCTTATCACTGTTCTACACGCCATTTTTATTTCTGCATACCTTTGGGTTAGGAAAACAAAGTGCATATTACTGTGTCAGGATGACACAGAAGAGATACTTGGCAATGAATTTCAAACTGCACTAAGGATGTGTTTGACCTTTACAGCTTCAACAAAAACAACATAATAGCAACTTGTTTTGCGCTAGATTTAAAGGGTCTCTTTGCATTGCACATGGTTAAGAGGCTTTCTATTGACTTAGCAGGCTGAGCATATATTGGCAATGAATATAAAGGGAATCTATAGAAAATATCCATACATACATCCAGTTCTAAGGTCATAAAGGCATACAATACAATCTAGGTATCTTTATGTCTTATCCTCTTCTGCATAAACTACTACATGTTAAAAATAAAAAGAACATGAGTAAATAGACTTGAAAAAAATGTTAGTCTTGGGGGAAAAACGTGTGTTAACTAAATATTTAGACCTATTTTTTTAAGCCTAATGGATTCACGTTTTAGTAATAAATCATGTGAAATGTTCTAATAATGCCATGAATGTACTTGTCACAATTGCTAATGTTTCACTTTTTACCACAAACTATGCAAATATTTTCATGAGACTATAGATCATTTTCCCTAGAATGGAGGGTTGTAAGCCTCTTTTAAAGATATTCAGATATTCGGCGAGGTGATTAGGGGGGTTCGGTGTTATCAATATGCTGATGACACCCAACTGTACTTCTCTTTTTCAACAGACCCAGGCCCGGCAATCTCGGTGCTTACACGGTGCCTGGCGGCTGTGAGGGATTGGATGAGGGCTAATCGACTGTGGCTGAATCCTGACAAGACGAAGGTGATGTTAGTGGGTAAGGCGATGGAATTGGCGGCCCCCATCATTGATGGGGTCTGTCCTCCATTGACCTCCCACGTATGTGTTAGGGGGGAAGGGGGAAGGCGGGGCCTTCGGAGGCAGGGGAAGGGGGACAGAGGGTCAGGCCACGGGATAGCAGCGATCCACGGGCGAGGGACCCGGGAAGGGGGTGCGGCGATCTCTCTCCGAAGTATATTCTGGGCTCCCGGAAGTCCCCTCAGGATAGTAGGTGGGCTTTCCCCGAAATATACGAGGCAACCCTTATCATCACAGGGGAGGAGAGAGATATTTGCCAACCAGAGTGGAAAGGGCCCGCGGGGGGGGGCAGTCTTCCACGCAGACACTTCCAACCCACGAGACAGGGAGGGGAATCCAAACCAGGGGTGCAGCGCAAGTGGAGGACGGGTGTCCAGGTGCAAGGAGAGTGGGCGCTGGAACAGGGGTGCAGCGTAGGGTACACGGGGGAACAGGGGAAGGAAGGGTAGTGTGGGGAGTTCGAGGGGGGGGGAACAACAAGGACGCCACGGGAGGGGGGCACAGGTGGGGGGGGAGGTCTATCTCTACAAAGGAGGGGAGAAGGAAGGGACCACAGGGGGTGAGGGGCACACAACCTACAACAAGCAATACCAAGTATGAAGAAAAGGACAAGGGCAACAGAACGGGCAGGGGAGGAAACCACACAGTATCACACAAGACACAATCAATAAACAGGCAGACTTAGCTTTCAGCAAGGCAAGGTCCAGGGGCCAGCTTCTCTCGCGATTACCGGCGGGGAAGGATTCCCCCGCCGGTCCCTTTATAGCTCCCACCTGGCAAGCTTCTGAAAACCCCGCCCCCTACAACGTGCGCCGCGCCGCTATGCGTGCGCTGCGGCGGCAGGGGGCGGGGTCCGCTGTCTGTGCGTCATTCCCCTGCCACGGGGGAGGCTCCCCCGGCGGCGTCAGCTGTAGTGAGGGCGGGGCTTGTGCTGGCCGCGCTGTTTGCTGCGGGGGCGGGGCTTCTTCCGCCAATGGGGGTGTTTCTCTCGGGGCCCCCCTGGAGCTCCCCCTCCCTCTTGCCCTCATTCCGTTCCCCCGATAGCGTGGCATGACAGTATGGAGTCTAGAGGTGCTCCTCGATGCACAGCTTCGCCTAGATCTCCAGGTGGAGGCTGTGGCAAGGAGTGCTTTCTACCAGCTGCATCTGGTGTGATGGCTTTGGCCGTTTGTTTCGGACTCCGACCTAGCCACAGTCATCCATGTTTTCATCACCTCTCGACTAGACTATTGTAACACGCTCTATGTGGGGCTACCCATTGTGACGGCTCGGAAACTGCAGCTGGTGGAGAATGCAGAAGCCCATCTCCTAGTGGGACTGGGCTGTCGGGAGCATATTACACCAGTGCTTCGCTCTCTGCCCTGGCTGCCGGTGGTTTTCCGGGCCCGATTCAAGATGTTTGTTTTAATCTATAAAGCCCTAAACGGTCTGGGCCCTGCCTATCTGTGAGAACGCCTTACTCCCAGTGTCCTGGATTGGCCCCTGCAGTCATCAGGGGATGCCCTGCTCTAGGTCCCCCGAGTTTCTCAGGTGGCGACGCAGGAGAGGGCATTCTCGGTGGCCACGTCGTGCCTATGGAACTCCCATCCGGTGGGTGCCCGGCTGGCCTTGGACCTCCCTTTTCAGAAAAGTTGTAAGACCTGGCTGTTCCGCCAGGCATTTGGCGAGGGAGAGGGGTGATGGGGGTGGGTGGGTTGTGGTGTTTTACCTTTCCTGTTTCCTCCTTTTATGTGTTTTAATTTTTGTTGGTGTTTTTTTTACTGTTGTAAGCTGCCCCGAGCTGCCTGTGGCAGGAGGGGAGGGGTAATAAGTTTTAAAAATAAATAAAGTAATAAATATTACAGCATCATCCTCTTGTTACTTTTCTCTAGGTGTGTTGTTTTGAACTATCTATTAGTATTCCAAATCAACAGATGTATGAATTTGAAATGACTTGTAAAGGTTTAGAACAAACAACCATAAGGATTCTATGAACTCTTTCCAGCCTCGGTCTCATCTTCCATCATTGTTTTAAAAAGCATAGATAAATTTAAGAACATTTTATACAAACACAAGGATTGCCAAAGAAGGCTCTGAAGGAAAGGAAAACTGGATTGTTTACTTGGTAATGTAGAGAGACTGGGTAAAAACAGACATGAGGGTGCCCCTCTTTGGCCTGGGATCCACCAGCATGTCTGCAGACGTTAGCCTGGGACTGCCCCAGGGCGGGTAGGTGGCTAGCCAGGACTGCGTTATAGGAAAATCGCTGAGGGTGCAGACCAGGCTAAGGGCCACCGATGTGGGCCAACGTGTGTGTTCAGCTGCACTATGGTGAGGGGCTGGTGGCAGGCCGGGGCTGCCCACCCCTTTCTTTAGCTCCCTTCCCTACTCGGGAGCATGCGGGTGTCGGGATGGCTTTCCAGCGATTGCGATTTCCTGCCCCGGACTGGGGAGCTGCTGTATTGCTCACATGGCTGTTTTTATCGACAAGTCTGAATGCTGGGGGGTGGGGTGCACTCCTCCCTCCCACCAGTAGGAGGCAGATTTCAACTGAAAATCTGGGCAGGAATGGATACAGGTGGGGGGGGGGGGGGGGAAATGGACGACTGCCTACTCATCTGATTGCCAGGACAAATCCTATCCAAAGCTGTGAACTACTAAATAATTAAAGTCTAGATGTTAACCTACGCTATTGCTACATATGCTCCAATCTTAGTCCTGTCTCTGCACAGAGGCAGGCTAAAGGAAAAGAAGGGTGAGATGGACACCACTGTGCAGGGAGCTTCTCATAAGGAAAATTTCCAGCTAAGGAACCTATTTTTCCTTTCTCTCCAAAGCCCCCAGACATTAGTCTGAACGCTGGGATGATCCAGAGCAGTAATGAAGGTGGGAGCTGCAGCCCCATAAAACTATTGCAAGGTTGAATTGTGGAAGTTCTGTGAAAGGAACTTGTCATGGCAGCATAGACTGAAGAATCTGCCCACCAAAAGCTGTATCCACAGAGACATGGCTGTGGATTTTGTAATGCCTCATTAAAGTGCCATTTCATTTAATTAAGGAAGACTCTGAGGATTGGCCTGCTTATCTTTTTGCTTGCAGATAATTTTCAAAGAGGAGAGAGGACAACATTTATTTATTTATAAAACTTATATGCCACCCCCTCCTGCCTCAGGCATCTCGGGGCATCTCACAGCATTTAAAAATATACAATAAACAATTTAAAACAGTCATTAAAACCCATCCCTACCCACTCTAACCCAACCCATCCACCCCACCTCCCTCGGGAAAAGCCTGGCGGAACATTCAGGTCTTACAGTTTCTGTGGAAAGAGGGGAGGTCAGTAATCAAGCGTGCCTCCAACGGGAGGGAGTTCCACAGCCACAGTGCAGCCACGGAGAACGCCCTCCTCATGGTGGACACCTGGGGGACCCCTAGGCTGCAGGGGCCGATCCAGGGCCCGGAGAGTGAGGCGGTCCCACAGGCAGGTGGGGCCCAAGTCGTTTAGGGCTTTAAAGGTTAACACCAACCCTTGAATTGGGCCTGGAAAACTACTGGCAGCCAGTGCAGAGAAAGTGTAATGTGCTCCCATCGGCCTGTCCCAGTCAGGAGACGGGCCGCCGCATTCTGCACCAGCTGCAGCTTCCGAACCAGCACCAAGGGTAGCCTCACGTAGAGTGCACTGCAGTAATCCAGTCTCGATGTAATAAAAGCATGGACAATTGTGACCAGATCAGAGTCCAAGACATACGGCTTAAGCCGACGCACCAGATGTAACTGCCGAAATGTTCCTTTCGCCACAGCCGCCACCTGGACATCCAGGCAAAGTTGTGGGTCCAGAAGCACCCCCAGACTCCGACCTGTGAAACCAGGGGAGAATGGACCCCATCACTGATGGGGGCCACTACCCTCCCAGCCCTTCCCACAACCATCACCTCTGTCTTGCCAGGATTTAGTCTCAGGTGGCTCGCCCTCATCCAATCCCCCACAGCCGACAGACACTGGGTAAGCACCAAGACTGCTGGGCCTGAGTGAGAGGAAAATGAGAGATATTGCTGGGTGTCATCAGCATACTGATGACATCTCACCCCAAACTCCCAGACAACTTCCCCCAAAGGCTGCATGTACACATTGAACTAGAGAGGGGATAAGATGGAACCCTGCGGAACCCCACACGTGAGGCCCCGGGGGGAAGATGAAAACTCCCCCAGGACCACATGCTGGGTTCTCCCAGCCAGGAAAGAGCGGAACCATTCAAGAACAGTCCCGCTAATCCCTGCCCGGTCTCGCAGCCGAGTCACCAACAACTCATGATCAACGGTATCAAATGCAGCCGAGAGATCTAACAGGATCAACAGGGTCGAGCGACCCAGGTCCAACTCACGAGAGAGGTCGTCGACCAAGGCCACAAGTGCAGTCTCTGTGCCATAGCCCTGACGAAAGCCTGACTGTGAGGGATCAAGAAAATTGACCCGGTCCAAATGTCCCTGAAGCTGCCGAGCCACCCCCCGTTCAATAACGTTCCCTAAAAAGGGAAGGTTAGAGATTGGCTGATAGCTGGTCAGGGCATCAATGTCTGGGCAGGAATGGATACAGGTGTCGGAGGGGGGGGGGACGGGGACTGGATGGGAAACAGGTGGCCTCCAGCTACCAGAATGTACCAGGGCCTAACATTTCTCTCCACAGGTCTGGCCAGAGCAAGATCTGATTAAAAGTTTCTGCCACCTCTTGGTCAGTGTGTATTATGCACCCTACTTGCATTCAAGTCTCACACAACATTTGAGTCCATTATACCCAATATAAAAGATAGCATTCAAACCACTTTGTCTCTCTTATACCCAATATACAGACACTTACATTTGAGGTCAAATTATACGGATTTATGCTTTTAAGCTCTGGAGTTCACCAGTTCAGTCACTGGTGCACTGGCCAAAATTATGGTTTACACATGCTTCAAACAGTACTCATTTAAACTGTTAAAGAGATCAAGTGGAGAGACAGTAAGAAAAGAAGAGGTTATTAAGGCCTAAATGCATAGAGGAAGCTTTCTGTTTTTGTCTACTCCAGATTTCCTGGGATCTACAGAAAGGAAGGCTATCTAGCATTTGTGCGAACACAGATTATGCACTTGAAATGTATCTTCTGGACCCAGAAAGCATTGTGCATCTGCAGGCCAGGTGCCATTCCCAGACTATTATCCATGTCTTTCCTCCCTTCATTGTCAAGTTCCTTAATTTTCAGCTGCATGTCCAGTTAATATGTACCACATAATTTTCAATCTGACTCAGGGTACTTATTTTGTTCTCCAACATGTTATATATATCTCACTGCTACACCTGCTCAACAATGCAGCAGAGTTTGATTGGTTTTTTTAAAAGACAAAAGTCAACATTTCCCAAGACTTGTATATGCAAAATACTCCTTGCCTATTAAGTCTAATTCTCCTCCTGTCCTATTCTGTCCTCCTTTTGGACATAGAAAACCTGAATAAAGGCCACAGTGGCCATGATTACCCATTAAAATCCAGCTCTGATGAGGAGATAAATTGCATCAATATTTGCCCTGGCTATGAGCCTTACAACAAAGCATGTATCCTACTGAAAAACATGTTGGTAATTGTGGCACATATGTTTTTAAATTAGCATATAGAATGCACCCAGACATAAAAATAATGTGACAGGTGGCATTAATGCATAAAGATAAATACCCCCATTTGGGCCTCAGAAAGTGATTAAGGATTGCTTAATACTTGCAAGTCTGAGTGCCCGTCTCACGTGCTGGAGTAGTGACCCTGACCAGTTGAAGCGTGCCAAGTCCCTCCTCCTGTCATAGTCCTTCCAGCGTTGGAGCCATAAGCTACGCCGAAGCTTCTTAACTCTCCTGTCAATGTTAGTCATCTACCATTTTGTGAAATGAAGTGACCCCCCCCACCCCATGATCACTGCGTAGCTTAATCATTTCAAAAAGAATGTAGTCATACTGACAGCCAGTGATTGACATGTCCTGGATTTCTGCTGTCAAAGATTTGCATGTCAATCAATAGGAATCCATATGGCATCTGTTTACAATGATCATAAGTCACTCGCCATCAGTATCATCATAAATCTTTGACAGGAACTAAATGGGACCTATGTCCTGTATTTTTGCACATATGAATTACAATGCTTTCATTTGGCATATTCGCGAGTTGTGAGAGATGGAGTGTGATAACGTGTTGTGCTATCTGCTGATGTGGTAATAAAAGCACATGGGACAACTCTTGCTAAGGTTAGGCAATAAAGAGATGGCATCTTCTTCAGGCACTTGGCTGCATGGATGCCAATTTTGCAGTTTTAGATTTTCTGAAATCGTGCATGTCTTCTGTGTGTGTGTGTGAATCTCATCACTTCTGGTAATGTCATCAAGCACTGCTGAATTATTAATAAGCCACATCTAGAATTCTTTTACAGTTTCTTTTAGCACTTTGTGTGTTCCCTCTTCCACCCCCCACCCCCCCAAAAATATTGCAAAGTCATTAGCTAAATTTTGACTGTTACTGGAAAACAATCAGGCCGATAGGGGGATGAGAATGTTGGATTCTAAAGGGGAAAAATAACTTATCAGGCAGATATCCTTATTGCTTCAGAGATTTGGCATTGCATTCAGAGGGAAACCCTTTTGGATAGATACTGAAACTTGCAAAAACTTGTGCTGTTTTTAAAATTTCTGTCCTTGATAGTATAAAAATGTATGCCATTGCCTGGTAACAATCACAGTTGGGCATAATGCCTTCCTGTAATGTAATTCTCTGCACTCAAGAGTGATGAAAGGCTTGACCCTTGATATGCCTGAAGGAGCCAGAATAAGGAGCTTTATTATGCACGAGCAGTAAAGTTTTCCCCCACGTAAGAAAATTTTATATACTTAACCTTGCCTGTGTGCTGACAGATATAAAAAAATTCTTTCCAAAAACGACTGTGCAAAAAGATTGTAGAAGACCTTTCTTGGGTCCATTTTTTAGGAGAAGTTTTCACATTTTTTAAACTCAGAGCTTTTTCCAAGGAGCAGGCAACTGCTAAAGCCATGTCAGGTGTGGCTGCATCAGAAATGTAACTACAATATGTCAAATTCACAGTCTGGAAGTGTATTATCATTTTTATTTACTGTAATAAGAGACAGGTCCCTGCTCTAAGGAGGCTTGCAATCTAGAATGGATGCGAGTGGAGGAGGAGACTAAGGGGAAGGGCATATAGGGAGAGACAGGGATAACTTCATGAAGTTGAAAGGTTGCAGGTGCATGCACTTGGCTTAGCTACAGAGAGACATTATAAGAAGTATAAATAAGGAATCTAGGAGAGTGAGATAAAGTGATTATTCCAATGCGTGTTGGAATAATCTTTATTATATGGACTGAAAGCCTGGATTATCTGTTAGAATTTCATCAGAACTTCAATAAACATCACCCCTCAATTAAACTTAAACGGGAACATTCCTACAAGATCAGTTTCCTGAACACCACAGTCAGCATAAACAATGGAAACTTACAAACAATACCCTATTTAGATTTATTAGAGAACCCCAAGCTCCGCAGAGTTTACACCCTGTTAAGATGGCAGTTGAGCAAGACCGCAGTAGTAGAGGGGAGGTATAAGAGTATCCCCCGTGACCAGCGGTTATGCTCATGCTACAAAATGGAAGTAGAGACCGTCAAACATCTATTAAGATGCCCGTATTATGAGGCCCTTAGGTTAATCTGGCTAGTTCCGTGAATGCCCCGCGGCCTCACCTTTGAATCGATTAATGGCTATACCTTTTTCTTGGGGCGTTTGCATAAGGAAGCAGTAATGGCTGTAGCCTCCTTTATTTATCTTGTCTCCAAGAAAAGACTTTTGATTCACGATTGATTGGCTAGACAGTTCTTCCCATACCCTGTTGATGAGCTTGGGTTGGAATAAGGTACCTACTGCCAACAGAAGCATATCTGTTCCCTGAAAGAGGAGGCCCTCCATTTGAGGGTGGAATTTTTACCATTCAAATAATATTTTGTTATATGGGTTAGGGAAGTACTATGGGGGACTTGCTGGTTGTAGTGTCTGACCATGTTCAATTAATATAAACATGAAGGCTAGTCTAGCCTCTTGCCGTGAATTATCCCAGATAGGCTTTCTTAACTATGGTGTCGTAATGGACTGGTGGCCCAATGAAGCATCGAACCGAACTGAGCGAGGATGGGGTGCTCAGGGACTATAAGTATTAAGCGGGAGTTCTGTTTTATTTCAAGGGACAAGCTTTGCCATGGTAACCCCCGTAGAAGAGCAAGGCAGTGTTATATGCTACAAGCTCTTATCTGGATGCAATTTTAGGAGTTAGGGGTAAAGGACGAGTAGTTACAGCGTATCTTTCCCCGATGTATTTATACTTGTACTCCTATGTTGTTTTTAGGTTTGTTATGAGTTGTTTTTTTTTTTTTTTTGTGACATAACCTGGTGTGCCTAGGCTGATAGTCAGCTGATTAAATATTATATATATCATATATATTTATATATATATACAGTTAGCGATACCTTCTATTTTACAATATTTCGTCTGTACCTATTTTTATCTTTTGTATGTTGTTTGTTGTTGTTTGTTTGGGCTATGGCGAGAGCCAGTGCCATCAATAAATTATTATTATTATTATTACAAACAATATACTGGAAACAAATGGACCACCAACCATACGTATCTCCACAGATTCAGCAACCACGCAAGACAGACCAAGAAATCCGTTATCCATAGTCAAGCAGCCAGATACCAAAAAATCTGCTTCTACGATACTCACCATGCCACACTAAAAACTGCTTTCACTAAACAAGGGTAGTCTATCAGAGAAGTAGAATGTATAATAGAACGGACTACCCAAATACCTTGAGAGAACCTGCTACAATACAGACAGAAGGAACCCTCCAACTGCGCACCTTTAGTTACCTGCTATCCCAAACTGGAACCCATATGTAACATCAAAGAACTCCAGCCTATACTGGATGGGGACCAAAGCCTGAAAGAGATCTTCCCTGAACCTCCTCTTCTGGCATTCAAACAACCTCCTAATCTCTCTTGAGTTAATTATCTGGAACAAACTCCTCACCACACAGGACACCAACACCCCCACAGGAACAAGGCCTTGCTGGAACAGAAGATGTAAAACGTGTCTTTGCATCTCTACTGCAAACAGCACCCAAACATCCCATGGGAATCTAGGCAGAATACAAGGGACCTATAACTGCAAATCTAAAAATCTGGTATACTTAATTCAGTGCACTATATGCCCCCTGGGGAATTACATAGGTGAAACTCACCAACCCTTGCACAAACGCATGAACACGCACAGAAAAAAGATCATGGACAAGAGCACGGACTCTACTGTTGGCACTCACTTCTCACAAAGTGATCACTCTATTTCTGACCTCTCCATCCTTGTCTTAAAAGGAAACCTATGCAACACCTTTAAAAGGTGAGCCTCAAAACAAACATTCATAGCTCTGCTGGATACAAACAACAACAAACTCAGTGTTACTGTTCAGGATTTCACAAGCCATTACAGAAATATGTCAGTCTAATGACTGTCTACAGCTACAGGAAGCACCAAGTTTATTTACTATCAGCAGCTCTTACTCTTCCCACCTTGTTGTATTCTACTCCTTTGAACTGCAGACCGCCGACCTGGGGTTCGTTCTCACCTTCTCCTCCCCTCCCCTTCCTTTGTTGTTGTTTCCAAACACCATATATACCTCTTTGCTTTGTTCAGTCTCCAGTTCTAACTCCTGACCTGCCTGATGAAGGACCCTATGAAGTCCAAAAGCGTGCATACCTCCACCAACTGGAGTTGGACCAATAAAAGATATCACTGTACTATTTTGTCTCTAATGTGAGTTGAGGCAGAATAATAATAATTTTGTAGTTTTATCAAAAGATTATCATTCTTCTTGCAGATTGAGAAACTGAAAGACAAGAATACTAAGTGATTTGTCCAGTCACACAGCAAGCACATTTTCCAAGCTGAAAGAAGCAGCTCCATCTCCTGAGAGCCATTTCTCTACTGTAACCCAGCAGACCATGCTGCCTGCCTTTGACAACTGCCTTATCCTTCTGAGTAGTCGTTTCATAAAGTACTAATTAGGTCATCATTTCCAAGTTCAAACACTCTATGCTGGGGCATGTTTTGCTTCTGAATATATATATATATATATATATATTCTTTTTATTGGCTTAAGTGCAACTTAGTGATGACTCAATTTACGTGAAAGATCGTTTGGTTAAGAATTAGCTGACTATTTAGTAGCAGCAAGTTTTTTCTATGCACATAAAATGCTTTTTCACTCGAACACGCCATTCATTATGACCCTAGTCAAAGAGGCTGATGAAAGTAAACACCTGTGCTAAGCTGTAGCTGGGGAGACATTTGATCACAGGCTTTGCTCTGCATTTGAATTAGGACACCCTTTTACAAGAGAGGTGGCCTCTCCCAGGGTGGTATGCGAACATCCAATTCCTGTTGTCCCCATAGACACACTTAAACCTTCTATTGTGCATCCTATCAATAATCATATTTGGGCTTTTTTATTATGTACTGTCTACTGATCTGTGAGCTCATACCTGCTTTAATCCTCTCTAAATGAATGGCACACAAGTTCTAATGCCAGCAGATCCTGTTACCAACAATTACCGATTTCTCTTTATTTTCACAGCACTTAAGGATACAAAGAAGATCTTTTAAAAAAAAAAAGGGAGAAATCAATAACAGTTCAGAGCCACTGACATTGTATGCAGCTGGATTAAATGTATTTAGCTATGATCCTTTCCATCAAGACATGAAGCGTTAAAGCTATGAAATACAGTTGTCACGCCAAGTGAAATATACAATGAGAAAATAAAAGATGGAATATCTTTAAAGTAAGTATTGGCGTAGTACGCTCAGAAAAAAAAAATCAGTTGGAAGGGGAAGGATGTATTTTGTCTTTTATTCCTATAGAAGAATCTATTTAAAATTGCTCTTCTTTCTGCCAGCTTCCTGGACTAAACTCTAATGTCAAGCTGAAGGGAAGAAACTCCCAGAGACCAGGACCAAAATAAAGTATTTATCATTGTACCAAAAGCATGCTGAAAAACCACTACTGGCCAGACTCTGAGGTCCTAAGTCACAGTTTGCGCCAGCAAACTCACAATAAAAACCAAGCGGAAACTGAAGAAAGGATCACCCTAGCTCCTATTTTGGCTACACTTGTTCTAGGCAGACTTGGGGTGGGATGTCTCCTTACAGAATTTGTCCTCTATCATTTTGCTGGCAGGGGTTTGGTTTGTCCTCTTCTGAATAACCAGCCAAGAGATCCGAATTCCAAGTTCATTAAACCCACCTAGATCCCAGGGCATCTACAGGAGGCAGGAATCTCCACATCAAGGGTGGAGCTAGTTGAGAATGGGCCCTGGTGCAGATGATGGAATGGAGCCCCTGCTGGGGGCACTCCACTCCAGTGTGCATATGCATTCTACACGTGTGTGAGCCCCTACAGGATCATTAATTTATTGATATTAACATTTATATGCCGCCCCCTCCTGCCATAGGCATCTCGGGGCAGCTAACAACATTAAAAAAACATATTAAAATACGTAACAGATAAGACTACAGTTAAAACAACCTAAAATCCCAAATTAAACAACCCATATCCACCCACCCCATCTCCCTCGGTAAAGGCCCAAAAGGGTACCAAAGATTTAATAGCTTCAGCACCCCTGATCCACATGTAGTTTTGTGAAAAAGATAATAGTCTAATTTATATTACCGTCTCCTCAGTTTCACACGTCAGGAAGGGAAATGTGCATACCCTCTCATTTTGACACATTGTCAGGGACCTGGGTCAGACATGTTGCTGTGGTAGTGGTCAGATAACATCACAACCAAGAGGTGAGACACTGTATCCAGGCTGAGAGGTGATAATCAGGGAGCTGCTTTGGGTCAGAAGATGGAAGGCAAAAGCCAAATTAGGAACTTCAAGTCTGGAGCCAGGAAACTGCACAAGGCGCTGGGTAGTCAGGCTTAAGGAGCAGAGACGAGGGTAGGGCTCAGAAGGCAAGAGGCAAGGCTGAGCGAAGATGAGGACTGGAGCAAGATGAATGCATGCAGCACAGTTTGGCTAGGTAGCTGTCCTATTGAGTGGATAATTATCAATTGCTCCTGGGCCTTCATAGCATTTCATAGCTAACTGAGGACAAGTGAAGATCAGATAGTGAGGAGTGTTATTGGCACAGCATAGCCAATAGGAAGCGAGCCTACCAGGCAACAAGAATGCTGAACTGGGTCTATTAAGTAGATCCCTTATGACAGAGAGACCATGATGGCATTTACCTGGGACCCAATAGATCCAATCTCTGCTTAGGTGTATGCACCTTATACTCACTTCTTCCAGCTGCTTCATCCCTTCCTGTGTGTCTGAAATCAGTGAACACAGGAGCTATTCTTCAGTGGCTTTTAATTTTTAATACATATTTGGAAATGAAACCCATCATCCTAAATTCCAAGTTTTTTATATTTCAAAGCAGCATTAATCACAACAAACCAAAAGTCAGGAGATGTGTGGGTTCTAGTTGCAACTACCACTGATTTTTTGTGAGATCTTCAAGAAGTTAATCTTGGGCAAAACTGTCTTGTTTCCGTGTCAGTTTTGGACAATCTCTGTGTGTCTCCATCTGTAAAATGGGAATTATATCTGTCCATCTTTATAGGCCATTTTAAGATCCTCAGATGAAAGGCACAATACAAATGCAAGCTTTATAAATCGTAAGAACAAATGTGTTTGCTAAATCTAGGTTTAAATTAAATAAAAGGTACAAAAATACAATGTTTTATGGTCGATAGTTGACAGCTAAACTGTCCATATCTTGTACAGTGCCCTCATGATCATTAACCTACAGTTCTGGTGACCATTGAGGAAAGCAACTTTCAGGTTGTGTGCATAAGTCAAGAAAACACACGTGCCACTTCACACATTGAAGTTTGTGAAGTTAATGGAAATGCGGGGGAGGAGGCCAGGCAAAATCAATGGAATGATACTGACTTAAGGACAAGACGTAGTAATTTCCAAACAAAGGAAGGACTATTTGTGACCAAGTTAGTTCTACTTTGTATTACTTATTGACTCTGTGGAAGTCCAAATGATTATCATACTGAGCTTAACAGTAAAATTCCCTTCAATGTGGTCATCAAACAATTGGAAAATCTGTCAAATCATCAGATTGCGGTAAACCTGATCCTTCTAAATTAGTATTTAAAAATGTGTCTGTACAACAATAAAGTTCATTCCAGAGAGGAATGCTTTATAGAGAGACTTTACTGTACAGTCAGTATATTAACTACATTCTTTCCACAACACAAGAGACAAATTAATATCCAATTCGTGTTTGACTACCATACATAAAACAGTTAATGAGAATATGTGGTAGAGTAAAAAAAAACAAAAAACCAGACAACTTTGGTATGCTAACAAAATTTTACAATGCAAAGTACATTTATTCTTTTATTGCACTGTTGTGATAGTTATATATACTTTTCTCTATAGCACTGTTATCTATAGTTTCTTCCTTCTATAGAGATCTTTTACATCCAAGGTTGATTTTTAGAGAGACCATGTAAGAAATAAACTAGTCAGAAAATCCTTTTATCTATACTGTCCTCATAGGGCCAAATTCTGGCAGGCATATGCAGCTGAAGCACATGGCCTGAAAACCCATGGGCAGAGAGAGCTGTACAAGTACTGTATGCATCCATTTGTAAAGTGTTTTGGGAAGCATCAGATGAACACACAGACTACAGATTTGGAAACACTAGGAACTGCCATATAGGATTAAGAGTACAATCCTTCACCATTAAGTCAATGGGAGTGTTATCATTGTCTTCAATGAGAGCAGTCTGAGGCTATAAATGTAATGGTCAGTCTAATCCATCATTCTAGCTCTTACATTGGTCGAAACCAGATACTTCAGAAATGGGTGCTGGAATCTGACAGATGGGAAATAACTTTATCCTCTCTTTATGATAGCCGCCACCCCCCATCCTAAAAAAGCTTGTAGCACAGTGTCAATACAGCTACAAAAATTCAATGCACAATAAAATATTAGGAATACGCAAACCTGTCCCTTGGTCAAAATATACATCCCATAAACATTGATTTCTGGGCTGTTCACCCTTTGATGCCACTGGCAGTCTTTCAATTGATTTTTAGTAGGCTTTGGATTGTAGTCTTAGAGATAATAAATTATATGCAATATTGGCCTTTTCTTGTTGTATGGGACCATTCTGATTGGCTACCACAGCTGCAGTGGCTGTCCTGACACTCTCACCTTTTCCAGCTCATTAATTTTAAACACCACCAGCCTCAGCACAGATCCCTGGGGCACCTGCACTATTACTTCTCTCCATTCCAAAAATTGACCAAGCCACAAGAGGTCCCCATTTTCACTGTACAAGTTTGTGAGGCCCAGTTGTGGCAGCTCATGTGGGACTGTGCATCTGTCCAGGCTTTGGTACTGGCTACAGCACCATGCACAAGAATAGGTGTTGACCTTGATGCTGACCTGTCATAGGTTGGTACCAAAAAAAGGGTAGGCTGGCGTTAGTAGGTGAACTTGCTTCCACATCATTCTAAAGGGGGCTAGCAATATCTTGCTTCCAGATTATTGTTTACTTTTATTTATTTAATTTAACATAGTTGTAGGTTCTCCAACCTTACCCTCTCATTCTTACAAACATCTCTCTCTCCTCTAGCATGATTATACACAAAACAATTAAAACTTCTCATCACCAGCGTTTTTCTCTCTGTCTTCCCACCAGGCCATTACTGCACAGATCTGCTTGGCTACGAGACATGGGACATCACAGCGCTGTGTACTGCAGTGGAAAGTACTGCAGACTGGATTATAGTCCAGATTCACACAAATCTTAAACAGGAACACATGCCTTGTAAAAAATTGTAAGCATCTCCTTGGGAAAAACACTTCAGTTTTGCCATTTAATTTAAAAAATAAATAAATCGCCCTTTTATTCACCTTTCAAGAATGGCCAGCACTTAAAGATTCATTATTCCTAAAGGGCTGGCATAATCCAGGAAACCAGAAATACACACCTTTTAAAAATGGTTACTGAATATCTCTCTTATCTAGTTAGCTTATTCTGTTAACAGACATCCATTTCATATTACACTGGCCTAAAATCTGACAAGTAGGTCATTTGGTTGGACACTTTTTTTTCTTTTCTTCCCATGATATGTCACATAAGAACAGTAGAAGTGCCATTCTGGATCAGACCAATGGTCCACCTAGTCTAGTATTCTGTTTCTGACAGTGGCCAGATTCTGTTAATTCACAGATGAGCTGGCTGACATTCTTGTTTATTTAGAGAGCAGTAAACATTTCAGATTCTTAATCAGCATAAACTGGCTTGCACCAGCAGAGCACTTTGAAAATTGGAGCCAAAGTTCTGCTCTGAGCTGAAAAGGTCTTGATGTGAAAAATAAAATAAAATAAAGGATTCGGTTTGCATCGGTCTAACTGCTTTTATGGTGGGATTTTCAAAAGCACGTAAGGAAATTAGGACCACAAGGCCCAGTGGCAGTCAATTTTAAGAAAGCTATTTTCAAATTCTCAATATTGTGCAATACATAGGGGTAAACACACAGGTGAAGGCAGCCTGACCTGGCCGGGGAAACAGCAGCAGACATGGTCCAGGATACCGAGCAAATGCGTGTCCAGCTGGGCCACTGTCCTGCCGCCTGCACAGCCTGGGGAGGGTGGGGAGAAGCACAAATATGCAGCCAGTCGCCACCTGGCTGCGACCAACACCCCACCCCCTGCCATGACAGGTAGCCATGGCGGCCAATGTTGGCCAGCAGCCGGTAAGGTGAACCAGTACAGATGCGCTGGCCCACTATGGTCCGCCCGAGTGGGCCGTGGCCTGGAAAGTGTGCCTGGAATCTCCCGGGAGACGCGTTCCAGTCCAGCTATCTAACCGGCCCAGAGCCCTAATCGGCTCGCATCTGACAGCTTGGGAACAGGCATGCGGTTTGTTCCCTGGCGCCATGTCTGGTTTTACCCATGGTCATAAGCGAGTTAGGCACAGGGTGGTTAACCGAGCCGTGGAGTATTCCTGTAGGTTTCAATGATACACTCAATATTGTTTTGATGTTTTAGGGTGGAGAGGTTGCATTGAATTATAAGGAAGCACAAATAAATATGACAGCATGTACAATCCCCTAGTGGGAGGGGGAAAAAATCTCCTACTTTCTGCATACACAATGACATTACATAATAGCCCTAATCACAGATACAAAAGGAGTCTAAGTTTCTAACTGGGGACTTGGTCACACTTCATCAGTATCATATTTACACGGGCCTAGTCATATATGAGCAAGTTTTACTGTCAACTTACTTTGCATGTTCTGTTACTAATCCATATGAAGTCTGTTGGGCTAGCCCCCAAGGTATAATCAGTGTTAAAATGTTGTGAACAGAGTTTGAAACTGAGGTTAAATGTATTTGCCAACACATGGGTTTCGTTGTATGACAAGTTGAAAGTCTCCAGAATGGAGCTAAAAAGGTTACTGCAATGTGAAGATCAGCTCTAAATGCAAAGACAAGTAGTGCATTATATCCATGTATGCAGTGCGTGTGTATACTTGTGATCCCATACATATGCAGCGCACATGCACACACAAACACCTATCTCTGTTCTATATATAATGTACATAACATTATGCATTACTTATTTGCTAGGGATGCAGTCCTTGTGGGTGGGAGAGCGGGCCCACCTGCGTCTGCTGAACCCGACGCCCGCAGTTATGCGGTCTGCCGCCGTCCACAGGCTCCTCAGCCTAGGCTCCTCCCCCTCAGGACCCCCCACCTCTGGTAAGGGCTGCTGACAGTGGGCAGCTGCAGAGACAGCGTGGCCTCCCAGCAGCGGAGCTCTACAATTGTGAGAGGCCTGTCAGGCCACAGCAGGCTTTTTCCCAGGGTGCGCTGCCAGTCGGAGCTCTGTGTCTAGGAAGCTGCGCCGCCCCCACAGCTGCCCGCACAAATGTGACCCAGCATCCTGATAGCAGAGCTCCAACTGGCAGCGTGCCCTAGGAAGAAGGGCCACTCAGCTGCGGAGGCGGTGCAGCTCGGCCCTGGGCAGCGGAGATGGCGGCTCTGGGAGTCTAGCAGTCACCTCTAGCCTCTGAGGCGGTGCAGCCCGGGCCTGGGCAGCGGAGTTGATGGCTCTGGGAGTTTTTATTTGCCCCTTTTCCAATTCCTGGATCTGGCTCATCGCTCGAGACCTTACCTTCAGCACTGAAAGAGTGCTCCCTGGGGAAGGACGCAGAGAAGAGGGTTATGTGCTCAAGGATAGGGGATAGATCCATGATATCGACCCTCCCCTTCCTTCCTTCATCCGTCCTGAACACACTCCTTAAGTGCTCTACCCTCCAATTCCTATTCAGCCCTCAGGATGTGCTAATTTTCAAAGTAGCCTGCAGGAAGGGAAACCCTTGCACCATATGTAAATAGTAGGGGTAAAACCGGTAAGGGTGTTAAGGATGCAGATCCCCATCCCCCACCCTCCGAGGCTGTGGAATGGGCCCATGTTCCCCTTCTCAGTGAAGTCAATAGGAAGATTTCCCATTGACTTCAGTAGGAAGGTACAGATCTGAAAATCAGGAACAGACACAGCCCGTTCTTCTGATCTTTCGGTTTTAAGGTGAGGGTCGATATCATGGATCTATCCCCTGTCCTTGATCACATAACCCTCTTCTCTGCGCCCTTCCCCAGGGAGCACTCTTTCAGTGCTGAAGGTAAGGGCTCGAGCTATGAGCCAGATCCAGAAATTGGAAAAGGGACAAATAAAAACTAGCCATGGCCAAATTTGGCCCACGGGCCATCGTCAGGCCCATCCCTCACCTAGAGGCTCCAAGATCAACACTCCATCATCCTAGGCATTTTACATGCATATGGTAATACAGTCCTTTATCCAGAAGAATTTACGATTCAAATTTTAAGCTTAACAAATGCTCACATGCACATAGTTCCATTGAAATCAATGGGAATGTGCATGTAAATGTTTTCAGGATTAGACCTAATAAAAAAAGAAAAGGGTTACCCTCACAAAGGACTCTTGAAGAAATGATTTAGTCATGGGATAGGAGGCAGTGGCTGGTTAAAGAATAGGAAACAAAGGGTAGAGCTAAATGTTCAGTTTTGGCAATAGAGCGATGTAAATAGTGGCGTGCTCCAGGGATCTGTACTGGGACTGGTGTTGTTTAATATATTCATTAATGATCTGGAAAGGAGAGTGAGGTGATCAAATTTGCTGATGACACAAAGTTATTCAAGGTAGTTAAAATCTGAGCAGACTGTGAGGAATTGCAGGAGGAACTTGTGAGACTGGGCATCTAAATGGCATTTGAAATTTAATGTGGACAAGTGCAAAATGATGTACATAGGGAAAAGTAATCCAAGCTGGGTTCTAAATTAGAGGTTACCACTCAGGAAAAGAATCTTGGGAGTCATTGTGAACAATACATTGAAATACTCAGCTCAATGTGGGGATGGGTGGGTGGGGAGTTGACCCTCCTCCATTATACCAGAGTCGTGCCCTTCCTCTATTCCTGCTTGGGAGTGATCACTGCGATCTTCTCCTCCCTCTTGTTCTCCCAGGTTAGAGGTATCATTGTTTACGGTGGCTAGGCCTCTTCGGAGATCCCCATGCTGTCTATGAGGGGAACTCTCTTTCGGACTCTGATGAATCCAGGAGAAGCACTTTGCTCCTTTTGGCGGGGACCTTGCCTTTTCCCGCCTCCCTGGACCATACACATTCTGTGCCGTGAGGGGGAGGGATTGCGCTTTCGTTCTTCCTTCCCCTTGGGGCGGCCGCGCTGTTCTGTGGAGAGGCAGTTGCTAATCCTTTCAAGGGACTGGAGCTTTCCTCCCCGCCATGGACATGGATGTGGACTGGTGTCCGGGTGTGTGTGTTCCATTTTGGCCGGTGATGGGCTGCGGGACATTTCTCCCTCCCCTTGCAGGGGCAGGGTCTGAGGAGGACAACTTCTGGGCCGCTCCCCATGTCACCAGGGGCAGCCGGAGGCCATGCCAGAGGCGCGTGCTGGGGGTGCGGGTCGAAGGGGCACGGTCAAAGGGGTCTGCCCTTCGGCTGGGCCAGGAGGTTGGGGTGAAGGGGTTGTTGGTTGGGTTAAACAATAGAAGTTTTCTGCTGGTGAAGGTTATGAGGAGTTCTCCACCCGTTGAGAGATGGGTGGAGAAGAAGGATATCCCCTGGTGGCAGCCAGGGAGGGAAGACAGTAATGTCTGGAGCCGATTGCCTGGTGTGAGCAGGGATTGGCATGAGATGAGGTAGCACCAGCAGAGAGAGAGTACATTAATGTTAATGTAATTACTCAACAGTAGTCTAGGTCCCACAGTTGTGTCAAAACCACCTCGTGATCAACAGTATTAAAGCCCACTGAAAAATCTAAGATCAACAAGTTAGAATTCCCCGTGTCCATCTCAAAGCACAGGTCATTGACCAAAGCCATAAGCTCAGTTGCTGTGCTGTACCCAGGATGAAAATCTGACTGCAACGGGTCCAGGAATCCATTAGCATCAAGATGGGCCTGGAGCTGTCGGGTCACCACCCATTCAATAACCTTAAAAAAGGGAAAGTTAGAGACAGGCCGATAGCTGGCCAGGGAGTTAGCATCCAAAGATGGTTTCTTAAGCAGGGGCCAGGCCACCACAGTTTTAAGAGCATCTGGCATCCTTCCCTCATGTAGGGAGGCATTGACAACCCCAGCCAACAACAGCTGCAACGTCTTCTTTCACCAGCCAGTACAGGTAAGCATCTAATTCACAACTGGTTGCCCTCAACACCCCAAGCACCTCCGTCACATCAATGGGTGATACCAATTGAAACCGATACAAATAAACAGGACAAAACTGAGCTTCCATAATCCAAAACTCTGACTCTGCAATCGAAATGGCAGCACCCAAGCTGTGGTGAATGAGTGATTTTGTCTGCAAAGTAATTAATACAAATATCTCAGCGTACATTAAATCACTCCATTTCCTGGTGGAGACAGGCTGGCTTAACCAGTCCCCTCACCACCCAGAACAGCTCCATCAGACGGGACTTTGCAGACACTATGATAGCAGAGAAGAAAACTTTCTTTGTCAAAATCACAACCATGGCATAGTCCTTTCAAACAATCTATGCTGCAATTGGTTGGCTTCAGCACAAATCTAGCACCACCTGCTCTCTAACTGCCTACCCTCCTGCTTCAACTGCCTCAGGTCCTCCATATACCAGGGGGACCTGTGCTGACGAAGCGATGGGAGCAGGCGCCTGAGTGCCACCGTGTCGATGGCAATGGTCATTATGTCATTCCACAAGGCAATCAGGTCATCGACAGAGCAGCCATCGATGGTAGTGGGTATATCCTTCAGAGTGTTCTGGAAACCAATCGGATCCATCAGTCTCTGGGGGTGGACCAACCTAACTGGCCCACCATCCCGAGGGCATAGGACAGCCGGGATCTGGGCCTTCAGGAGGTAATGATCTGACCATGACAACTGTATTATAGCAACACCCCCGATAACTGGAACCCGTTACCAGGTTAGCGCAAAACATCAAATCCAACGCATGTCCCATCTCATGCGGCAGGTCCAATATTATTTGTTTTAGCTGATACTGAGTAAATATAATATACTGTACCAGTATTACACCTGTATGACATACAGCGAACAAGGTACTTTGTTCTGGGTGGGCCACAATTCTGAAACAATTTACTCATGAGTAACCCCATTGATTTGGGGCTACCATCAGTAAATAGTCATGGGATTGTGCTTCTGCCTGGGATTGCATGGCACATTTGGGTGAAATTGTGGCCCCACTGAAGAAAACAGCAAAATTCCCCATTGAGTTCAATGTGGGCAAGATTTCAACCAGTATTCTTACACACTGTGACAATACTTGACCTTTTTTTAAAAAGAGTAGATATTGAAAATGATTGGAGAGATGATGACATGGGAATTGCCAATTTAAAAAAACAAAACAACAGAATAAGTGCAGGTGAATGAGTTACACTTAAAATAAGTCACCTAAAACTGAACTTTCGAGAGCTATAAACTTCCCCGTCTATTAGAAATCAAGCATGCTTGCATTTAAGAAAGATTTCCAAATGCAAGTGTGATTTACATTGTTCAGACACTTACAGTTATTATTCATTTCCGTGAAGCAATGCCCAAGAGAACAGTTTTGCATGATTCATCTTAGGCTGGTGCCAGTTCTCTCTGTTTACACCTGGGTGGATGGCAAAGCTATTTAAAAAGCCACGTTTTCCTTTAGAACAACCAAGTAAACAAATACATGCATTTTCAGAAAGATCTAACTTGTATTTATGCTGAATATTTGATATATTCCATGGATTATTCTACAACAGTCCCGTACAGCAGTCAAGAACCATCAAGGTCATTTCCTCTAGATGAACGATGTTTTGACTGGATTTTTCAGTTTTTACTATGGTAACATAAGGCCAGTCAGAACAAGAGAGGCCCATCTGTTTGCAATTGGATCGAGACATCATGTTTTAGTTCATTGGCAATATTTTGCATAATAGGCCAAGAATTATTTAATTTATTCTTTTAAAAATGTAATTCTGTTAACATTAAAAGATTGCTTTATGTTTCTAACTTACTGCTGCTTTTTACAAAAATATTATTTTTAGGAAGAATGCCACAATTGTGAATTTTAGTATTATTAGCAAAAACTAGGCAAAGTTTAATTTGTAAGAATTTTCCAACACCTTTAACGAAGTGAAAGTGGAGATCCCACCCAGAACTGCAAATATCTTCATTGTTTACATTAAAGTGTGTGTGTTTTGTGTTGAAGGATCACCAATAATTGTCTCAAACTGTGATTTAGAGCAATCATTTATAACAAAACACGGCTGTTTCTGGCTTGGAAAATGCATGATATTGGACTTGTCCAACTGGCCTTGAGTAAAATTCATCTCTCATCACTTTCCAAGATGACTTCCTACTAAACAAACACCTGGCTTGAGAGAATGGCGCTGGATGAAGCAGGAGTGCAAGCCCGGGCCACATTCATATTTACTGGATTAGTTTAAATCCACCCCATTGTTTCTTTATGAAAAGTATTCCATTTAATATTTTCTGAAAGCCTTTTAACACAAGATATTGCCACATTTTAACACAGTTAAAATGCTTTGGATAATGCTGCTGCAAGACGATCGAACATTATAATGAATAGAGGGGAAAAGGGCAATATTTATTATTTTTGAGCTTAGAGTCAAGCATAGCACATTACGTATGTACGTAACAGAAGTAGCTAACCAAGAGGGATACGAGATACTTTCGAAATCTAACTAACTCCATGGTTATATTTATTCAGAATCAGCTAAAACAAATTGCATCTTTACAGGACAGAAAAGTCTTTAAGATTAGTGTCTGATAACCGAATAAATAAGCCATATACCGACCATTAATAGGAACTGGAGAATTTAAGTTATTAAACCTGCTATGCACCAAATCATGTCTCCACCACGTACAACTAAAACTTTCTAAACTAACACACCTGTTAAATCATCCACACAGACACACAGTTGAATATAAACATACGCAATGTACACAATCAAATGAAAGTCTCAAGACAGATTTATTAGCTTGTGGATGTTCCTAATTATTTGAAAAACTGTCATCTTGCTCCAAATCAGTAACAAGGTTCTAAATCTCAGATAATGGGGGCCACTTACTGAAGAAATGAAGAATAAAAATGAGGAGGGAAGAAAGAATGGAGAGAGAGAATTAAGCCAACTTTGCAATGCAAAGTGAACACATGGTAGCCAATGGCAGAATTTCACTTCTGTGCCCCTTGGATCAGCAGTGTGGTCATGTCACTACCAACCAACAAGCTTTACTATAAGCACCAACATAAGAGATGCAAAGCAGAAGGGCATGCAAGGGGTGATGTGGGTAAAGAGATTTATTATATTCAATTATTTTGGTTAAAATGTTCTCTCTAGGGCACAAGCACATAATATATTTTACTTTCAATTACCTAGTGCAAATGTAAAACATATCTGGAAAACACATTTCATCCTTATAACATATTAAAACAACAAGAAAGATGTAATGGCATGGGCTTGATAGATTAACTGTCATTTAGTGATGTACTACATTAGTTAACAGCAAATTAATATCATCATACAAATATTCCCCACTTCACATCTAAAAAATATTAGACTGGAAACCAAGATACACTTGAATTCCCACTACTGAATTGTGGAATGGCTGTATTAAATTAATCTAAGAGAAATAGGCCACAATTATATGCAATCTTTTACAAATATGGCATTTATTGACGTGAAAAAAGCTTTGCTACCTCAGCCACCCCCTTGAGATTTAGAACAAGTTTCACTATAAAGCTCTAACCTAAAAAACCCAAGTTTTTTGGATGTGATCTCAATTCTGCTTGACGAACGCACAAAATGTGCTTTACGGAATAGCTCATAATGGCCATTTAAGCATATTGTACCAATATTACTCTGTCTTAGGCTGAAGCCAGGATCTTCTGTCAACACCCAATTGTTAAAAATAAATTAAAGTAACACAATAGGGTTGTGGGGTTATTCATAGTAAGAGTAGTAGTACAAATGTTTTGTATGAACATCAGTTCAGCACATGTATTTCTTCCATGCCTAGATCCCAAGGATGACCTCTGTCATCTCACTTCCAGGTATCTTTTGATTTTATTTAAAAAAAGAAAAGAAACTTAAATTACTCAAGAGAGATGAAGAATCACTCCTCTCTTGTCACTGCCTTTACCTACCCATGAGTCCCTTGTGCCTTGAAATGTATGTATTCATCTCTTCTCCTGTGCTATGTCTGGAACTCCCTCCCCTAAATGCATTCACTCTGCTCCCTCCTTTCCTCTCCCCCAAACTTAAAATCCCTCCTGAAAACCTTCCTCTTCCATCAGGCTTTCCCTAGCTTCTCATCCCCACAGACTCGTCACGGAGGTCTCCTTTTCCATCCTTCACTCAGGGTCCTCCATCTCCCTTTAACTAAGCTAAGCATGTATACCTGTGATTTTCTCAACTTTGTGAATGTCTCCCTATCTCCTTTTGTTCCCCTCTTCTCTTCTCTTCCTTATCTAATCTATCTCATTCATTCATTCATTCATTCATTACTTAATTATAAAATCTTATATCCTGCTTCCCCTGCCCACAGGCAGCTCGAAGCGGTGAACATAAACTATAAACAATATAAATATTACAATATAATGCATATAATAAAACAATTAAAACAATTCATAAAAGGAGGAACAAATATCTAACCCCCGCCCCATCACCAATCTCCCTCACTGCTGCACCTTCCCGTCTCCCCAAGGGTGGGTGGCCAAGAGAGCGTGGGGGGTGGGGCTGTGCGGTTGCGCAGCCCCATCCCCACCGAGATTCCCCAGTGTGATGGAGCTGGCACGTCTAAAGGACAGCCGGCTTCATCACAGACTGGGATCTGAAAGAAATCCAGTGTGGTGGGCCAATACCCATTGTTGGCACTACATAAATAATAAAAAATATTAGGAATCTTGACATAAATAAGTTTTAAATACTATTGTTACTGTAACAGAAAGGTCCAGCTGTCAGCTAGAGACACACAGAATGTTTGGTAGAGAGTCTGAACAGCCAATCAGATTTAAAAGGTTTTGGAGAATGCTGGAGGTGAGAGGCAGGTGAGGTTAACAGCAGACTAGGCAGAGAGGAAAAAAGAGGCTCTTAAAAGACTGGCTATAACTTTGTTGGAAATCAGTAACAATTTATCTTATATGAACAGGATTCACTAAAGACATTACTGAAGGTTTCTATTTAGTTACTAATGTTGAGTCATCTGTTACTTTGTAAAATAAATATTTCAACTGTTATAAAGAGGCTTCTAGTTATTCTCTGAGGAAGGCTAATGCACAGCTGTTACTATATTCTAGTGATGAAAAAAGATTGTGCTTATCAGGATTGGTGACTGTTAACCCCAGTCATAGAGGGATTAAGGTTATAGAAACATTCAAAGAAGAGAGAGGTTTCTGTAACAGTTGCATATACATAGTTAACTTTGTTCTTTCACATTTATTTATTTTATTTATTTTAAAAACTTATTACCCTGTCCCTCCTGCCACAGGCAGCTCGGGGTGGCTTACAACAGTAAAAACAAACAATTAAAACACCTAAAAGGAGGAAACAGGTAAGGAAAAACACCACAACCCCTCCCCCCCCCCCCAAACACCCTTCTCCCCTGCCAAATGCCTGGCGGAACAGCCAGGTCTTACAACTTTTCCAAAAAGGAGGGAAGATCCGGGGCCAGCCAGGCACCCACTGGAAGGGAGTTCCATAGGCGTGGCGCAGCCACCAAGAATGCCCTCTCCTGTGTGGCTACCTGAGAAACTCGGGGGACCTTGAGCAGGGCATCCCTGGACGACTGCGGGGGCTGATCCAGGACACGGGGAGTGAGGTGGTCTCGCAGATACGCAAGGCCCAGACTGTGTTTCTAATGTGCTGCTGAGTGCATCTTTCAATAAAAACAGTTACTAGATCATCTTTGAGGCCCAAGTAACTAAACAATATCAACTGATGAAGAGCATAATTTATAAAGGAAAGTAGAGTGAAAGAAACTTATATTGATACATTGCCAAGTTCCACTCTTGGCTCCACCATCACAATAAAACTTCAAATGCAGCCAACATGGTTAAACACCTCCGCCAGCAACTTTTATTTAAAATACCAGCTCAAATTACAAACCAAAAACAAAATTACTGGGGTACTTCATATTATTTCTCATTCATGTATTTTTACCTTTTGTATGTCGTTTGTTTGGGCCATGGCGAGAGCCAGTGCCGTCAATACATTTTTTATTTTTTTTATTTTTTTATATTTCTTTTTATTTTAACTTTAACAATATAATATCACATTCCAATCAAAATATTACATTTATTCCCCCTTCCCCACCTCTCTCCCCTTTTTTTAAATATTTCTTTTTATTTTAACTTTAACAATATAATATCACATTCCAATCAAAATATTACATTTATTCCCCCTTCCCCACCTCTCTCCCCTCTCCACCCTGCCTCCCCGTCCCCTCCCTTCCTTCCTCCAGTATACGTTCCCTTTCCCACCCTCTTTCCCCCTGCCGTCAATAAATTATGATGACGATGATACTGGGGCACAGAGCACCAAGAACACCAACAAGCTGCCACTTTTGGCCCATGAAATATTAATATCCTTACTCAGCAGAAGGGGTGCTGACATCTTGATAAAACTATAAAATTCTTTCCAGCTCTTTTGGAAAAGCATCAAGTCTGGTGAATACTGTAACTTTGCATGGTACTAAAGTCTTATCATAGCCTGTATTATTAAACACATCCCATCTTAACTCACCAGCCACGGAAAACTGCAATCAGTCTCGCTCAGCATTCTTGCTACTACATGTTCATCTTTATACCACCCTACTTTTTTACTGGGAGATACAATTCCTTTTCTATGCTATTATTATTTATATAGCACCAGTAAACATTAATTAGAGACAGGTTTCCACTCTAAGGGCTTACAGTTTAGGATTCTACTCCAAAGAGGGCTGCCATGGTTGCATCAAAGGAGGAGATATCCTGACCTGGAGTTAGTGTACCAATATTGACCATATTCCTCCACAACCTCAAATATGAAAATTGGTATAATTTAGAGTGTATGGTAAAGAAAGCTATTGATTTGGGAAAATTTCACAAGTACAACATTGGGTGAAAACAGACATGACGCTAACCACCCTTTAACCACCCTTGGTGGTTATTTATGCATGTTGCAGGGCTGTATTGGTGCCCTATGCAGCACTGAAACATGCATAAATGATCACCAAGGGTGGTTAAAGGGTGGTTAGCGTCGTGTCTGTTTTCACCCATTGTGTCCACAGTATGCTGGCCTGGGACAAAACTCTTTAATTCTTGGATTTAATAATCTCAAAATGATCATTCTTTATTGTACAGATGTACTGCTAAAATGCTAAGTTTTAAACCACTTTATAATAATTTGCATCCATTTTTGAAACCTCTATCTTTGCAAAAAGTTATTGCTTGAGTGTATAAGTACGAAATGAAAAGCCGTATTTTACAAAATGCAACCATTTGAAGGAAACACATTGGTTTTTATTGCTATATATTTCCATTAAATTGTTCACAAAGATTATTTATTATATTAAAAACATTCAGAAAAATAAAATATACAAAACCACACACCAGACAAAACATCCTTACAGCATACTAAACATAAATGTTCATACAGTACTTAAGACTAAAGTATTTATCTCAAATGACCTTTCTTACAGTAGGTTTTACTGTGGTCAAAAGTGAGCCAAAAAGGTGCTTGCGTTAAAGACTGTTATAGTTTACAAAGGAGAAACAAAATACAATACCACACCAATTCATAATCTCAAAGATAAAATATTAAACATATGGAGGTATTTTAATTTGTTTTAGAAGTTTCTTTTTCGAATATCTGAATTCAACTTTAAACTGTCAATTCTGTTTCTAATATAATTTACTTATTACATTCTGGAGGAAAGCCACCCTTTTTTACCAATAAAAGATGCACAGCTATAAAAAAGATTGTATTGCAGATTGAGTCCCCAGTCTTTAAATCGCTGACTCTGGAGTAGTGGTTTGAGAATCATGGCTTAAAAGAATATTTTAACACACAGGTCACATTAAGCTCTGTTACCTCTGAAAAATTATGATTGCTGATAACTGCTGGAAGGGAAAGGAAAGCAGAAGTTTTTAGTCATTCCTCCAGCAAACAGCCAGCCATTTTAGGAGTTCCTTTGGTTGATCTCTGTCAGATCTCTAAGAAGGCTTATCACCTCTAGCTATGACAAAATTTTGCAAGTATCCAAGCCATACCTTCCTGTTTTCTCAGTTTGAAAATCAGCACCCAAAATTGCTCTTGTAACTTCATACTACTGGAGTCTGTAACAATTACACCATTCACCTGGTATAACTGAAATGATGGGGTATAAATGAAATCAACAGCTGCATGTGCAAATGAAATTAACAGACAACAGGTTTTAAAACAAGCAAAATTGAAGTACTTTTTCATACTACATGCCTGGTTTATGGATGTCATTACCAAAAAAACATTATTGGTCTAATACAACCCATTGCAGCCATAAAAAAAAAAAAGTCAAAAGAAGGGAAAGAAAATTATATCAACCCATCAAAAATATCAGGTTACTTACATACAAATAGAAAGGTACATAGGCTAAGATCCAACATCATTTATCAATATTCAAATCAAAACAAACTTGCAAAAGTCAAGAAACATCTCAATTTGAGTATTAGAAAATAAATCATAAGAGAATTATCCAACCATCAAAGAAGTCACATTCCCAACAGAGTAAATAAAGACGTTGTAACAGCAGCTCTTGGTCACAGCATTCAGTGTAAATGCCCACTGAAGCAGCCATTGGACATAACCAATAAATTAACATCCATAACTTAAAAATCCAGACCCAGGGTTTTTCTAGTCCTTCCAACTTGAGTCAGAAATGTCCCCAGGTCATATATATTCCTTGAGTCACTTTGAAGCAGCCTAACTTTTTATACCAATTGGGCCAACCAGTCAGATGTGCCGTGCCAGGGGTAAGAGAACTCCTTCTTTCTATCTCATAAAGAGGGCATACCCAGAGAAGATGGTCAATATCCTTGACCAAAGAATTTGAGCAAGAGCACACTCATTGATCATATAAATATTATCCTATCTCCCTATAACCACGGCAATTTTACATTGATTAAGCCGAAGTTTGGTTATTCTACTTCTAAATCTGGAATCTGAAATTTTAACCAGATGAGGGGCCGGTTCCAGCTCAGTTTTAAAAAGCCCATAAAGGGGAACACTTTTAGCCAAGCAAGCAATAGACAAATCATTTTGACTTTCCGTATCCAGAAATGACTTGCAATATGAGATTCTTCTCTAGATAGCGGCATTCTGTCAGCATCCCAATGATTACCTAACCCATTGGAATATAGCATTAGTCTAATTTCCTCCAACCAAATAAACTGGGTTAGGATAATTCCAGTAATCCAGGAGACATAGCTTGGGATACCTATCTGGAGAATATTGCCTAATTTTCAGCCAATATTTTACTTTCCTCAAAAATGCATGCATTTTAATATTCTGTGAGCCAGTCTCCAGACAGAGTAAAGTTTCAGAAGTTCCTTTTTGGACATCTAAGTAGACTCCTTAGAAAAACATTTTGCGTTGTCTCCACAAAGTCTCCAAATGTACTGTTCAACCCCAAAATTCCAGCTCCATACAAGACTGAGGAGAAGATCCTGGTATTAGCAACCTTCAGGGTCTCTTTCCAGGTTTTATGCACCCAAATCTACCATTAAACTTAAAGATTCCTACCAGGGACTGATGGAATTTCTTATCAAGATTACTAATATGACTGGCTCACTTCAAGGAACCAGCAAATGAAATGCCAAGATAGGTAAAGCTATTTACCTGTGCTATTAGTTTTCCATTTACAAACCATTTATGTTGCTTCCGTACCCCAAAAACCAACACCTTGGATTTTCCACCCTTTATTTCTAGCTTATTTATAGAGCAATACTGGTGGAATCCATCAAGCATCCCACCTTAGAAGTGGTCAATAGAGCAGTATCATCTGCGTACAAGAGACACAGTATATCGTGCCCTAACAATTTAGGAGCATGGAACATAGGATCTGTTAAGGAGGCTTTAAGATCGTACAGGAATAGAGAGAACAATGCAGGTGCCATAGGGCAACCTTGCCACACACCCCTTCCAAGCTTCAGGGGATCCGAAACTTCCCCCTTAATTCCAAATCTAACTTTGCTGTAAGATTAGAGTAATAATTCATGATTAATTGTAGCAAAGCATTGTTAATTCCCAATTCCTTAAATTTGATCCAGAGAAGAACTCTTTCAACCCAGTCAAATGCGCCTTTCAAATCCATAAAAGCAACATAGTCATTTCCTTCCACCAGAATATTTAGTGGCCGGGTAATTAAAAGTGAAGCACTGATGGATAGTAGAACATCCTGCTCGAAAACCTGCTTGTTCCTCACCTAAAATCTTATGTTCTGATATCCACAAATATAAGTGAGAATAAAGATGTTTCCCATATAACTTCAGGGGGATACTAATCAGACTAATTGGTTGGTAACATACCATATTAGGCCTCTCGTGCTTCTTAAAAATAGGGACCATTATTGTAAGCTTCCACTCTGGAGGTCAAACATCATACAAGGCAATATTGTTAAACAATCATTTAAGAATTGGGGTCCACCAATCACTAAAAAACTTTAAAAGTTCTGGTACTAAACAGTCTAACCCTGGTGCCTTGTTAGCTTTAAACTCTGCAATACATATTGCCAGTTGGTCTTCTGGCACCAGAAAAGGGTGAAAAAGCTCAATAGTGGCTTGAGAAAGGTTACCATCTAGGGGGCTAACCAAATGGGTTGCAATTTTTTTTTTTTAATGAACCCATTTGGAGTCCCCTACATGACAATCTGGCAATGAGCTGGACCTTCTGTCCCCCATTACTACCTGCCAAAAAAGCTTGTCATTTTTAGATTAAATAGCATGTTCAAGTTCTTCCCAGCATTTACATTCAAAAGCAAACTTATTTCTTTTAAGGAGAACTTTATAAGCTAACTTATTTGTCTTAAATATCTCCCATGTCTCCACAGAGTTAGTTTCTTTCCAAATTGTCAAGCAACTCATTAACAAATGCTTGGCCTCTATACACTCCTTATCAAACCAATCTTTGTGATAAGATCAATCAGAAGAGACAAATTGTCTAGTCAGCACTGATACCAGCTCTTTTGCTCAACTTGTCATAAAACTTCAGCTGAGTCTCAATCATTTTAGTCTAGGCGCTCCCTCCACGGGGACCATACCTCCAGTACCGATTTGACATCCTGAAGTAAAATTTCATCCTACTGGTGTCTGGAGTAACCCACTAAATTACCAGAAGCCTGTCGCCTGGCTGGAAGATCTACCGATATATATTTAATTGGACAATGGTCGCTTTCTGTTCTATGAAGTACCTCCATCTGATGGAATCTTTCCATAAACTGAGGTTCCACCATAAGGTAATCCACTGTACTATTACCTAGAGTAGAATGATATATAAAGTTCTGCAGACGATTCCAGCTCAGATACACAGCACACTGATGTGATCACCACCAGAAATAGAGTCTTCGGTGTTAAAATGAATAGCGAAACCTGTGTGAGTGGCTCAAAGGGAGACCAAGTCAATGCAGATGACATTGAATCTCCATGTGGAGAATCTAAGCTGTACTGGAGGGCAGATGAGCTCCATTGCTCTTAAGAACCTCTTGATGCGAGGGTGTGATGATAGCAGAGATTGGTCTGACCAGCTCAGGATGATTGATAGGGTGGATGTCTCTCTCTTTAGGGTATTGGTCTTCAAGCCCAAGTCCAAACCTACTTATAGAGAACCAAGAACCTTCTGAATGTCCGCTCTAGATGAATTCAGGTCATTATCCATGCACCACTTAGTAAGCTTACTCCATGTCACACCATATATTTTGTTAGTTGACTGTCTCCTTGACAACAGGAGGGTATCTAGAAGTCTTCCCAAATAACCCATGGGCCTTAGTTTCTCCCTCTCAACAGTCAGGCCGACAGAGAGTTTCTGAACATTTGGATATCGAATTGGACCCTGTGACAGTAGATCCTCCCACACCGGTAGCCTCAGGGGCTCTGGTGGCACCGCGTACAGGATGTTTAAAAAATGTGGCCAGTGTGGAGCCACCAGGATCAGAAGCACCCCCTGCTCCCATGAATGACCTGTGGTAAGATCGGGACTGGGAGAAACGTGTACAGCAGCCCTTTGGGCCACAGTGTTGAGAGGGTGTCAATCCCTGCAGCTGCTGGGTCTCTTTTTGTTGCCATGAAGATGAGAACCTTTTTGTTGGCATTGGTGGCAAATTGATCAGGAAAGTGCCGAACTGGTTCTGAATGAGATGGAAGGCTCTCTGTGAGAGGGACCACTCCCCTGGATCTAGCTCCTGACGACTCAGCCAGTCTGCCTCCAAGTTGATTGTCCATTCTATGTGGGCTGCCCTGATCGATAGGATATGACACACTGGCCACTTGATTGGAATGATGCCTCATCCTGCAAGGACTTGGATTGGGATCACCCTTGATGATTTATGAAGGCCATTGATGTAGTGCTGTCTGTGTGGACTAGCATGTGAACTTTGTTCAAATGTTGTGCGAACTGAAGCAAGGTAGTTAGGATGGTCCGCCCTCGGAGGCTGATGGAACCCCAGCGGTTCCAAGAGGTCCTGAGGGAGTTAACCTTGGACCTGGATGGTCACTCTGTCGATGAGCTGGTCCAGCGTTGGAACAGCTTGCTGGAGGAGACCATTGACAGGGTGGCTCTGAGATGCCCTCTGCCTTGGTCTCGTCACCGCAGGGCCCCTTGGTTTACCGAGGGGCTTTGGTGTATGAAATGAGTAGGCAGGAGGCTGGAGCAACACTGGCGTCAGACTCGATCTGACTCCGACCGACTTCTCCATAGGGCCCACTTGCAGTCCTATGTTGAGGCTGCGAGGACAGCGAGGAAGGAGTTCCTTGCTGTCCTCATAGTGTCTGCGAAGTCACACCTGGCGGAGATGTTTCGGGTGGTACGGGGGCTGGTCAGTCCGGCCTCCCTCTGCCTGGACGGGGACTTGTCCCAGGCCCGCTGTGAGGAGTTTGTCACCTACTTTGCAGACAAGATTGCTCGGATTCAGATCGACTTTGATGCTGGATTAGGGGTAGTAGGGGGAGCTTTGTGGGGGGAGTTTCAGGAAATGACGCCGGCTGATGCGGCGGATGTCTTGGGGTCTGAGAGGGCCATCTGTTGCGAACCTGATCCATGCCTGTCCTGGTTGGTGAAAGCCTCCAGGGAGACGTTGGGGACAGTGCTGGCGAGGGTAGTGAACGCATCCTTGCAGCAGGGGAGGTTGTTGCCCAGCCTCAAGGAGGCTGTGGTGCGCCCCCTGCTGAAGAACCATCTTTGGACGTGGATGCGCTTGCCAGTTACTGACCTGTCTCTAACCTTCCCTTTTTAGGGAAGGTTATTGAGCGGG
>QEPC01007512.1:1672427-1730572 GCA_003113815.1 Sphenodon punctatus | reverse complement strand
CCGTTCGTCTCCGGCCCGGACCTGGCCTCCCTCATCCATGCCTTCATCACCTCGAGGCTGGACTACCGCAATGCGCTCTACGTGGGGCTACCCTTGTTCCTGGTTCGGAGGCTGCAGCTAGTGCAGAATGCGGCGGCCCACCTCCTTTCGGGGACGGGTCGTCGGGAGCACATAACACCTGTGCTCCGTGCTCTGCACTGGTTGCCAATAGTGTGCTGAGCCAGGTTCAAGGTTTTGGTGTTGATCTAGAAGCCCCTTCACGGTCTGGGCCCCTCGTACCTCAGGGACCGCCTCGTTCTCCACACCCCAGAGCGGTTCCTTCAGTCCGCTGGGGGTGCCTTCTTGGAGGTCCCCCGCGTTAAGTGGGCGGCCACAATGGAGAGGGCATTCTCGGTGGCCGCGCCGCACCTTTGGAACTCCCTCCCGGAGGAAGCTCGCCTGGCCCCAAGCCTTTTGACATTCTGGTGAAGTTGCAAAACCTGGCTGTTCGCCCAGGCCTTTGGGGAGGGTGGGTTAGAGGGTTTTGTCTCCCCTACCCTATTTATTGTTTTATTGTGTTCCCGGGCTCTGTTTTAATACTTTGAAATTGTATTGATATGTTTTAATTGTTTTTAGATATATTTTATATGCATTGTTTCTTTTTTGCTGTTGTAAGTCACCCCGAGCTGTTTTTAGGAGGAGCGGGGTAAAAAACTAATAAATGAATGAATGAAATGAAGGCTAAGCGGACCGCTCTCAGCTCCAGTCTGTTCATGTACCACTTTGCCTCTCTGTGGGACCATCTTCCCTGAGTTGCCCTGAAATGAATGTGGGGTCCCCAAGCCTCAGTTGCTCACATGTATGGTTATGGTCAAGTGCCGCTGTTCCCTGAGTGGCATCCCCAGAGACAGGCGGCTCAGATGTGACCATCTCAAGTTGGTCTTTTACTTGACTCAGGACCCAAATCGACAAATGAACCTGGTCCGCTCTCTCCTGCTGATAAAGGCGAAGAAGGAAAGGCCTTAGGTGGAATCTGGCCCACGCTTCTGTGTCCAGGCAGGAGACCATGCTTCTGAGTAGTTTATTTATTTATTTAGTTGTGCAAGAAACCTCCGATCCAAGCAATTCTCTTGAAATAAATGAGCCAAGAGAGCTTGTAGCTTCTCCTGTCTCTTGATGGCTAGGAAGACTCAGTCCTTGAGTGTATTCAGCTGTACCCCTAGGTGTATGATAAATGTCGAGGGGGTCAGGCAGCTATTCTCCCAATTTACCAAAAAGCTGTGGAGCTGAAGGAAGTTGATCCTTAGTTGAAGATACCTCTTCCCCTGGTGGGAGATGTGGACCTCACTAGCAGATTGTCTAAATACAGGTACATATAGACCCCCTGCTTTCGTAGAAGTAACACCAGCACTACCAGTGTCTTGGTGAGTGCCCGGGGCAACGATGAGAAGCCAAAGGGAAAGGGGTTGAAACTGAAAGTGTTGGACTGCTATGGCAAACCTCAGGAATTTTTGAAGGGAGACCATGATGGTATTTGTAAGTATGCCTCTCACAGGTCAATCAAAGAGAGAAAGTCCCCTGGATGAAGGGCGCCCATGATTATCTTCAATGTCGCTATTTGGAATTTCTGATACTTCACCCTTGTTTGAGCACCTTCAGGTTGAAAATTGCACACACTCTCCATTCTCTGGCATAGTGAAGAAGATGGAGTACACACTGGAATGCCTCTGATACTTCAACACTTGTTCGATGGCCCCTATGCTTGGTTTTTCTTGTTTTTATCAGGTTCCCTGGTACTCGAGTTGGTAGGAAACGGTCCCAGGGGAGGATAGGATAATTCGATTGCATACCCCCAAGAGATGGTTTCTCTGACCCAGGGATCCAGTTATGATGTTGCCCATTGTACCATGAAGAACTGAAGCCTTGAGGTCCTTGATGATCGGGGGAAGCAGCAGGCCGTCATGCTGGAGACTTGGACTGCTTCTGGTTGATGGGCTGGGTCCTCTTAAACTGGGTCTGATCACCAGCTTGTCACTGCCATCGAGGTCTGTTAGGTCACTGGTCTTTTCTCCAGTTGTCTCTATGGCATCCAAAGGATGCTCTGGGATGAAAGGAGCTCTTGTATAACCCTTTAGAGGGATTCAGTTGTAATGGCATTTTTTTTCCTGGCTCTGTTGTAAGCGCTTTCTCCATCACTTCCCCTAATAGCCTTTTTCCTTGGAATCGTGCCCTGGTGAGCACGGATTTGGAGGGGATGTCAGCTTTCCATGGGCGAGCCAAATTGAGAGACGGGCCACCACATTGGTTGCCATTGTTTGTGCGTTTAGCCTGACTGCATCCAAGGTAGCATCTGCTGCATACGCTGAGGCCAGTCTAGCTTCTTGAAGCCGTTTTTAAGCTCCCTTCTGCTCCACCTTTAGAGCCAAATCACTAATCCGCATATGAACAGCTCGACTAAAACTGGAGGCCGATGTCGTTGCCCTAAGGGCTGTGGAGGATGCCCCATAATTCTTCCCGAGGGCCACCTCCACCCTCCTATCAAGGAAGTATTTCAGGTACCCCTCCCCTTCTATTGGGAGGCCACAGACTTAATTAAGTCCACTTCCCCTTCATCAACCTTGTAGAGCATAATAACAAACTCTTCTTGCACCTTGAGGAGTGAATAAAAACAATGTATAAACTTATGGGGTCCCTTAAATCTTGCTGGCTGGTCCCACCCCCACCCCCCTTAATGGTATTGACATAGAATTGAGCCAAGTGGAGCTTTGGCACAGGGGCAGGTCCCTGAGGGAACGCCCTCTTATTTTCCTTGGGAGCCTCCTGTGCCTCGGTTGGTGTGGGGGGTAGGAAGATCTCCAGCACTACTGCGATCTCCGTCAGCAGCTTCCCATAAGTTCCTGCTTCGAATAATCTCTTCCCTATGGGTCCCTCTCTTTTATCCCCCTTGTCAGGCTCTGACCCTGAAAGTTCACCATCCTCTTTATCTGGGCAAAAGGGGGATGGGGAGAATGAGAGGGGGATCATGGGGCCTTCCTCTTGCGAGGTGCAGGGAGGGGGCTTTTTTCTCCTTCTTTTCTTGCCACACCTAATACTTTTAGCCCTCTTTATGCCCTTTCTGTCCCTACAGTGGCAGCAAGAGGAGGAGGAGGAAAATTAGGAGGAAGAAATAGAATACGACCTAGAGGAGCTAGATGACTCCGAGGAGTCTGAGAGGGAGGGGACGTTGTTGCGTTTCCTCTTATGTCCCCTGCTATTATGGGACAGGCTGCACTTACTGTGGGGGGACAAGCTATGTCCCCTGGGGCTGACTCCTCCCACACTCCTCTCAGAAGCTGAAGGGGATCCCCCTCCTGGCTCTTCCTGGTCTCATGGGGCCACCCTCGGATACCCTGGTCTGGGCCCATAGGGGCTAAACCCCCCATCATGGAGGCAAAGAGGTGAAGCAAAGCCACCACCTGCCTGCCCAGTCACAACAGGACTGCTTCTGGAATGTTCTTGTGTGTGGCACTGTGCAGGGCACTGTGCGGGGCTGGGAATGGCTCGTCTGGGCTGACTTATCCCTCTCGGCAGCTCTCCTGATGAGAGCATACTAGATGGGCTGGCTGGGAGCTTCCTGGGCTCTGCGGAGGGTCCACAGCCCTCACCGATTGCTCCTGGCTGCCTCTCCTGTCCCCCTGGGTGGCGGGTGAGCCTGTGTCCCAGCACTAAGGTTTCTCACCTCTGGAGGTAATGCTGGAGTGCGGGAAGAAGTGGCTATGCTTCTGCCGCAGCTCAACTCCCTGCTAGCCGGTGGCAGCAATGGAGATTTGACTCCAGCCATGGCAGCTGGAGTCCAGGGAAAGAGTGGCGAATGAACCCCCCACGCCCCTCCCAGCAGTTCAGCCCGACTCCCCCCAACCCGAAGGGAGGGGAAGGAGAGGGGAGCAGGGCTAGTAAAGAACAGAACTAAAATAAATTAAATAAAAGCCCTATCTAAATTAGCAAGCTCCCAAGGTGGGAGCCTCGGATCCTTCCTCTATCCTGTAGTAAGGCGGGAATAGAACTGGGCTCCTGAAGTAGGCTATGCCTCTCCCATAGTCCAAGGCTGTCAATCAAATTGACAGCCTATCTGAAACGAGAAAAAAGACACATCCCATCAGTAAGACCATCTGTCCTGCCAAGCAGGGAGAATGTATGGCATACTTTAATAACTGTCAGATTAGTCACTGCCTTATAAACACTGGCTGGGGTTTCAAGAGAGCCTTAAGGTGCAATCCTTCACACTGATGTAAATGGCAAAATTCCCATTGAATTTAATGGTGGAAGAATATCCTGTAAGGGAGTTAGGCACCCAGATCCTTAAGATCCTGTGGTTATCTCTGTTTTTGTGAGCCTCTCATTTGGAGGTCAAGTTGCAAAGTTGATAAAGGATGACACTTTACTTGGCAGATTTTAAAATGTCAAACAAAGGTCAATAAATTATTATTAATATTTATATAGTGCTAGCATAGACTGAAGGTTTGAGATTTTTGTCCTATTTAAGTGTCCATGAGTACTAACGTGCATCTGCCTCAGTTCAGTGAGACCGGTACAGCCTTTTAAATCTTCCCAATTTGAGGCCTGACTGGCTATTTCTTCTTAGTTCTTTGATGAACAAGAAAATTGATCACTGTTGTGTGATATGGATTAAGTTGCATCCAGAACATTTTTACTGCTAATTTTCAAGGGACGTTTAGCTCATCAAAAATATTAGGAAAGAGTGCGAGTTCTACATTTCTTGTTAAAGCTGTAAATAGAATGTAGCTATCTATACTGAATAACTTCTGAACAGGAAAAAAAAAAAAAAAGAATTCCATGACTGTCACTACTACTTCTTGTAAGAATCTCAAAAGTAAAGAAAGAGGAGTGCTCTGCAGAAATCCTAGGAGGGTAAGGCTCCCTAAACCAGTGAAATGTGCAGCCCAGTGAAAGGCAAAACATACTGGTAACAGCACAGCAGTGATTCAAAAACAAACAAATCCTGCTAGAATGAAAAATCAATGAGCTTGAAGAACTTTAAATAATGAAAGTTCTCTCCCGTCAGGTCAAGTAGAGAAGCCCCATTAGCAGAGCAGCCATCTGCTTTCTCCAAATCTTTATGTACCGTGTAACCATTTGTATAACTTGTTCCCTTCCCCTCACAAGGATACAAAGGGCTCCCCAGCCAGTAGGCCCAAAGCCTGCAATGGAAAAAGACAAGAGCCACTCTTATGTAAAGGAATAGTATTTGGAAGTAAAATAAGCTGCCTTTTGTGTGAAGTAGCACACAATGCATTAAGGAAAGAGAAGTAAAAGAAAACAATTGCATTCTGAGGCTGCAAACCCTAAAGTGTGCAGTAAACTTCACCCATGTTGAGCTTTCCCTTGAGGTCAGTGGGTCTATTCATGTGAGCAAAGTTGCAGCCTGATCTAAATCTTTGCAGAACTGGTTTTGGTTGTAGCATGCAGTGGAATCAGAAAATAATTAATGATTGGATCTTGATGATTCCTTTGTCTCTTGCTTCACAAAAATGCTGTAGAAATTAAAAAGGTGCAGCCAGAAGAAATGTACCATTGAGGAGTGGCAGCTCTCCTTTGACATGATCTGCATCATGCTTTCTGCTACAGTACAGTCTTCCTGGAAACATGAAGGCTTACGCTGACAGCTAGAATTTCTGCTTCAGATGAACAAAATACCAAAATGTTTCAACAGATCAAAGGAGACCAGGGTCATCTAAGTTAAAGAACGAATGTTCTCTGAAGATGCAGTTGACACCAATTTTGCCCTCACTGGGGCCAATCTCATGCCCCACGGATCCTGTGTGCACCTCTGTGTGTGCATGGTTTCTGCCTGGTTGCGTATGGGATTGGTCCCAACGGCAAGAGTCTGGGACTACTATCCAGTGAAATAGTGGGTTGTAAATAAGTGGTGTATTCTGTCACTTGGCTGCTGGTCAATGCTAAGCTCTGAGAAAGGAAATTAGTTGGTATCATGTCATTATTTTCTTGCTGCTTTGCAGGGAGGCACACGCTAGTTGGGAAAACAGCTGAGGAAAAGAAATAAACAAGTCAGCAAAGATTGTGCGGTGTAGGGGAATTTAGAGGATGTGTGGAGCTACACCTCTACCTTCTCCAGGTATATGAAGAAACTTGTTTGTTTATTCAAAATGTCTCACAATACCTTCTCATCTCCCTGTATCTCTTTTCTGTAGTGTGATTAACAGAAAAAATAGTTTAATCTCTTCGATTGACAATCAACAGTGGTGTAAGACAACACAGGTCTACTGGCTTGAATGGAAACCTTTATCTTACCAGTGATTTTGGTCTTTTTCTTTTTAGTAAACTAACTACAAATAATTATTGACCATTAGAATATTTTTTCTTGATTCATTTAGCCCACCCTATCTATCAGTCCAACTTCCTTTTTGGTCAAACATTTTCTGTAAACTAATTTTGCTCAATAATCATGCACCAAATATAAACACAGAAACATGATAATACTTTTGGTGTTACAATAAGCACAATTATTAAAGAAATAAAGGGGATTCAAAGTAATTAGATACTTAATTTCTTAGCATAATTGTGAACTGTAGATGTTTTTCCTTTCCTGATTTTTACTAACAAATTCTTCATAATTATGCAGCTTAACCCACCTACCTTATCATGTAAGAAAACCTGGCATAGCATTTTTCACCCTTGTGACACAATGATCTCATGAATTAAACAAGAAAAACTGCCAGTTTTTAATCTAAAACATGAATAGTCAGAACCTGTATATTCTAGGATTACTATAGAGTGCTGAAATTTGGCCTGGGAATACAGGTACGCATTCATGGAAATAGTATTTCACAAAGCGAAAACTGATGACTAAGCAACTGCTTTAGGGATAACAATGCTTTGTAGTTCATGTTCCTTGAGGACAAACTGTAACCTGTTAGTGAGCTGATAATGTTCTAACAAAACAAAAAAAGAACTTACACACACACACAAAATCCCTCTGCATCCTGCATATTTCTTTATATGGACAAAGAATGCACGGGACTTGAACAGTCTATTGCAATTTCTCAGATGATTTCCAAATGTTTCTACATAGTACAAGGATACAATTTCTGTTCCAGATGCTTAGAAGAGAGAGTCTGACAGAAAGACCTGGCAGTTTGCAAAGATACACTGGGCAACAGAAAAAAAGTAGCCCTGTGAAGGTCTCATCTTAACTCCTGCTAGGTACAGATTGCATCTAACTCTGAAGTACAAGGCTCCATATCTCTCGATCCTTAAAGCATGTTCTTGTTATCCATAAGGATGTCCAGTTACTCCTATAATGTTACCTAATTCCTGGCCTTGTAAAAAGTGTCATGTGAGGAATGTATATTTACGGAGAGTGAAACGTTCTCCTTGCACAGACTTATGAATTATGCACTGTAGAAGTTCCCTACCACCAGTTTCTACAGTGCTAACTAACTCATACCTGATACTAATAGCTCATGTGTATATGAGAGAAAGTAGTGTGACTTGACTCAAGGGTTAACAGCATCTTTAACACAGCCCAGTTTTATATTTATAATATTAGATCTATTAAATTCTAAATGGTAAATGATTTACAGAATCCACAAGTATGTCATGTGGAAAACATCTGCAACAAACCTGATCCCGGTCTTTCACTCATGTTTCACCATTTGGCACCTCGGGTGGGAAGAATTACTGCCTTAGCAATCATCATATCAAATGACTTGATAGTAAACTCAATTTATGAATTTTAAAAGGTTCACTTTTTAATGAACCAGAAATAACATTTATACTTGAGGGGAAACGCAAAACATTCTGATTAGAAGCCACAGACTTAATATCCCTAATGGAAGTAAAAGATTCTGTGGGGCACAGATGATCTGAGCTACATTTCTACTTAAAATTTAATTATGCAGAAGCATATGTTAGAGTTTTGAAGGATTTTAAAAGCTCAGTGGTTCACTTATAGACATAAGCCCTAGTATCTACTAGAAATGGCCCTTTAAATTTTTTCCTGTTGATGAATGTTGTTCTGTTTTGAATTCACACCCATAACAGCCAAGATATTTCCCATCCCGATAACAAAGAGGGTTTTTGTTACTGTTGATTGAGGGGTCAGTGGCAGCTGCACTATGTGCACAGCATAATCAGTATAAAATACTGGATTGCAACAGTGACTGCTCATTAGAATACAAAGCAATTAGAATGTTGCATTCTTAATCTTGGCAGCTGTTACTGTACACTTTACGTACAACTTTGTTACAGGACTGGTCACAGTTGCTTTTACAATTCTCTCAGTTTAAAATGGCAATCAAAGATTATTTTAAATGGTGACACGCACAACCAATTTATGCAGCAGTCTTGCAAATGAGGATTTAACTTTTTCAGACTACAACAGTCATGCAAATTAATTTTTTTCCTAAATGATTGCAATGCTTCATATGCCTACTGTAAATCAAAGGTTTAATTAGAAATTATTAGGAGGTGGGTCTTGAGTAATTTAGCTACTGTTGGTCAGTTGAATATGAAAGAAAATTTTACAAGAAGAAACAACAAAGAAAATTTGAATGCGAAGAAATGCATATTAGTGGGTTAAGTTTATAATTATTGGCCAAGTTTTCAAAATCCTGTCAACAAGAACTAAATAAATGAAAGGAAAAATGCCAGCAAATGTGAGCATGAATTCAAAAGCAAATTATGATGAGACCATGTTATCAAGCTTTCAATATTTGCTTTCTGCATATCTGAGCAATTATTAGCCATATATGGAATTACAGTGAATTATGTGCAATATAAAATTTAAATGTAAAATTTGCATTACACATTGAGTTGGTTTAAAATATGTAATCAAAAATTTAGAACTTTACATTCAACATCTATTTTCAATACGCCCTTGACAGATTTTTTTTTTAAAACACTTCTCACAGAGAACATCTCTGATTTTTACTAGACAATTTTTTTTAAAAAATTGAGGTTTATTAAAAAAACATTTTCATGGTGTACGTTCAAGAAGGTTTGACCCAAAAAATAATAAAAATGACTACGTTTTGGAAGGACTGAAATTTTTGGGTCTGAGTGGTGACAGCTCCAGCATTCATGCATTTCAAGTGTTCAGTACACCAGAGATGGGCAGCAAGTATTCAGGGGAGGTTTCTTACATGGTAAAAACCAGGAGTAATGTTTTTTTTATGAAAAACAGAAATATAAGGTGATTGTAGCAACTTCCTGTCACTAAGATCTAGACTATCAAAATAATGGAAATCCTACCAGCTGAGACATTTGAAAACCAATTAGGCAATGCACTAGAAAATGAGGCTTGGTAACATGCTGGTCAATGGGACATGGATAAGTCTTCACTATGTCTGGTGCTATTGCCCTGTGAACCCTGTACCCATGCTGGTTAGTATTTTAGTCAAGTCAGGATTGTTGACTTGTTCACAATCTGGGCCTTTGCCTGCAAAGGAATAAAGAATAAAAACAAAACAATTGAAAATGGCTTCAAACTAAATAAGGCATTTAGTTTGGGAGCTCTTTGGGTCAAAGACAATCTCTCTGTTATGGGTTTGTTAGTACGGTGTGCCAAGTACAATTGATCCCACCCTGCTCCATGACCGAGGCTCCCAAGCACTAACTATAAAAGCATTAACAAAATTAATTGACAGGCTGTTGCAGCTCCATTTTCAAAACAAGGTAAATTTTCATCTATACATAAAAAACAATCTTGCCCAAATCACAATAATATCCCAGTTCAGCAGTGAAAGTGAACTGGAAATTGCACACTGGTTTTCTACAACACTGTAATCAAGCTGTTTAGCACTCTGCAAAATGCTAGAATGGGGAAAGAATAAGGAAAAAAAATAAGGCAATTACATTACTATTTTTCTGATGTGGGACTAGGAACAAGAAAATTTTAAAGGTGAGGAAAGTAAATTAGAGATGCTAGAAGCACCATTAATGCGCACATTTTTTTTGTTTTTGTTTTAAGTAGGTTACACCCTATAAAGAGGATACACCCAGGCTCATTCCAAGAATACCTCCCAAATAATCCAGGAAAGAAGGACTTCCAGAATCCCAGAGAGAAGACAATAGACTGCCTTGCCTCCACTACTGGGAGGGGAAGTCTAGTTTCTGTTTTGGTCAGGTTTGCACTAGGGCTGAAACGAGCAGCTAACTTGCTGCCTGTACGAAATTTTACAACGTCAGGAACCAGAATTGATTTCCCAACTGTTTCCCAATATTGATGTGATTTCTTGATTGTCACAGTACTGCAAGATACTGTCCTGATTTACCGACTTTCCACTTACTGATTACCATATACCGTTCATTTACTGATTAACTGCACTGCTAAAGGTACAGTTTTACTTCTATATTTGTTTCTGCATTTATGAGCCAATTACTGTGTGAATAAATAGCCCACCCCTTAACCCCCCACTCCAGTGCCTCCAATCAGAATTGTTTTTATGTGGTGTTCCCTTTGCTTTGACCAATCTGCAGCTGGATTGTAGACTAGTAAATCAATCAATCAATTCAACTTTATTAGGCGTAACAATTGTCATAGCCAACACAAACATACAAACATACAAAAGCATACAAAAACATATAAGCATACTTCTAAAACTCATGTTAATGCAAAAAGAAACTGATTGCGAGATCAGTGACAACTTAAAGTCCAAATATAATTGCCTTTGGGAAAACGCCTGGGTCAGAAACTTGGCAACCTGGGTTAACTCCTCCACTCTCTTACTAGTAAGGGCTAATTCGACCAGCATGGTCTGTGTTCACTCCGGAAAGCAAGTAAAAAACTTACCAAGGAAGTTAAGCCTTAAGTCATCGTACAGGTGACAAGCACAAATAATGTGGGCCGTAGTCTCGGCCTCCAGATGATCAAAGGGACATACACTTTGCAAGAAAAGGATCGAATTGTACCACCCATCTAGAATCCTAGAAGGCAAGGCATTTAGCCTCGCAGACATAAGCAGCCACTTCCCTCTTGCTGGAATAGATGAGGCAAAATACACAGCCATAGCATCCATTGGAGGGGCCCAGGATAAATAAGCACTTAAATGGGGTGACAGGCCCACCCTGGCCCTTTCTATCTGATAATCTACATCCTGCCATCTCATTGTAATTACCTGAAGTGCCTTCTGGTAATTTAATAAAAATAAATAATCCCGTGAAAAGCCAAGAGTCTGGAGATGGGCCTCAACCTTAGTAAGCCATTTAGTTTTATAAGAGTCCTCGCTTAAAAGGGTTAATAATCCAGGGCCCCCCAGTCTTGTAACCCTAAGCCACAGCCTATGTGCTGCTCTCCAGGCTTTAAAGGACCAGGTTCGCTGGGCCAGCTCCAGTCAGACTACTGCATTTGGAGTACTCCCGGGAACTTTCAGTAAGGCACGAAGGAACTTAGTTTGGACCTGGTCCAACGAACGTGGACCAGATGGGGCCCATAACTCTGCTCCATAAAGGAACTGGGCACCCACCTTGGCATTAAATACACTAATAGCCATCTCTGTCCCCAACCCCCCCCCCCGATTGCACATATAAATTGCGCACCGCCAAGGCTGTTCTCTTGGCGGATAGCTCTGCACCCCTAATATGAATTTACCAGGATCCCATACTATGGAACTGGAGGCCCAGATATTTGAAGATCCTCACTTGTTCTAACTGGGCACCTCCCAATTTCCAAGTGTGGAGATTACCACGCTGTGTCCTGGCAAAAACCATGGTTTTGGACTTTTGATAATTTATTTCCATGTCATTTGTGACACAGTATTGAGCAAACTCTTGGATTTGCCTAGAAAGGCCAACTCTTGTTTGTGAGAGTACCACCAGGTCATCTGCAAATAGCAGACAACCTATATGCTTTGAAGCCAACTTTGGAGGAAAGAAGCGAGAATGTTTCAGCAAAGGCACAACCATCCTTAAAAAAAAGATTAAACAGAATCAGGGCCAGGACGCAGCCCTGTCTGACGCCTCTGGTGACCGAAACTTCCTCTGTAAGGCATCCTGTTGGGGTATATTTCACTCTTAACTTGGAATCAGAATAAAGCCTCTGAATGAGGAAAAGCAGGCGCCTATCTAGCGTAGTGCTTCCTAACTTGACCCATAATAAAGATCTGTTCACAAGATCAAAGGCCGCCCTCAAATCAAAGAAGGCGGCAAATAACCGGCCATTCTTTGCCTGATATTTTTCAATCAGATGCGATAGAACCAAACGCTGGTCCACAGTTGACCTTCCCCGCTGAAACCCCGCCTGCTCGGGATGAATAGCCTTAGACTCATTAATCCATGCAACAAGTTTTTGAGCTAGTTGCCTAGCATATAATTTGCTTATAGAGGAGAGGAGACTAATTGGCCTATAATTGGCCGGGAGAGTTCTATCCCCTTTCTTGAAAGTTGGAACTACAATGGCCTGATTCCATCCAGATGGGATCAGCCCTGTCTGGTTAATTGCTGTAAAAAGCACCGCTAATGTTGGGGCCCACCAATCCTTATACCTTTTGGCCAGGTCCACTGGAATTGAATCACTACCCATGGCCTTATTATTTTTACAACTAGCCATAAGTGCCAAAACCTCCTCAGTGGTTACTGGGGGCCAGGCTGGTAGCGTTTCCCACGCCACTGGACTATCGGCCTGTGGGATTTGTGAGGCATAAAGAAGAGTAAAGTGCCCCACCCAATCAGAAGCAGTAACCAAAACTACTGCTCCAACCACCTCGCTATTCATTCCTGCTTTGACCAAGGCCCAAAATCGCCTTACATCCCCTGCTCTTGCTGCGTCCAAGATATTAGCCCATTTAGAAAGGTAATAATCACGATTTGTAGACTAGTAAAGGAAACTTCATACCAGCTAGTGGTATTTCCCTCGTACAAGGAAGTACGAGGGAAAGGAAAATTCAGTCACCATGTGAATTTTCCTTCTTGTCTCTTCTGGAGGTAGGCAGTCCACTGCTGGGTGTTGCTCCTCTCCCTCAGAGATGCTAGGCAGGATCCAAGGCTTTGATTGGTAGCAGGAACCTGGGGGAGGAGCTAATCCCAGTTTACCGCCCAAACTGTAACAAACAAAGCTTACTAAACAAAAAACAATACCTTAACCTTCACAGAACAGAACCAGAAGGACAGCCCAAACATGTAAGCCATAACAGACAAAGTAGCAGGGAAATTGGAGGCAAGGACAACCCTCCCCCAAAAAACTCCTACTGACATGGAAAAAGCTTAAAGCCTGGAAAAAGAAAGGGTGGGCTGGGCTGCCTGCCTCCAGAGGAAACAAAAAGGAAAATTCACATGGTAAGCACCCAAATTTTCCTCTCTCTCTTCTTGAGGCAGGCAGTCCATTGCTGGGACGTATCCAAACAGTAAGTGCTGCATATGATTAGTAGTGCTTTAGAAAAGATAAGTAGCAGTAGTAATAATAGTAAGAACCACCAACATGGGCAGGCCCAAAGCAGTTAAAAGCCTGTCAACCAGTCTTCCAGTAGGACATTCAGTATAAGACCCTCTGAAGAACCTTGTGACCAAAGGCTGCACAGGCAGAGGCCCATGTGTAGATATGGTAAACGTAAGTGAAGGTGTGAACAGAGGACCAATACACTGCCTTACAAATTTCACCCACCATGACTACCTGCAATAAGGCTACATTTGTGGCAGTACTATGTAGGTAATGAGCTGTTAACCCCTGTGGAACCACTAACCTGGTAGACTTATAAGCTAGAGTTATGCATTCCCTTAACCAACTAGAAATGGTGGCATTTGATGCACTGTGCCCTCTATGACTCTTTCTAAAGGCAATCAATGAAAAGTGTCAAGTCCACCCTGAACTCATTCATTCTCCTAAAGTAGATTTTGAGTGCTCTACAAACATCTAGTTTATGCCTTACTGTCTGTGAAAAGCTTGAGTTCACTTTTGTAATGAAGACTGGACATAGATATAGACATACCTTATCTATGTGTTTAATCTGCACAACTCTGGGTCAGCCAACAGGGCATCAAGCTCCGATTCTCTTGGCTGAGGTGATGGCAACCAAAAAGGAGACTCATGGAAACCTGATGTAGGAGTTCAAGAAGGGGGTGCGGGGTGATGTAGAGCTCACAATATGATGTTCAATCTCCAAGATGGGAAATGAGGATGGACCAGGGGTTCAAGCAAGGATGCCAATCTCAGGATGTACTTTACATGAGCATGCATTGCTAGTTGTTCTCTGCCATCACAACATAACATGGTAGTCTAAGTCAACAGCTGTTTGTGGAGAGTGCTCACACTCAGACCCTTTTCCATCCCCTTATGTAGGAAATGAAGCCTTTCGGGACCCCCTGCCACAATGGCCTGTTTGTGATGTTGATTGTACCATCCTATGAAGGCTTTCCAGGTGCTATTGTAAATCCTATTCGTAGAGCCACACCGAGATGCCTAAAGAATTTCTAGGACTTCATCTGAACAGTCAAAAGATCTCAAGTGCATGTGCTCAGTCTCCAGGCAGTGAGCCTCCGGTTGACCAATCCCTGGTAAAAAAACAGCCCTGGAGAAGAAGATCCTCACACTGGGGAAGTTGCAGGCTCATGGCTATCTCTGCATTACTCTGATTGATGAAAACCATGGACATCTCAGTCAACATGATTCTGTCAGCACCACCTTAGCTTTCTGGCTCCTGATCTCCCTCAACACAGTTGGCAGAAGAGGAATCGTTGGGAATGCATACAGGAGATGAGGTTGCCATGGATGGGCCAATGTGTCTATCCTCTCTACACCTGGGTCTCGGTGTTTTGATATGTACCTCTGGGTCCTGTGGTTTTCCACTAAGGCGAAAAGATCCATGGCTGGCTGTCCACAATTAGACTGAGCACTTGCTGGTTCAGCGACCCTTCTCCTGGTCTACTACCCGTCTACCAAGTCCATCTGCCTGGACATTCAACTCCCCCCAAACATACCTGTTCTCTTCCAACCAGCAGGACAGGGAGGCCTTGACCGTTGTAGGGTCTAGAATGGGAAGGTTCTGGTTGGCCATAACTACTGCTTGTCAGTCCAACAGGAATCACTGAAGTGGGCAAAGACAGAAGTAAGCCCACTTGCACCGTGTCCAGACACAACACCATTAGCCCCAGTAAACTTGATACTGTCATCATCCCTGTAGAACTGGACTGTTGAATTTGCAAGAGTAACTGCCTGATCTTGAACTCCCAATCCTTGGAAATGAAGACACTGTCCTCCAAGGTATCCAAAGTTACGCCCAGGTGCATCAGCTTCTGCATTGGAATCATGGAGCTTTTCTCCACATTGATAATGAAACCATGGCTTTCAGGCCTGTGGAATGACTCTGCTCACACAAATATGTCATCTAGGTAGGTGTAGATGTGCACCCGCTTCTCTTGTAAGGCTGCTATGAGGACTACTAGGACCTTGGTAAATAGGCTCCAAAAGGTAGGGCTCTGTATTGAAAATGAAGATCACCGTATACAAAATGGAGAAACCTTCGTTGTGCTGGCGTGATTGGAATGTGGAGGTTTGCTTCTCACAGGTCTGTCAAGGTGAGGAAGTCTCCCGGCTGTAGGGTTTTTATACTGAACTTTTTGGGGTAAAGGAACTTGTTTAGTTGGTTGAGGATGGCCCATGTATTTCTATTCTTCTTAGGTACCATGAAGAAGGAATACACACCTGAATACCTCTGTTGTAACAGGACAGGTTCTATTGCCCCTATATCTAACAGATGGTTGATAGCATTGATCGTGGCCTGAAGTTTGATTTGGCAGTGTGTGTTTGGTACAGCAGCAAAGAAGGGTTTGGGGTAATCCTGGACTTCAGTGGCTATCGTTTTCCTCACCCACCAGCCACCTGTTGTGATTACTCAGAAGTTATGGAAAGAGCCGAGACATCCCCCAATTAATGACTCAGACAGTGCTGACAGTGAGGGAAGCTGGGAGTCAGGCAGAGGCAGAGATAGAAGTTTTGTTCAGTTTTGCTGGGTAACTAGAACTCTGCGTCCCACTCGCTGCCATTTGTCTCTGTAACTCCCTCTACAATTTGGGGTTCTGTACTAGCAAAAGGGCTGTCTAAATTGTTGGGTTTTCCCTTTTGGCTATGTTAATTGGCAGACCTGTATTTTTCTGTGGCTCATCCATCATGGCTTTATGCATGGGTTCCCTGAAGTTTGTGTGCCCCCCCCGAAAGGGGCCACTGTGCGCACCATTTTTGCCCAATAATCTGATGACCAGACTGTACATCTGGCTGCCATGCTAGTAGCAATGGATCTGCCTGAAAATTGGACTGCATCTAGAGTAGCGTCTGCTACAAAGGATGCTGCTAGAGAGTTTTAGACTATCATTTAAGTCCTTAATCCAGAGGACAATAGCTCTTATGAATATAGAATCTGTAGCTGATGCTCTACATGATGCGGAGGCTTCAAAGTTTCTTAACAGAAACACTTCAATTTTGTGGTATAGAGGGTCTCTAGGGACATCTGGGTGGGGGGCTGAGGCTTTGGCCAGATCCAAGGCACCTGCATCCGCTTTTGGGAGAATTGAATGGTCCTGACTGGGACTCGGGCGGGGTGTAGAATTTTCTGGGTACAGCATGTGAACTCTTGGTTTTGGTGAGCTGAACCCACCAAAAGGTATGAAGTAGCTTCAGATACAAAGGCAGCAAGGATCCTCCTGGGGCATCCTGGGAAACAAGGCTAATGTCCTCAGCTAGCTTATCCTCTGGGGGAGAGAGGGTGCTGGGATAGAAAGACCAATGTGGGCCATCACTTTTAAAACTATTTAGTTCAGGCTGGAAGATACAAGCCCCCACACTTTCACTATAGGGCTCTCCTCCCTCATATCTGGAAAGTTCCCCATCCTCTTTACCCCTTGAATCATCTGGGGTAGGAACCTCCCCAGTTATCCTCTGCTACCGTTTTGAGATGCAGGGACTCCAGGTGGGAGCACTTAGACTATGGTGATGTCTCTCTGCTCTCATCTGGGGCAGTACCTTGCAGAGCTGGGTGAGCTGCTTCCTGTAAGTCCAGGGGTACACACCCTGGAAACCTTCTCAGGAGAGATACTCCTTGTGGCCCCTAGTGATCACTTGTTTTCCTAGCCATTGAAGTACAGTGGGGGGAATCGCCTCCAAGCCAGCCATCCCTGTCAGAGAAGTTGCAGGCATTGACTGTTCAGCACTGTGAGAGTACTGCAATGGTAGAGAGTGCACCAATTATGAGCCTGTCTTCTGGAGTCTCTCCCCCTATCCCATCTGCTGCCCTACAAGAGGAAGCGTGACCAGGAGTAGCTTCTGTGGTGGTATCTGCCCCTGGAACAGCCTGGGGAGTGGCCCTGAGCCGGGAGAATGCCTGTCCCTGCATGACCTGGGGCAAGCGCTGGTGTGGGACCTACACCTCGGTGGTGATGGGGGAATGGGCCCTGGCGCATTAACTCCTCACCAAGGATCAGGACCTGGACTGTATCTGACCCGGTATGCTCTGTGATTAGACTGGGCTGGAAAGGGTATCCTGCTATGGTTCAGAATGGCTGAGTCCCCTGGGGGACTTATGGGAAGAAGGGTGTGTGAGATAACCATACCTGGAGTTCCCTCCCTCAGAGCCCCTGGAAGATCTGGAGGTCGATCGGGACAGGAATTAAGGCCCAGAAAAAAACGTGGGAACCTCAGGAGGGTTCTTGGCAGGGCCTACTCAACAGCAATCTCCTGAAGGCAGAAAGGTCTGCGCCAAACCTCTGACTGATCCTGTGGCCCCAAAGGAGGCAAGGATCAGGGTGTCTCCTTGGATGGATTCTGGGCTGGGTCTGGTTTGAGGTGAATGAAGGCTTTGACTTCTTAATTTTAAATGTTATGATTTATGCAGGACTTTTTGTAGGTAAAAATAGTTAATGCAGCATAATATTCTAACTTCTAGAGTAATTAATTCAACCAAATAAATTTATTCCCACACAATTAACGATCATATATTATAGATTTATACAATCACACAATATACATTTATCATAATGTATATTGGATGCCGGCACAGTACAGAGACTTTGCTCATCATATGAAAAATGCATTCTGTTAGAGGCAAGTCTGCTCTCTAGAATAGCCAAAAACATTAATAAAAATACCTCTCTTAGAAGTACACTTTGATGAGTATATACATTTACAATTACTTCATTGTATATTTGGTCACTTCAGCTTTTATCATCAAATAAACTTCAGTCATCTAAACCTTTAAATGGCTGGCACAGGACTTCATTTACTCTAAGAAGCTAAAACCAATATTTTAAGATCCTTTAATAATAATCTTATCAGGAGAGCTGCCATTCTAATCTAGTTTAGTAGCTGTTTCCGACTAAGTTGCAAAAGGAAAAAATGTCAACAAACATCTTCACATCTATTTCTTAAATAAGTGTAAATAAAAAAGCTATATTATTTAGGTTACACTTTTAGCTAGTAAGAACATCTAAGCTGATCTAGTGATTTCCATCACATCTTTTTTAAAACAATGCTTGTCTCCTTCTAGATCTGTCTACTCACAATTTCTAAACCAGATTATAAAGCTAAATCCATGCAAACCCTTAATGGATCAGGATTTCATTTCTAGTGCTGAAAAAACTTCAGTTGTGGCCAAGACTTATCAGCTACAGTGGCAGACAGATTACAGAAGATGTGCTATGGATAAGTATGAAGCACTACCCAGCTTAAACCAATTACACACTTAGAACAAAGTTGTCAAACCACAGATGAATGCCAAATCCATACATTTAATTTCCTCTGTATTTACATATTTTAATAGGAATTATACCATAAATACAGGCTTTAGGAGGTACAAAAGACAGCTGTTTAATAATAATGCAACAAAAACTTTATTTAAAACTACTAGGAGAGTATAATGAAATGTAAACAACGAAGCCATTTTTAATTCAATAAATAAAATTAGGAATAAAAAAACTCCCCTCCTACAAGACCTTGTGTCTCATTAGAAGTTAACGTTTTATTACTGCCAGTATTTACATGTTAATGGATATTTGTATTAACTATTTTGACAACTAATTCTCCAGTCAGTTGCAAAATAATCTGGATCTGTACTAATTATACAGTTGCAGGCTGGAAAATGGGTGATAAAATGTGCGTGTGTAATTAAGTTTCTATGACTTGCTTGCATCTGTATTGTTAACCCACGGCTTCTGAGTGGTGTTCTACTATGTACTTAAAACATGAAAAAAGCACACACAAAAAAGAAAACTGCTACTGTACAGTTTAATGCACGTAATTAGCAATTATTTCATGCACACTTTACAATAGAAATCTATTATGAACTAAGGGAAAGAAACATTAATGAGCTACTTCTGGTGCTGCCCTGTGTACTGTGTTTGCATAATAATGAGGCCCAATCTGTTGGAAAACACATAAAGGACAAATTAATAAGGTCGTCATTTTTGTCTAATGATGCTTAATGCAGTTTTAGCAATCTGCTCAAGACAAAAGGCAGTCACTCAGACATAGCCGATTATGCATTCGCGTGGCAGATGAAATCTTTATTAAATAGAATGATGAATCTGATTAACATGCGATAACAAATATACAGTCTGCAAAAATGACTGCACCACCTCCTGCAAGCATCCTTCACGTCGACTATTAAGGCTTTACTCAGATTGAGGTCAGACTGGTATTCCCGAAAGGCGCATTAAGATAAAAGTTTGCCAAATATGGCAACACGATGAACAAAAACAATACCCTGTTATATAAAAGCTACTGCCACAACAGCTGACTGTTTAATCGGTGATAGTAACAACTGCTTAATAATAAGTTTAAAAAAAAATCTTTATTATAAAAGGAACTTTTAATACAGGAGAAGATTTATTAGATTAGCCGGACTCAATCTCAAAGAATCAGGAGTGCTTTGCATTTCTAGTACGAAGAGATTTCCTGAATGTTTTGAAGTCCCTTCATCTATGAGAAGTTAACCACTTTAATACAAGAGAGCACACATCAGAACGTAAAATTCTTTTGCGTACTTTCAGGAATAGAAGTAGATGTCGTGACCATTCATATGGTGTTGATACTGCCTCCCCTATCTGTACAAGTCAATGGAGGTTTCTAGGTCAATGTCAAGCACATCTTAACCAAGTGCAAAGATATTATGCTCTGAATGATTATGCTGTGTTTTAAACTTAAAATGGTGTGTTTTTAAAGGCTTCTTTATAGATAGGAGGGAAATGGTGTAATTGAGTCAAGACTTATATTCCAAGTTAAGATCATGAAGAGAGCACAAAAGTCCCTCCTTAGAAGGCTCTCATTTGCACTCCAGATCCCAACTCAACTGAATGTGTTTATACTCATTTTCCCATAGCAATGTGTTTTTGATTACATGAAAAATCCTTTGGTTCCCAGCATCAGCATCCCAAGATTTATAAGGAGAGAAGGACATGATGTAATTTAAGATGACATCTGATATCTCAAAGTGACACGAGACATGAAAGTCATGGAATAGGTTGAAGTGGGAACTTGAGTGTGGATTTTATCTCTAAAAACAGCAGGATTGTGCACTGAAAACCAAGCAACTGAAAACTTAAAAGTTATAAAGTTCCAAATTGTTCAGTCCAACACAATTGCATTTACTCTGGTTTTCCTTATAGTATAGCATACAATAAACCAATGTGTTTATTGCCATGGAATTTTTCCACAAATTCAGTTGTACATATTTCCAGCTCCAAAAACAATGGGAATTTGGTTTAAGGCAAAACAGTTAAAAAATTAAGACATTTACCTTTAATGTCTTCTACTCATCAGCTCATTTTTATTCCTGGATAATCGTTTTACAAGAATCAAGCTCATGCCTGCTGCCTCTTAACAGTGTGTGTCATATATAAATAAATAATCTGGTAGCCAACTGCTTAAACTTACAGAAATAGGGGCACTGTTCTATGCATACTGGAATGTTGATATATGGCATGAAGCCTGCAATAGGCCTCAAGAAGCAATCGGGAATTGTAGTCCTTTTTCTCATGAATGTATTGATCAAAATAGGATCAGTTTCTGACTCTCTCTATGAAGCAAAGACAGATATTTCTTAGCTGAACGTCCAAGACTGTTCAAAATTATCCAAAGAAAATAAGATGTACACAGGTTTGGGAACGGAGGCTATGTCGCTCTTTTATAGACTACTATAATTTCTTACCCAATTCACCAACGTTAAAGATAGCTATTACAGGTTTAAACTATTGCCCTGCAGCCAGTTTAGACTTGAGCAATTATAAAGAGTGACCATAAAGGATAACTATTTTCTGAATGACAAAATTTAAAAACACATGCTAAAAACATAACTTTGTAATATTAAGAGATGGACAGTATTTACATTGCACAATTCCCCCCCCCCCCTTTTGTCAGAAAAGCCATTTTATGTTTATACAATTGGAAGTTATTGTTCGTGAACCTGTAATCATATACGATATATTTCCTCCACTACATAAAGGATGGAAATGACAAGTGTCACAAGGGCTAACTAAGAATAAAATTAATCAAAGGAATAAAAAGTTCTCAGTGGAAGAGCAAACAAAATCCAAGAATGATACAGCAACTTATTATGCCAGCATGAAGACTGCTACTAAAATAGAACAGCAGTCTTAAAGAAAAAAGGATGTTCTAAACATGTTATGCGAACACTTACACGTGAGTAAATTTATGCATGTAACACATGTTAGTCTCTACAGGTATCTGTGAAACTGATCATATGCTTATAGTTAAGTACCTGTAAGCATTTCCAGGTCTGAGGACAAATTAAGCAACTTCATACTAACCATATCCTCTTTGGGGAATATTCTGCAAAGAAAATTTATAAATTGTGCTCCTTTCATTGCAAATCATGATGAGACGCAACCTGCAGCCCTCATCCACTCGGGCAAAGCTCCCACTGGAGTGTGTGTGTCTCGACTTCTTAAAGCCTTTGGAGGAGTCTTGCAGCCACAGGTCAGCAAAGCCTGCTTCTATAAGGAAATTAGTTTTTTGAGTTTTCCAGTGAGCAGTATTCAGCACAGGTGCTTCCAAAGAACCACTTTGCACAGGCTCCTGGAAAGCTCCATTTGATCTAAAAAATGTATCAGGGAGGCAAGGAAAGGAAGCTTGTTTATAAGATTACAGTTCTGTCTCAAAGCCCTGTTGTGATGAAACAACAGGTTATTTTGCCAGATTTGGTAGCAAGCCTTTGCTGCACCTGTCTCCTCTAAAATTCTTAGGTCACCTCTCTCTTTTCTCCGCTCACAATGCTCTTTTTCCACGGGCGGTTTGTTAAATATTAACTCTGCCATCATACAAGACTGATTATTATTATTTTTCTTGCAAGAGCTACCATTTCACAGTATCCCTATAGTTTGTGTTCTTTATTGTATTATAATACTATCATATTAATTTATAGGGGGGGGGGGGGGAACAGCACTCAAAGTGGCCTGGCTTTCAGTCATAGTCAATGTTCACTGTGTTTTCCTCATTCGTGGAAAGATGGAAAACCAGTGAACCCTGGTTGCTGACCGTACGCCTCAGAGAATGAAATTTGTCAGTTATCACCTTCAATAGCATGGAAAGCTGAAGAGGACATAAAAATACATTTTGCCAATAGCCTGGTTAATATTTTTTAAAAAAATTCTAAATAACTCAGAAGCAGTATGAAAAATGAAAGGGGAAGGAACAGGTCGATAGCAGTGGGGGAAAAAATCCTACAACCTGAGCTAATGGGTGTGTAGCCACTGACAAAGGAGAGGGAGAGGTTAAGACCTGCAGGTAGGCTAAGAATGTAATGTTTGTTTATTCTGCAGAGTAATAAAAATACAAAGTATGTAAATCTACTGGCAGCTGACTACACACAAGCTACACATGATGCACCTGGTATAAAAAAAAATCAATAACCTTTCAACTCATCTATTTTACTTTGTAGATTTAATAATATTGCTGATGTTGACCGCCTGAACTAAAATCTTTGGGTGAACAAGAGAAGGCTGAAACACTTAGATTTGACCTACAAATCTTCAACGTTTTTCCTCAACATAGTTATACCATTATTTTAACAGATCTGCTCAAGTAAAAGACTGCTGCTAAAATGTCTATCTAAAAACAAGATAAAATATAGCTCATTATTATACATTAGGGTAGTAATTTCACATTTTTGTGTAAACTCAATACAATAGTATGCGCTGCACATTTCATATGAGGTGCATCTCAAAACACCTTGCAAAGATACAGTTCAGACTACCATTATTAGGTAGGTATTCTGAGATGTTATATGTTCCTTGCATGTTTTATTAGAGCTTGGTATAAACTGAATATGCTTGAACTGGTAATGTAGTATATGGACCAGAAACAAATATTCCTACTTAATTTTCAAAAAGTCTTTGTCTGAAATATCTTCTGCTGAATTCAACAATACATTTGTCCTGAGAAAGGATTAAGGAAAGACTTCAGAAACACAGGAGTGTCCTGAGAGTACCTTTGAGAGAGGTCGCCCTTCCAGTTCATCTGGGAGAAAAACTCAGTGGCTTTACTTCAGATAGAGAACCAGAATTATAAGAATTTGCATAGTTTTATCCTCTGATTTTCATGTATGTGTTTACTGATTATCTATTCTGCCAACAGTTGGAAATATAAACGTGTAATAAATTCCTTGCTTTTGATTCCTTTTAGGCCATGTGTCTCTCATTCATGCACGTACAACAGCGTCTGATTAAAATTCCTCTGGGTGCCAAAAGTTAGCAAGTTTTATTATACAAAAATAAAATTGCAGACATCTGTCTAAATGTAACAAATTAAATGTTTGAGGCCCAAGATTTTGATAATACAACTTTCTGCTATTATGTTTGGTGTTCCAAAGATCACTCAGAGCTCCTTTTATGGGAGATACTTGACTTTTTCAGTTCTCCTTTTGATAATAAATTAACTTACAGACATTCCTTTAAATCTGCTACAGACAGCGAAAAAGGTTTTGAATCTGTTACTGAATATTTCACTGTAAATAATTTAAAACCTCCTGGTAAAAACAAAAACCAAGCTAGCTATATCTGTTATTTAATAGCATTGCTTTGTTGTATCTTCAAAAACTTGACACTAAAAATATATCTGATATGCTCAGTTCATTCTCTGCTTCAGACATAGGATGTAAACCAAATTAACTTACCAATGGCTGTGCCTTGTTGCCGAGGTCAGTTATTTCAGCCCCTATCAAAGGGCATGGAGAAAGTGACTGGATGACACAGCTTCTGCACTGTAGGAATCTGGTTAGAGAACATTCCTTCATATTCCATTTGGCATTTAAATATAAGACTGCATCCAAGCCTTGCAAAACCAAAAAGTAGTTTCAGAAATAAATCCCAGGATATCTTAAAAGAAATTAATACGTTTGATATCACACATGAAAATTTCAAAGTTAGCAGTGTATGTGTTGATATTTTGACCATATGTAGAGGCCTGGTATCATTTTGTAGAAGAGCAAGTCCTTAACCTCTCTTATGTACTGTATGTATTTTTATATATTTCTTTTTTGTATCATTTTTTGTATTTGTGTTTTGTCAGGCCAGGGTGGAAGCCAGTGCCTTAATAAATTAATCTAACCTAACACTGACAAACAAGAAAAGAGAAAGTAGTGATCACAAAAACTCTGCTAGATCCAGAGATTCGTATTCACTGTGTTTTTCCCATTGGTGCCAAGAGGGAAAATGCAATGAACATGGGTCCCTGGCTATATAACGACTTTACTATGAAAAGTATTTGTTGTAAATACGATTGTCTGATAAAACTATGCATAACAGACCATGCAACAGAACTTTCCACAGAGAAACCAAATCCAGTTTCTTTGCCCTTGGTCTGTATGACCTACAGGTACAGTAGAAGGGAAGTTACTCATCTCTAACTAGGTATCATTGATGTTACTGCCTTCTCTAGAGCCCCATTCTTGATGATTTGATAACTTGGTATAAGCTTAACTCACAGATGTGACTATTCCGCACAAGGCAGAACACAACAAAGGATTCTGAAGAATTAAGGGTTGGTTGGTGTGAATCCACAGGCAGTATGGTTGATTCAGTGGGTGTTTTCAGATGGGCAGGGTGCCCTGGTGGTGGCTGCTTCATCCCCAGGTGACCCATCCGCCAAAGGCAGCCCGCTAGATGTGCAGGCGTGGCAGGCTGTGCTTGCTCCGGGGCAGCCCTGCTGCCATCACTCCAAACATTCTAGAGTGCCGGCAGTAGAGTGGGCCGGCCAGACAAACCAGAGGCACTGCCTCAAAGCAGAGCAGCTGTCTGTTTGATGTGCAGACCCATGCTGCTCCTCCACTTCCAGCTGGCTGTTGCCCCAGGTAACAGTATAGAGTTGCGGGCGCCAGCCTAGAGCACTGGGTGATTGCCCACAATTGCGGGGGGAGGGGGTAGGCTCCCACACGGGTGGACTATGACTTGGGAACATGCTGGGTCCATATGAAGTGGACCCAGGTGGAACTGAAAGCGGGTGGACATGGAAGTGCATCCCCGGAGCAGCTACAGGGACAGGCAGCCCCATGCCCATCTAAAGCTGATGCAATGCAGTGGGAACCAATGTCGTTTGACCCAACTACACTAACAATGAATTTTGTTCTGTATACTTGGACACCTTCTTTCTCCACATGGAATCTATTAATCAGATGCCCACTCTTGGAAACAATGCCTTCAAAGGGCTCTGATGAATGCTTAGTTAAATAAAAATTGAAGCAGCTCTCCAATCCAGAGGGAGTGGCAAATTGCAGACCTCAGCATTCAAGAAAGAAATGGCCTACCTGCAGGTCTGACACAGGCAACAAGAAAGCTCTTTAGCCAACATGACTGATTACAGAAAGACTAACCAGCTTAGACAATCCTTAAGTAAAGATCAGTTCCTTGTGGAACTTGTTCTGAAATGCCAAAATAACTTGAGACCTGGAAAATGTTGCAGTTATCCATGAAAGAAGTGTCCGACTACCCCGTTTACTTCTAGTTTATGGCCACTTGCCCACGTTACTGGGGCTGGCGATTTTCCCAGCTGGGAATCTCCTGGCCGAGAAACTTACACCGAGCTCCACAAGTGGGCGTGGGGCTGAAAGCGTCATCAGTCACGTCCAGCAGCTTTTTTCCCTCCGAATGTTAGGGCTCGAAATCAAGACCTGACATTTGGAGGAAAAAAAGCCGCTCGACACTGATGATGACCCGCACCCACGTGCGGAGCTCAGTGTAATTTTCCAGGCCAGGATGTTCCCCACTGGGAGAATCACCGGCCCCAGTAACATGGCCACTTGCCTATGTTGGCTGACTTTCCCTACTAAAAGGACAATGCTCATGGAAATAAGATAATAGTTACTGGACTTGCTGAAACGGAGTTCAGAAACCCGTAAAGAATTAACAATGGGTGCAGCCACATGAGTTGGGGCGGGCGCAGTCCCTGGGCCCTGCCCCCCCCCCCCCGGGGCGGGCAAGCGCAGCTGTCACACTTTGGACGAATGGGGAAAGGTGGCCACATGGTCCACTCCCCGTGTAGCCATCGCAAGCTCCTCCACGCCCTGGGGCGGATGGAGGAACTGGCCACATGGGGCTGGAATCCCAAACTCCTGCTGTGCTGCAGAACTGGGACCGATGCTGCTCAGCTGTTGTTGGGGCTTGAGGAGCACACGTGCACTCCTCATCCTGCTTAACATCTGATCACAGGGGAGAGAGGCCTAGGAGGAGTACATGCTCCCTCCCCTCCTCACCTAACAGGAAACGGGGAGGGAGGTCACACTATAAAAATAAGTTGTTATTATTCTTACTCTATAGTACAGGTCTAATAAAATGACTATAACATTCTCAGAAAAAAGTATTAACACTGCATCATAACTTCTTCGAAATCGTCAGTGTTTATCTAATATGGTTAAGATTTAAAACTAAAGCTACTTAGCTGTAACCTTGGTTCTCTGAGATGGGCCCCACCACTCACACCATTGGGCCTGTGCAGATCAGCGCGGGAAACTTCTCCCAGCAGTTCTCCTGTCGTGCTGCATGGCCCCACCCCCTGCATCTTGTGCTGTTGGCGGGCTCGTAGTGAGGCTATAAGGAGGGGCACAGCAAGAATCACCTCAGTTCCTTATAACTGCCACAGTGTTCAGCAGAGAACACTTCTCTACTCTTCCTTTCAGGCAACGGTGTGAGTGCATGGAGCCCCATTTGAAGAATGCACTAGTATTGTTTTGAAATTCCACCCCCACCCACCTTTTTGTAGGTTAAAATTAATACCATAAAATGCTTTTAAAGGTGGGATTTAGGTGTTGGCCTTTTGCACAGAAGTGAATTTGAACAGTAGAATTGGAAAAAAATATTGTTACCGCCCCCTCCCTCCCCCCCCCAAAAAAAAAGAAAAGAAAAAGAGAAGACATTAGGAATAAAAAAACAGAACATGTTGAACCTAAAGACAAAAACTATTTAGAATTATGAATTATTCATAGGCTACCGGCATGTTTTACCTTCGCTCTTCACGGCAGCCTGATAAACATTCAATGTTTCTTTTAGATGGGTAAGACTTGCACCATCTGTGATGATCAACACTACATTATTGTCTTCAGAAATGGCACCTAATTCACACATGCAATTACTGAGGGATCCTGCAGTCCGTACATTTGCTTTTTGGAAGAGTTTCTGGACAAATTTTAGTTCTGCGCTACTGAAGGTTGCTTTCTTCAAAACTCCTAAAATTAAAAAGGCAAAGCTTAAGAGTTGTGATATGTCCAGATTTGGCACAAGTTTATCACAAACTTTCCACCTTGACAAGATTTTAATTTAGGCATTCATCCAACACCCACTGAAGTCCATGGGTAAAAGATGATGCCATTACACACTTCAGCTTGGTACAAACGTTGATAGTTGCATTCAAATTGATCTCTCTCAACCCACTCTACCAACATACCACAAGTCTCATGCTGAAGACGGGATTGTCAAGTACCCAACGGCCATTTGTCCCAGATAGATTAACACTTACTCCATGGTGAGAATATATTGCAACTCCGCACTATGGAGGAGTGAAAGGAAATCATACCTTCCCAAGTGACATTCCTAATTTGGGGATGCTATCACCATAGATTCTCCTAGCTTTCAATTTAGCTGATATAGGGTTACATTCAGTTTGTAAGCAATATCACTAGCAGACGTAGCAGTAAGAGCAAGAGTGAGGTTGCTTTTATCTGCAATTCCTTTTTAAAAAAAACCCATTATTTTCACAGCTTATATCCCGCCCCCTCCTGTCCAATGGCAGCTCAGGGTAACGTACAATAAATAAACAGAATATAAAATATAAAATAAAAACCTCAACAATTTAAAAATCAAATGGATGTGGCCGAATAACCCTACCCCTCCAACCCCCAATCCACCCACTACCCATCCCCCTCACTGAACACCTGGCGAAACATCCTTTTAAGGATGGCACATTTGTAGACCCTGATCCAATCTCTTAACACAAGGAAGACCAGTGGGAGAGACTAAGGGTAATTTCAGACGTAACGAGACCACGGTCAACCAAAGTGAATCCCCTGTGGTGGCCGTTTGTCCCGTAACGTCTAAAAGATTCCTGCCAGATGTTCACCACGGTGAATACCTGGTGGGAATCAAAATAACCACAGTTCCAGAGGTGAGGCCGGCCTCACTTCCGGAATCGTGGGTAGATTGGCCACGATCCGGGACGGGGCTGGAAATGGCCACACTGAACGTCCGGCCGCCAGTCCCATCCGGGAATCCAGCCCCAACCATGGGACGGGATTGTGCGCAGCGGCCAGATTGGCTGCTGCACCTGCCCATCTCCCGGAGGGTGGGTGGCCTGGGCTGTGGAGCCACACGCTGCACCGCGCAGCCCCGTCCCCTCCCCGACGAGAATCAGGCCGGCACGTCTAAATGATGGCTGGCCTGATTCCTGACCGGAATCCGAAACGGATCCCGGTGCGTGGTTCAGCGTGGCAGGCCTCTGGGCCCGTTATGTCTGAAATTACCCTAACAGAGAACACCATTTGCTAGTGGGAACCCGCAATACCACTCACACAGGTCGTAAGGAAGCTCTTTCTGAAAATGGGATGTTGTTTTATTGTAACAACTTCTGCAAAAAAGAAATGCTGTAAACCCATGGTTATTCTAAAATGTACTTTTATCATGCTGAGGTACAAGGTAAAGACATTTTACACCTTGCCCCATCCCCCATATCAAAAGGAACTATATTACAATACGAATTAAAGCTTGACTACTGACTAACTGATTTATTTAAATTTCTTACAACTTAGATATGTAGAGCTGCAAAACCTTATTTATGCAATGGCAGAGCACACTTCAATATGTGCAGGGAGAGAAGATTAGTATTTTGGAAAAAGATCCCAAAGCACAGGAGTGGCTCATCAAACTCGCATTGCCTGATGGAGAATGGCCCAGCCACCTTGCCTTAAGGAAAAGGGAATTGGTCACCTACCTCAGTGAATTCTTTTATCTCCTGCGCTCTGGATACTCATACGTTCGGATAGCTCTTCCTCTTTACCTCCAGGAGGCAGCACTCAAACTTTCTTTTGCGCATGTGCACTGAGCTACCCCTTCTCCTTCAATCAGTTCCATAGCGGAGGACCGCTTTGATCGGATAGCAGCATGAAAAAATAAACGTAACTAAGAAAATAATGAGTGCAACTTGAACATTGAACAATGAGAACAACTTTGAACAATGAACAAGAATATCCAGGGACTCCTCCTCGATAGATTCTAACCTTACCAATTTTTCAAGACAAAGAAGAAGTTATCTAATGTGCCCTAACTGCGCTAGGTTATAAGAACCACTCCCCATTCCTTGTGCTGTTTGGTACGGAGGGTCGGAGGAGTATCACCAAGGTAGGTGACCAATTCTCTTTTCTCCTCCTGCCTCCGGATACTCCTCCATTCGGGATAAACCCGAGCAATAGACCTCTAAGTGTGGGAACAAACAGCACTGGGATTATCCAGCACTGCCTAAAGCACCCTCCTACCAAAAGCTGCCTCAGCTGATTGGTAAACATCTATCTTGTAATGTTTGACAAATGTATGTATGGACGACCAAGTGGCTGCCCTACAAATTTCATCATATGAGGCCCGAGTTGTAAAGAATGAGGGCAAGACCAGGTTCTGAGATTTGTGAAAAAGTGAGTTCACCTTGGGAACAAATGCCGGATCTAGTCTCAAGGTGACTGACTGTTTCTGAAAGGAACAAAAGTTTTCTGCCATAGATAGAGCTCTGAGCTCCGAAATCCTTCTGGCCGAGGTTACGGCTACCAAGAAGGCAACTTTAATGGAAAGCATATAAAGGGAGATATGTTTAAGGGGCTCAAAAGGGGCTTTCGTGAGGGCATCTAGCATTAGATTTAAATCCCACAATGGATATCTATGAACTACTGGGGATGAAATCACGTTGGTCACTCTTATGAACTGCCTAACATGCCTATGAGCGGAAACAGGTCTGTTGGATAGCGCCCTTAAGACGGAGTCAAGAGCCACTGCCTGTCTAGCCAGAGTGTTTGGTTTTAAACCCTTATCCAACCCAGCGTGGAGAAACTCCAGAACCTCGGGAACCCCTGTCCTACACGGGTCCTGCGCTTTTGTCCTTGACCAATATGCAATGCTCACCATATACGCCCTCCTAGTGGCTGGTCTTCTAGACAATAGGAGAGTAGTGAGGATGGCCTCCGAGTATCCTCTTTGAACGCGGAGCGTTCAATTTCCATGCTGTCAGCTTCAAGATTTGTATATTGTTGCGTATTAATGGACCCTGTCTGAGAAAAGTTGGGTTGGTAAGATTATGTGGGGTAGTTGGCTTAACTCTATCAGGTCCGAGAACCATGGCCTTCTGGGCCACCATGGAGTTATTACTATCACTTGGGCTCTCTTTGTGTATCTTTGCTATTGTTCTCGTTATTAGGGGAAAGGGCGGGAAGGTGTAGAGGAGATCTCGTGGCCAAGGCTGGTTCAGCGCATCCACCGCCACTGCGCCTTTGGATGGTGTTACAGGGTGATTTCAGACGTGACGCGGTGAAATCTACCACAGTGACTCCCACCCCGGTGTGAATGGCTTCACCGCGGGCTGGGGTGAGATGTGTGGTGCAACTGGTGCCAACAGATGTGACAGGGGCGGCACCACTGCCCGGGGACAACCGGAGAGAACACGGGCCAGGGGAACCCAACAGACGTGATGTGGTGGCGAGAACCGCAGTGGGAGCCCCACAAGTCAAAGACGGTGGAGGGCCCCACCCAGGGAAAGGAGGGGGTGGAGGGAGCAGCAGCTGCCACTCGCACACAGCGGCCGCAGCACAGAAGGCGCGTGCACTTCAAAACGAGAAGCGCGCACACACAAACGAAGCAGCACACCCACACAACAAAGGGGAGGTGAGCAGGGGGGCAGAGGGAGGCACACACCGGGGGGGACAGGGAGCCCCCCAGCCGGTCGGGAGGAGGGGTGGTGGTGAGGGGCCAGCATGGCCAGCTCACCAGGAGGTGGAGGGAGCAGGAGCCCAGCGGCCAGGTGGACCCAGCAGTCCAAGGACACAGGAGGCAACACAAGGCACAGTGACGCACAAAGGGTGTTTATAAAGGACACAAGCAGCACCGGCCCGGCGCAGTGACAGACAGCGCGGGAGCACGTGAGGCCAGGGCGTGGGGGACGGGGCAGCAGGTCCCAGATGAGAAAGCGACAGGCAGGCGGGCGGAGCCGGGTCACAGGGGGTCCAGCCGTCCCAAAGAGGCAGCAGGCGTTGGCGCAAGCACCCAGGCCACAGGTGGAAGGAAGGTGCTGAGGAGGCAGCCAGCTGTCAGATGGACCTGGAGCGCCCAACACTCGGCTGCAGGGGCTCCCATCGGGGGCGGCAATGACAGCAGGTGCACATAGCGGGGCCATTGCCACAGGCCCCAGCAGAAGCCGCGCCCGACCATGTTCCTGTTCACATATTTCAAACATACAAAACCTCTGGGTCACATCAAAATAGCTACATGCTATTAACAATACCTGATCACACAAGCACGTTCGTATTTAGTAAAAATAGCATGTGAGGAGCCACTCGAAGAAGAACAGAAGGTTGCTACCTTGTAAATAAGGTTCTTTGAGATGGCTCCGAACATTCTCACATATACCCACCTTTCCAGCCTTGCATAGAATTTTTTCCTTCTGTTTCTAGAAAGGGTTGGAAGGAACTATCATTCTGAGGGGGGAGCACACTTTTTATACTAGAGGAGCTCGAGACCGTCATGTGGCTATTCTTTGAATGAGGCGAGCATGCACAACCCAGTCGTGAGAATGTTGGGAGCCATCTCGAAGAACCTTCTTTACAAGGCAACAACCTTCTGATCGGCACATGAGGAGGAGCTGTTTGTAAACAAACAGCCTTATCTCCCAGTCTGATCGCTGCTGCTGCTGCACCTCCTCCTCACCCTCTCGCTCCATCCTCTGCTCTGTTTCCTCCACCCTCCCCTCCATCGACTGCTCCGCCACGTTCCCCTACTGCTGCCTGCCTGCCCTTTAAATCTCCCTCCATGTGCCGCTTGTTGTTGGTTGCCTGGCAGGCACTGCGTGCCATCACCACTGCTCGTGGTCATTTCCTTCCACCGTGGCCAGGGTTTTCCCTTCAGATGTTACATTTCCTTCACCCCTGCTGTGGTGAACATTCACCACACTTCTGGACCTCCTCCTGTCCCGACCTCATGAAGTGTGGTTAGGTTCACCCCGGCCCGTGTTTGACTGTGGTGAACATCTGGATGCGAGCAAACAGACGTGCACGGCTCTTTCACCACCACCCGCGTTTGACTGAGGTTGACTGTGGTGAATGCCACAAACGTAACGTCTGAAATCACCCTTGGTCATGAACAGTGGGACCTGTGCGTTTTCCTGTGAAGCGAACAGATCCATTAAGGGACGGCCGAAATGGTGGGTGATTTCCCCCAAGACCTCCTTGTCGAGGAACCATTCGTGAGGGTCTACTGTGCGTCAGCTGAGCCAGTCCACCTGTGAGTTGTCCAGGCCCCTGATATGCAGCGCTTTCAGCGACAACAGGTGTGATTGTGCCCATATAAACAGCTTGACTGCTTCCCGATGTAGGCTGGGAGATCTCAAACCTCCCTGATGGTTTAATATATGCCTTTGCAGTGGTGTTGTCTGTGTATAAGGTGTTAATTGTATCAGGGCAAGTCGAATTGCCTTCAGCTTCAAGAAATGTATGCTTCTGTCCGAGTCCCTCTTGCTCCAGAGGCCCTGTACTGATACCGGTCCCGAGTGAGCCCCCCATCCTCGTAAGCTGGCATCTGTCGTGACTATCGTCCTGCTGGGTTCCGACAATGTTCTTAACCACCAGAACATTGAGGGTCCGAGATCTGGTGGGATGTTTACCCATGGATTGAGACCGAGAGTCAGTTCTCGCTGCATAGGACGCAGCAGCTGTTGTAAGTTTCTGAGATGGAAACAACCCCATTGCACCTGCTGAGTACAGGATATGAGTAACCCCAGACACTGTGCTAAACTCTTTAGCCTCATGTGCCTTTTTACCTGCAATATCTGGATCAGTCTGCGAATCTTTTGTTGACGGGGCAGGGGAATAAGCGCAATGTCTAAGGTAGTATCTAGAACCACTCCCAGATGTTCTAGCCTGTGAGTGGGTATCAAGAAGCTTTTTTCCCTGTTGATGAGAAAGCTGTGATGGGTTAGATACTGAATTACCCTGTCCCTGTCTGCTAGGGTCTTGGCTTCTGTCTGGGTTCTGACCAGGATGTCGTCTAGATAGGGATATATGTGAATCGCCTCCCTGTGAAGATTGGCTATGATGGGGATTAATAGCTTCATAAAGGTCCATGGAGCTGATGACAGGCCAAAGGGTAGAGCCCAGAATTGCCAGTGAGTCTCTTGGTAACAGAACCTGAGCCATCTCCTGTGGGCCGGTGAAATCGGTATGTGTAGATAAGCCTCCCTCAGATCCAGAGAAAACATCCAATCCCCTTGCCTTAGACTCTGGGATATGGACCTGACTGTCTCCATTTTCAACTTTTGCCTTTTCACTGATTTGCTGAGTGACTTTAAATCTAGTACTGCCCCCCAATCTCCTGATTTTTTTGCAACCAGAAATAAAACTGAGTAAAGGCCGAGGCAGATCTCCTCCTTTGAGACCCTTTCTATGGCTAGGATGGAGTGCAGCCTTAGTATTTCGAAGAGCATTGCCTGATGCTTTACAGGGTTGTTGGAAGAGGGTGAGACCAAGAACCTTTCTCTGGGGCGTTGGGTGAGTTCTATCGAATAGCCTTGTCTGACAATGGATAGGGCCCACTCGTCCAAGATGGAATTTTTCCAGGCTCCTGAGAAATCCATAAGCCTGCCCCCCACCCTTATGTCCTCCAGATAGTCATGCGTCCTGCTTGGACTGACCTGAGGCAGGACCCTTAGGCTTTTGTCTATTTGCTCTCTGGGGCGAAAGGAAAAACTCTGGGTGGGATCTCTGCTACACTGGAGTTGAAATTTTCTGAGTGCCCCTGAGTTACCCCCAAATTTGAAGGTCGGCCCGCGAAAGGACTTCCTCTTAGTGTAAAATTGTTGGAGGGTGTTGGTTTTGGTCTTGTCGGTAGCGTCAGCAAGAACTTTACCCAAGGACGTACCAAACAATTTAAAGCCCTTATAAGGGCCTGATACCAACAGATATTTTTTTTTGCTATGGTATCGCCCTGCCATGATCTCAGTCAAATCCTTCTTCTGGCTGATACGCAACTTGCCACTGAGCATGTTGACCATGCCATAGCATCCATGGTGGAGTCCGCCAGTAGGGAAGTAGCCAAGAGAATGCGAGAAGTAAGCACCTGAGACTTCTTCTCTGATAACTCTGGGTCCTGGACCTCCTGGAACCAGGATAGTAGAGCCCGGGCGGGCTACACAGGATGAGAGAATGTTAATTCTTAGGGTAGAAGCTGAGGAGTCTAGGACCCTCCTGAGGGTCGCATCCACAGCTCTATCAGTTGGATCCCTGGGGAAACAATCCCCTTCTGTAGGAAAGACTATTTGTCTGGCTAATGAGGCTGCGGCAGCATCCACTTTTGGATTTTTAAAAAGTGGCTCCTTTTTCCTTGAAAAGGAGTATAAGGCATCTTGAGTTCTATTCATCCTATAGGAGTTGTTGGGGAATTTCCACTCCTCAAGAACTAACCTCTTGAAGGCTTTATCTAGAGAGCCTCCATGGTCCATGGTATACTGGGAATGTATTCCCTTTCATCCTCTTCCTGAGAATCAGAGGAGTCCCCTTTTGTGGGTTTCTCCTGGAACCGCAGGGTTTTCACAATTTGGTCTAATAGCTCATCTCTGTATTGGAGTGGGAATGGTCCATCCTTATCCTTGGGATCAGCCTGCAAGGTCATACTCCCCCTCCTCCATCTCAGATTTCTCCCTTTGGCTATCATCTTCAGACGAGGAAGCCACACTAGGCTGAGACTGAGCCCTGTAACCCTTGGGGATTTCCTCCGTGGAGCTTTCCCAAGAGGACTGAGGGGAGGCTAAAAGGCGGGCTGTAGCACCCCCTGCTGGGCCCTTGGGTTTTCCTGCCCTTTTAGCAACTGCTTTCTGAGGTGCTTTGCTTTTAGTTTTGGTGGGAACCCTCTTTCTCTTCCCCTTGGCTTGTAATTCACAAAGCCTATCTAAGGACTCCAAAACTTTCCCCCTGTGTCCAGGGATGTAGATTCCTCCAGTGCCAGACTCTCCATTCTGCCCCATGCTTCTCCCGAAGGAGAAAGCAAGCGAAGGCTGCTGGTTCTGGGGATTTCCGGCTCGAGCTGACTCACGCAGCAGCGGGAGTCAGTTCTGTAACAGGGGGAAAAGCCGGCTAAGACTGGGGACCGGCCTCAGTCGGGAGCTCCTTCCCTGCTCGGCTCCCCAGCTCCCAGGCACCTTGCAAAGGAGCTGGCCTGGGCTTCGTCGCTCTTCCCAAGAATGGGTCTGAGAAAGCCTTGCCCCACATGAGAAGCAATTGTGCTTTCTCCTCTGCTCTGACCCTTCAGCTTCACCCTCAGATTTTTTAGTGGAAAAGTTGATCAGATGCCTGAAAGAACTCGCGCCCCTGATGGAGTGCTTAAGAAAAACCTCCTGTCGGTCCGAGGCAGAATACAGACTGAAGGCGAAGGGGGTAGCTCAGTGCGCATGCGCAAAAGAAAGTTTGAGTGCTGCCTCCTGGAGGTCAAGAGGAAGAGCTACCCAAATGGAAGAGTATCCGGAGGCAGGAGGAGAAAAGATTTATGTTTCTAAACAAGTTTCTCACCATGGTTATTTTACACCTGGTCAGAGCAAAAAGCGCTCTATACGCCTGCCATTGTAAAAAATAAGGTCTGTGCTTATCTGGAGGATTCACACATGAAGGGAGGGTTTAGACAACTGTAAACATCAATCTTACCCATTGCTTTGGGTAGTATTTCAGCTCCACAGACAATACAGTACAGTCCTGACTTGCAAGATTGGCTATGTGCTTCCTTTTTCAATATAAGAGAGGAGATATAAGTGAATGTATTAAAATTTTCTGTACCAAATATGTCAAAATTATTTTACAATAAAACCATTAACAGGTAATATTCTGATTACCATTTCAAGCAGAAATATATTAGTCATAATACTGAAAACACAATTCCATTTGGATCAATATTTTATGCTTTTTATTTACTCAACTTAAAAATATATACCATACTAAAATAATAATGATCAGCATAATTTGCATACACTTTACTGAGCTACATTATGAATACCATTGGGTGTTTACACAAGACACCCCCACCCATGGACAGGCACAGTCTATATGGGGAAGGTCTCGTCTGAAGTTGGTGTGTGGGGGTGCGTGTTCCTGTGACCCATGCACCGCCCACCCAGTCCACACATGGGACACTCCGGGAAAAGCCTGAGTGGTCTGTGCATGGACTGCAGGTGGGGCCCAGCTGTACGTCGGGCCACTCGTGTGAAGCGTCTCCACCCCCAAGCACGGTGGCCATGCACCTGACCCATGCAAAGACCACAGACACCCCACCCCCACACCATTTTGTGTAAAACTACCCATAGTCAGGGATCCATGCTCACAGCATTTTCTCCATACAGTAAATATGGGTCCCCGACTGTAGTTCACTGTTAAAGAGGGTTAAAAAGCATAACATAATTAAGCAACAACAGAATTCATGTTATATTCTTCATAGTCAACTTTGAGCTCAAGATTTTTAGTCTATTATACAGTAAATTCAACAATGTATGTTTTGTATTTCATTACCTTTGTAAATTTAAAGTATCAGTAAAGAAGGTAATTACACATAAAGAGTTCTATTCTTTTTGCCTAACCTGAGTAGTTCAAAGTATTTAATTAGGTTAATTTCTATATGTATCTTTGAAATAATGGGGCTCATTGTAAAATATGATTGGTTAAGGAATTTGGGAACCAATCTTGCAGTCCTTACACAGGCAAAGCAACAGATTAGATTAACAGGACTTGCATAACAAAGGCTACAAGATGTGCCCCTGCAATTTCCAATGAGTCTATCTGAATTAGGGTTCTAGCTAACTGAAGCAAAATGGGAACTGGGACAACTAACCATTTGAAATTACATAGCTTATTTGATATTTAAACATTTGAAATATCATAGCCTACTGATGAAATCACATCCTACTGAAGGAACTTGTAAACCAATCCAAGGGCATGAAATTTACAGGCACCTGGGAACCATTGGGCATGACACCTTCTACCTCATTCTGATGTCTTTTGTTAGTGTTCAATCTTTTTGCTTCTGTGTGTGATCTTATGTCAGGGATTGGGAACCTCAGGCCTGGGGGCGAAATGTGGCCCATGGCTAATTGTTATTCGGCCCCTTTTGAGTTCCTGGATCTGGTCCCTGGATCCAGGTCCTTCCCCCAAGCACTGAAAGACTGAGCTCAGGGTAAGGGAGCAGAGATGCATACAAGGATAGTAGATGCATGAAATAGACCCTCCTCTTCCTAAGTGCACCCTAAAGTACCCCTGTCCCTAATTTCTAAACTGTCCTCAGAAGTTGTACTACTTTTCAAAGTGCCCCTGGGAGGGAAAAGGTTTTCCACTCCTCTTTTATGTGATGTCATAAACTGAGCTTGGTCAGTACTTAGTTGGAAAGCCTCCAAGAAAATTCCATATGCTAAATGAATGAGTTTGGTCAATAAACACCACCAAATTCTTCTTACTTGCTACTGAACAAATAACCCAACATGATTTATTTCAATTTAACATGATAGCAAGAGGGTGCGCTTTGTCAGAAGTTTTATCTTTCACATAAGACAAAACCTTAGCACTAAATGTTTTTCATTCAATATCTTTCACTGCTTTCACAAAGGGTGTTACAAACTATGAGCCTGATTTTGCAGTGAGCATTCCTGCTCCCACCAATATCAGTAGGAATTAAATTAAGATAGATCAGAAATAAACAGTCGCTCCTTACAGAATTTTTAAATCATTGTTATATGAACTTAGAACAAAGCAGAGCCATACACCATACATTGTCTTATCTCACAAAGAAAAATGCACATTTTCTTAAGCTGTTCATCAGCTAAGAGCAGCAACCACAGTATTAATTCACTTAATTCTATTTATCCTTTGCATTTTACCTTTCTTTCATTGATGTAGCCATTTCCCCTACTAGAAGCTTTCCTAAATCTTCGTTTGCATGATCTTTGTACATACGGTCCTTCAAGAAATTCAGGATTCAATTATTATTTTATACACAAGACAGATATTAAAACTAGTTTCTATATCCAAGTTACAGGATAGTTTAAATAATTCAGACTTCATAGATTACAAAAATATAGTTCATATAATAAACAATAGCAAAGACAAGACTTTATTATTACTTAAACACAAAAAGACAAAGACACCTTGAGTGATTTACTGTATAAGATTACATGAAACTTTTGAGAGAAGCAGAGGACTGCCAAGTCTTGGAAAACCAGGAAGAATCACAAAACTCAGAATAGCAAGTAGGGTCAGAAATGGCAAATTAAAATACTGTCAGAAAAATATGATCTCCAACCCAAAGGGCTCTTGCAATAGTTCTAACAAGGACCTCAGTCTCTCCAGAATGTAAGCCTGTTTTGAGGGTTCCTGGAATGAATGGGAATTGGTGGTACACATATATGAGAAAAGAAAATGAAGCTCCAAGACCTATGGCTCTACATGCACCAACCTCAACACATCACTAGCTATTTGGTTTAAAACCCCACTACTACATGTTGAATGTTCAGGGTAACCATGGCCCTTTTTACGTGAGATGCTCCTACGCACGGACACCCATCACCCATATGGAAGAGCATCTTGTGTAAATGTGGCGGGGGGGGAGGAGGAGTACTCCCACGACCCAGGCATTCCCTCCCCCACGCACAGAGCAACCAGCAAAAGTGCAGGTTGCTCTGTGCGTGGGGGATGGGTGTACACCTATCAGTACCTACAACCCCACGCTGCCCCCACAGCAGCGCACACCCCACATAGACCACCCCCCCTCCAGCAGCCATCTGTGTAAAAAAGGCCAGAGATTTGGAGTTTTGGGATGCTCCAACTTTGCTATTACATAATTCTGAAACATTGGGAATTCCTGGAGGAATTCTAAAGCATATTAGGTTTGGATGCAGAACTCTTGCTTATGGAAAAGGAACTTGTGTGTGTGGTTTTTTTTTTTTTTAAAAACTTTATGTAATTTTTTCTTCGCCTCTTCCTGGAGTAAAAGAGGAAACAATTAGAAAAATCGTGAAGCTTTGGGTGCTTTTCGAACAGACGGAATGCGCAGCCTTTCACTCCACAAAGAAGTCTGGGAGACAAATGACTTGCAACTTCCGTCTCGTGGGAAGGGCAGAAGTGCAGGTCTTTGCTGGCAAACGTATGCGTCTGGCAGAGTAGGGAAATCCTACCCTGCCAGACATCCTACCCTGTATGTTTGCCAGCAAAAACCCACCCTTCCCACGAGACAGAAGCTGCCTGTCATTTACCTCTCAGAGAATCCTGTGGCGCCAAAAGCTGTACATTCCCTCCCGGCTCAGCTTGTCAGAAAGCACCCTTTATGGCATCAGCACTGGCTCTTTGCACCAACGTGAGTCCTCATTCAAAAGGGACACACACCACCAATCTGAACTAAAGTAGCGAATCTGTAGTGAATCTAAAGCAATGCTTTCATAAGACATTTAATGCTTGATGTATCTTATAAAAAATATACGCTCTCATCTTTTAAAAGCAATATTTAATGTGTAAAGAAAAGCAACGTTTAACTCAATACTTGATGGATGAAAATTTACAGATTTTTTTTTTTAAAGCATAATAGTTTTAAATAGTCTCATTGTTAAGGGAAAACAAACTGTTTACAATTATTTTTCAATGCATATTCCAAACATACGAATACCCACTTAAAGAACATTTACGGGGGCCGAGGGAGGGGGGGGGGAAGGGAATCAAAGGACAACTCATTTTATTTGTACAAGGATGTCAGAAACAATCATATCAGTTCTTATCTAGCAATCATATTGATTTTAACACAACAAAATCTCCCTCTCCATCAATCGTCATAATTACTCATTATTTAATGCCAAGATTTGTTAATTCACTTTGTTAAACTGAAAAATATATATATATATATATATATATATATATATATATATATATATATATATATATATATATATATATATGCGCCAAATTTAGCTTGTTCTGTTTTGGTGTGGAGTACCACCAATGGCCTAAACTCATGTCTGTTTATCCCTTTGACTAGTACTTAGAGAGAGAAAGAGAAATTGAGAATAAAACCATGTCCTTTCCTTGTGTATCTAAGGTTGTTCTAGCAACTTCCTAGGTGCTAAAGGGCTGTACTTATTCTATTTACTTACTTTAGAAATCTAACAAATTAACACAAACATACTTGTTTCCATTCCTATCTTGTTTGAGAGCTAGATAAGAAATTGTTTCTGCAAGTTCATGAGTTGAGTTTAACCTACACTTGATAAAGCTTCTTCTCCCGACTCTACAGTTCAAGATAGAAGGTTGTTGCAGCAACAGTTTGTGCGTCCATGTTCATGCTTGATTCTCACTATGAACATACAATCTAAAGAAAACTCTAGTGCAATATTCTTTGCGTATACAAAACCAAAAATCAAATTTTAAAAGTCCTGATTTACAATTGTAGTTTTCACTTAACCATTTCCCTATCCATGAGACTATATACATTCAGTAAGAAAAAGCCTAGTCAGAAATATATTTTATTAATACGAATGAGAATTTCCAAATTTCTGGAAAGCATGATCATTATGGGTTATTATTATTGCTTAATATGAAGGAAGACACACCTTTATTTCGGGATCTGGAAAGTTTATTCCTTTTCTTGCTGTCCTCCTCCTGAACATTTATCTGCTGAGCTTCACCTAGTCTTGTCATATTTCCAACTTTATTAACTGCATTCCCTTTCCTACCATCATTTTGCTGTGTTACATGCCACCCTGCTTTCATATCATCATTAGTTCTCATTTCACTAACTGTGTCCACTCTCTCTGAAGTGCTGATTTCAGAATGATCCTCAGCTACAAAGTAATCTGCGTATTGGCTGAGATTCTCAATATTATTACAAATTTGAGTCAATGGCTTGTTTTTCTGTTCCTCTGATTCTATGTCATCATAAAGCTCAGGGGTAAAATAAATACTCTCATCCTCAGCTGTTGTTTCTACAGCTGCATTTGACGTTGAAAGCTCACTTTTCTCTCCTACTGGAGAAAGTTCAATGTCCAGATCTCGGTCTTCATTATCAGAGAGTGGCTGTTCAGCAGGATATGCTTCAGCCACTGCAGTTTCAACCTTTTCCATTGAGGAATTAGTTGGTTCTACTGGCAGGCCTAGTCCACTCGGTGGGTGTTCTTCAAGCAATGATGGCTGATACTGGGGCCCATTCATGGCACACTGACTAGTTGTAGCAGCATGCTTCTTCTGTTTACACTTTGCTTTGGAGGCTCTCCTCTTATCATCCACAGGCAAAGGGGTTGACATCAAAGGCTTATTGTTGATGTACTGTTTCATAAGGTCAAAGCTGGTCCGCCCCTTCCTTTTCTCCTTCTCTTTTGTGAAAACCGGGCTCTTTGGTCTGGCATCCACATAGTTTTCTTGTGTTACTGTTCGGTGAGATTTCTGACCACCTGTGAAATATCACAAAAGATTATAATAGGAATAACTCATATTACTTTAAGCCCTTACCTTAACTACATTATTTGGTAGTTAGAGTTATCTAAATTAAAATACATTATTAATTGATCCAATAAATATTTACACATGCAAGTTGTCTCACTGACTTGAGCTGGATAACTCATTCCCATTAAGTTTATCTTTTATTTGTGCATTTGTAGTCTTAGGACCAGTCTGTATTTTCCCCTTTAAACACACATTAAGCACAATCCAGTTCTTATTAAAGTCAATGGCTAAACTCTCATTGATTTCTATAGGAGCTAGATTGCACCCAGGGTCTCTAATTAGAATTTGTTTTGTATTTTGTGCAAATTCGGGATTAGAGGTGAACTTGAGCCATGGACGTCCCCCAAAGTCTAAGGCTGACTGGATTTTAAGACTTTTATATAGCAATGTTGTATGAGGCAAGGACTAATTCTGAAATGTGGCTCTCTATGTAAAATTTTCCACATTTTAGGGGTAGGATCAAAGGCCTCGATCCCATGATATGCGGATCCTGTGCGCATCCATATTGCCAAGACATTGTGCTGTACGTGCATGGCTTATGTGCGGGGATTCGCAAGCCATAGGTTTGTGGCCACAGACTATAGTTCCAAAATAATACAAATTCATAGAAGAGTAAATGGAACAAAATTAAAACAATGAACCTATATATGCAGTCAGTTTTTTGCTGCAATGCCCATACTGTAGGTATTTCAAATATTTTGTAATTTCTCTGTGTTTTTCTCACTAAAAACCAAAACAATGGCAGAAAAATTCAACATTTTAAAATGTCCTATACTTTATCTAGATTGTTAGTTTAAAAATACCTAGGTGAAGTGACAACTACTTAGATAACCTACTATATCGGTCATTATACAGTATAGCACTTCATAACATTTGTTTAAATCTCTTTAAAAAAACATGCAAGATTTCAGAGGGTAATGAGAAACATCCCTTCTGAGAATGGTTCACTAAGTTTCATTATGGGTACCAAACATACTACTTTTCTTTGTTGCAATGATGTTACTTGGTTGACTGGATGTTGTAGGATTAACTGTGATGATGTCTGCAGTAGAACGAGTTTCCGGGACTAGACCTTGCACCTCAATTTCAACAGGAACTTCTGGTGACAGATGAACAGTTGCCTCCAGAAAAGAAGTTGGTGACAGATCTTTTGAACTTGAATGTGCAAGCAGAGATTCACTATTGCATGAAGAATCAATGCCATTCTGGTTTTTTTTAGCAAATGCATCCAAAGAACCAAGTGCATTATCAAAGCTTTCGTGGTGCTGGATTTGTTGACGAATCCATTTTGATAATCCTATTGAAAGACACATTGGGACTTTAATGCACAAATTTAACTACATTATTATATACAGAAAGACTTTCAAGTTGTAAGTTGGGTTTCAGTCTTGCAAACATTTGCACACAAAAAATAGAAGTATTTATGGAATTATCTCATAGAATTCAAATTGTTTGTATAAATCTTTGACTAAAGTTAAAGTGATGTTTGTTTACAGGATCTCAGGCCTTGATATATTTGTAGGCTAATTACTCCTTAATAAATAATCACTTTAAAGGATCCTATATAGTTGTGGTTTGCAGTCTGTAGCCTATGAGTCCCACTTATTCGCCCTTCCTCTTAGGAGGTCTGTAGCCCAGTCTGAACCTGATGGGACTCAGCTTTTTGCTGAGACCTATGATGGGTCCAGCTGTATGCATCAGACCTGTGATGAATCCAGGGATGTAGCTAGGTTGGAACGGGCTCTGATGCATGAAACTGAGACTCCGATGTCCCTCCTAATAGCAGAGAATGCATATGCACCAGAGAGCGTGGCCCCCGCAGGATAATGAGACCCAGTGCAAATGCACCTCCTGTCTATATTATAAATATGTGCTCGGTTGGGTCAGATGTAATTTTCAATCAGCCCATGTGCACTCAAGGCTGGATCAGGTTGCAATCCAGCCAAGAGCAGGGGCTATATTGGAAAGGGGAGAGGCTGCTAAGGCCACCTCATGACATATGGCATCGCCCCTCCCCTTTCTGAAATGCTGTGACATTGCAGTGTTCCACAGGTGACAGGGCTATATTTGGGTTGAGCAATAAAAAGCCTAGATCTGAGACTCAGGCCGGACTCACTGCAGTTATCAAGAGAAGTCTGCACCCCTCTGATTAGTTTAGGTTGCCAACCGCTGTCATAGAACAATTAAAAAATCATTTGATGGAACAAATGGTTTTACCATTTGATTAAAAAATATTTCTCCATACCGTCTTCTGATTTTCCAGAAATCTAACCATGGCTGTTTTTACATGGACTGCCCCCCGCCGTTCAGTGTTTGGGGGGGGGGCAGACTGTGTATACGACTGCCGATGAGTAGGGGGGATGGGTGTGCAGTGGGTGTGCGTCCATGTAAACACCACGGGCGGCGGGTGTTTTTGTGCGAGCCTTCCCGCCACACACCCACCCACACCCACAGAGCCATCCACCAGAACAGAGGATGCTCCGTGGGTGGAGGTGGGGATGTAGCTGTGTAAACACCCCACCCCGGTCTGTGTAAAAAAGGCCCATATCTCAAAAGCAACTGAAACCGGTGCCTGCTGGTATGAGAGCAACAAGGGGAAAAAAGCAGCACTGCTGCAGAGCACCCATTCAGGTGGAATGAGCAGGGAGTGATTCAAACGGGTGGCTCCCAGGGTGGCCACAGAGACATCCCCCATGCAATCCCCCTGTCTCAGACCATGTAGGGGGAAGCTCACCAGTCTGGTCTTTGCAAGTGACATCCCAAGCGCTCCCAGACAGTTCTTGTGACTTGCAAAGACCACTTTCCCCACCCACAGTGCCTATGAGCAGTGGCCCTGTTAGCTGGTGTGGCTGGATGCTGCCGTTCATACAGGCAGGGGCTCTGTGGCTGCCAGTTGCCCCAAAGCTATTTGGTTTGTCCTGTACGGAGCACTAGCATGGGTTCTCTGTGGCTGACAGACGCATGCATCTGGCTGCTTCACCTTCAGATGGGATTGGTGGTGGTGGGGTGGGGGTCGGCTCTGTGGCTCTTGGGTGGCCATGAGGGGTAGCATCTCGTCTAGAAACACCCTGAGAATGGATCGCCCCATTATGACCCGTTGAGTACTTCTCCCAAGTAACTGAGATTGGCCACTAGGTGGCCAATCGGAGTCAGGATGCTCAGGTCGATGGACCATTGATCTGACCCAGTATGGCACTTCTTATGTTCTTACTAGAGGAATTTATGTACAGACTAGCCATTTATTACACTGGCTGCAATGCCTGACAATTAGCAGCATTTTAAAAGTCAACATTTTTTTTAAAAAAGGCATTGCTTACAATCAGGAAATAATGAGCTTTAAGACTTCCTAAAAGAAATACAACTTTCTAGGGTTTTTGTTTGTGTTTTTTGTTTTAAAAGAAATCACACAACATGCCCATACAAACCAATTTTAATTTTAAAAATTGCAGAATATCAATAACCTGGTAAAATTTAAAAGGGCTATCAATAATTAAATTACATGCATATCAAATGTTTGTTTTTTTAAGAATACTGTACATTAGGAAAAGCGTGTTTTTTAAAATTAAAATAGTTTTTAGTTTTTTAAAAGAAACAGAACAAACCACTCCTATTAATTTAGTCTAAGAGTTTGTGTAAATTTCAGTATTATTCCTCTCCCTTTTTTCTCCGTCAGATTAGTAATCTAAGGATTTGTTTAAAACATAAGGACATGACAGATACTGATTATATGGTAGAATCTGAGCTCCACCTACTGTCTAGACATCAGCACTATCTGCTTTTACAACATCCCTTCACCACGATTGTTCACAGATGCATAAGGGACAACATAACAATGCAATCCATTCCTAAGTAACTGCTCCTTGATTTCTGTAGTCAACAAACCTTATTTTTGTTTTGGATGCATTCGTTTCTAACCCTTGCTCAATAATGGACAGACTGTGAAGATCATGATTGTCAAACACATATTAATTGATGATATATAAAGAGAGGTGCCTCTAAATAGCTATAGCTACATATCAGCTGTTTAGACGTCTAATTAACAAAATTTTATCCCACAGTTAAATATGGTCAAAAACACACAAATACAAAACTACAAATGTTCATTAAAGGTTTGACTGAAACCCAGCACATTTTAGTATTTTTTTTAAAAAACTGATACTTTTATAAACATAATTCTAAAAAAATCAGTTCAATTAATAGAAATTTCCACAATAATTTGATGATCCACACTTTTGCAATGGAAATGAGAGAACGAGATTAATTAATTAATTAAATTTATTTATTTATTTATATTAACATTGATATGCTGCCCCTCCTGCCTCAGGCATTTCAGGTCAGCTAACATCATTAAAAAAAACATATTAAAATACACAACAATAAAACTAAATTAAAACAACCCATACCCACCCACCCTAACCCAACCCACCCACCCATCTCCCTCGGTAAAGGCCCGGTGGAACAGCACACTGTCTGCGGAAAGCGGGGAGGTCGGTGGTCAAGCGGACCTCCAACAGGAGGGAGTTCCACAGCCGCGGCGCAGCCACAGAGACCGCCCTCCTCGTAGTAGACACCCAGGAAACCCGAGAAGGGTGCCCCAGGCCAAATGGAGGGGCTGATCCAGCGCCAGTGAGGCGGTCCTGCAGATAGGTGGGACCCAAGCCATTTAGGGCTTTAAAGGTCAACACCAACACCTTGAATTGGGCCCGGAAGACTATTGGCAGACAGTGCAGAGTGTGAAGCACTGGTGTAATGTGCTCGCGTTGGCCCGTCCCAGTCAGGAGACGGGCCGCCGTATTCTGCACCAGCTGAAGTCTCTGAACCAGCACCAAAGGTAGCCCCATGTAGAGCACATTACAGTAGTCCAGTCTTCGGCCAAATCCAACACCAGATTAAGGCCGTTTTTGCATGGATGCCCCCCCACCCCCCACTGGGAGTGCGGGTGGGTGTGTGGTGGAGGAGACTGTCCATGCACATGGTGCAGTGGGGGAGATGGGTGTCCGCCTGTGGAAACACCACGGGTGGTGGGTGGAGGTGGGTGTGTGCTCCCGGCGCACACTCATCTCCCACCCACGGAGCCATCAGACAAAACAGAGTAGACTCTGTGGAATAAATGGGTGTTACATTTTATCAGTGTTAGAATGTCTGTGTGAAAAGGGCCATCGGGAGTACACCCACCACCAGCACACACCCATCCCCCCCCCCCAGTAGCATTGTATGAAAACGGCCTAAAATATCTGAATGGTGTTTATACATTTCAGTGCTTTTATATAGCTTCTTGGCACTCAGCAGCAACCTTTCAGATTTGCATGGAACTGTAGTTGTACAACTACAGAACGCTGAGTTCAACAAGTGTCTATTTTAGAATATTTCTCTCCACCTTTTCTTTGGCTGAAGTGACCTTTACATCTGGATCTTCCAGCCCAAATTGCTATTGATAGTAATATTCGCAAGAGAACTTGACTGTCTTACCAGTTGTGTATTTATTGGGGTTGCTCCTGAAGCGGTCATCAACTAAAACAAGAGCACCCCAATCGCTCTTGTGTCGAATGCACCTAAGAAGAGAATAATTAAAAAGAAAACAAATGTAATTCATTAACAGATCTTCTAAAACAGAAAAATCAGTGTTTCTGGGGTTTTTTGCATATGTTTTTCTGGCTGGGAACTCGAGAGACAATAAAAAAAACAAAACTGCCTGAGTCAGACCAATGGTCCATCTTAGCCCAGTATTGTTCTAACCTGACACAGCAGCAGGGGTTTCAAATTCGGGTCCAAATCCGGCTCTTCCAGGGTCTCCGGCAGAGGCCATCCTGGTGTACTACCTGAGACCCCTCCAAGCCCCCAGTAGAGGCCTCCCCCTGGTGTGTTACCAGGGATCCTGAAGTGGAGATACTGGGGATTGAACCTGGGACCTTATACATGCAAAGCATGCGCTCTTACCACTTGAGCTATGGCCCCCCATGGGTCAAAAGATGGGTCAAGCTGAATTTTCATACTCTCTCAAAATATAAATGTCTTGTAGAGAATGGATAATACATCAGAAGATGTTACAATATAAAATGGAATTTTCACACAATTCTCTGAGTCACAAGAGGACTGTTTAGGGCCATAAAATCTACCAACCACTGATGTCAAACAATTAAATCAAAACATGCTCTTTGCTTGCCAATCTCACTGTTGTAAGAAAGGAAAACTAGGGAAACATAAACAGTAAAATATAAGAATGCACTACAAAGCTATGTATTTATTTCACCAAATTAATTCTCTATAGGCTTTGTGAGAACCAAATGATTTAGCCATTAAAAAAAAAGAAAAGAAAAATCAGAATGTAGGGTACAATGGTTGTGGTGCTGGGTTTGTAATTAAATGTTTGCTAAAGCATGGCATGAATTCATAATCTACAATATCATTTATAGTGCACTCCAAACAAGATTTTCAAAGCATAATAGAATAGAAACATACGGTGAGGCAACATAAGACAGGGAGGGAAGGCTACCACACCTTGGGTAGTCTTACCCCTCCCTGGACACATGAGTCATACAATGCAGTGGCTTGTGTGGCTGGCGACAGCTAGATGTTCCCCCCACTCCAAGGTGGGGTGAACAGGTACACAACGCGTCCTCAGAAAAATTATTGGTGGGGTAAGGCTGCTCAGGGTGGGGCAGCCTGTGTGGCCAGGCCTTCTGCCTGCCATGTGGCTGTGAGTGACAGGTGCTGGCGGTTGTCACGCATGGCCACATCACATTTGGAGGCAGGCTAAAGGTCTGGTCTTGGGAGGAAAAGGGGGGGGGGGGGGGGGGGGGGGGGGGGGGGGGGGGGGGGGGGGGGGGCTTGGCCAGTGCCACAGTCCTCTCCGGCCATGGCGGAGGCTCCGACAGGGGCTGGCTGGGCTTCCCCAGAACCATGTGGCCGGCTCCCTATGTTTGCCTCGCTGTGTGGTGGTGGCGGCGAATACCTGCCATGAGGTCGCACAGGGATCCAGGAGTCACCACTCGTGAAACCTCACCCATAATGAAAATTAGAATATACAATCCCACTCTGTTATTTTTTTAATTTATATAGCACCAATAATGTCCCTAGTGCTTAACAGAGATTAGAGACAGGTCCCTGCCCCATGAGGCTTACAATCTAGGATGGACAAGGAAAGAGAAGACAAGCGGGAGGGAACATAGGGAGAGAGAGTGATACATTCAAGATACCTATAAAGTAATAAAGCATTAATATACCCATTTTACAAATCGAAGAACGCCAAAAAGAGGAGTCCATCGATAAGACTGTGTCAGAGTTTAGGTAAGAACCTAGGCCTTTAGACGGCTACTGTTACGACAGACTCACCTACAGAAAGTTTTACATATTTACATTTAAAGCCTCCAGTGGCAAACGCCCCCCCCCTTCCTAACAAAACTATTCAAGGCAAAGGATCCCTTCCAGCTTTTCATTTTTCCATTGCTTTAAATAAGTGCTCTTTTAACTTGCCTTTTAAATGAATTATGCCCACTGGAGACACGTACCACAGTTTTAGTAAAGCAGTGTTGCAAGGAATTCATAGCATAGTTGTCACCTGGCCATGCATACCATCTGGTATATTCCCAAAGGCTGTTATTACATTTCATGGACTTATGTTACTTCATATACACTAACAGCACTGTATTAACAGAAAAGTGCCAAATTCAAGCCTAACGTACTTCTGCTCACTTCAGTCCCGGCAGAATGTGTTTTATCTTTTACAGAAAGAAGTGTGGCTTTCTATAGCAACCTCTTCCCATGATCGTAAGCATATTTATTTTGATAGACAACAAAAAGCATTCTGTTTTAAATGTGCACAGACACGTGCGCTACAATCCTTGAAATATTATTCTACCATTAGCAGCACTGTAATTGGTGATAAAACAATCTGGATAAAATAAACTAGAATTGTAGAGGGAGTCTCTCTTCCTCTTATACAACTGAATCTTTTCTAAACATACCAGTAGGGGAATCTGTCTTTTCATGTTTTTAAACAGACAGAATATCAGATTGTGTGTACCCAATTCTCTTCCTCACGCTCTCTTCTTCCAGTTAGCCTTCCATAGGTAATCACCCTTTTGGGGTTTCTTCCTATTACAAATATTAATTAATCCTCACATTCCTCTGGATGAAACAAACAATACATGCGTGTAACTGTAAACATGTATATGTCCTTTGCTTTCTGTTTGATTACTGTTGTCCCATGCTGTATTTAGTGTCACGGAGACCGGAAGCCCCTTAGACCAGAAACTTGCCCTGTTACTAGCTTATAAAACTCTCCATGTGTATCTATGAAGACTGTATAAATTATTTATAAATAATAATGATGGCATTATGAAAAGACAAGGTTCTCCAATAAACTAAAAAAGAGCAAGTTGTTCCCGAGTGGAATGGCTTGGGGAAAATATCACTGAAGATCAAAATTAAACCAAGCTTTATTAACAAACTATTAAAGACACCCCACCCTGCTAAAACTATTTTCTGCTAAACTGCAGCAAACAGTAGTTTTGAGCCCCATGAGTTCATAATTTAGACCTTGTAAAACTTTGTCAGTCTGACACCCCACTGAGACAAATCCTTGCAACCCCAAGCTTTGGAAATCTGCATATTTAAGTTATGCAGACCCAGTTTTCTCAGGACCCCATTTTTCAATGTGGTGATCCCACATGGGCTCTTGACCCCTGCTTTGGGAACCCCCCTACCATAACTAGTACAGGGTTTCAAAATTGTCCACAGCAATTTTAATTTGACTGATGACCAAATTTTAAAATAAAAACATTTAACAAATGCACATTAAGTTCAAAGCTAGACAGATCTGTGTTTTGGGTAGCAGGGCAGAAGTTTAAATTAGAATCTTCAGTAGTATGACACCTCTTAACTTCTAATTTGAGGGATACTATGTCAAATTTGACCTAACTTGGTACAAACGTATCATGCTCTTTGAGAAGACCTCAGCTGCAGCAGTCATATTGAAACAAAATGCTGCTGCCATATCCTCTCTCTAAATCAGTACAGAGCATAACAGCTTAGTTACAGTCTCACTCCCCCGCCCTTGTTCAGCACAAATATCACATTGCCAAATACCTTGCCAGTTGATTTGTAAGACGTCTTCCAGTTTTAGCCACGTTAGTGTACAAGACATTTGGTCCATAGAGTACTCAGGGCAGAAATGTTTACAAGGCACAAATTATAGTTCACAGAGTCATATTCTTCAAAGCTAAAGAGACCACTTTCTCAACTGTCAGTCTGAAATGTCTGCATTTCATACATCAATGTGCCTTACTGCTCTACATAACATGAGTATTTCTGGATTTAAAAGGATAACAGTGTTTCCAAATAGTGGCAGCTCCTTAGAGGTAGATTTTACTAACGAGCTGCTCAAGGATGCAAAAACGTGAAACCTAAGATGATCCCCAAGTAAATTCCCTTAGATGGATTAACATAATATTCATTATTATGACAATGAAAAGTGGGGAAGTGAAGAGAGGGAGCCATTGAAGGCTCATGGGGAATCACCTCTGCCACTCCCCTGGACGGGCCACTTGAACTCACACGACTGGCGTTTTCTGCTTTGTCCTGGGCAGTCGAAACAAAAAGGGCTGCCCAGGTGCGCCCAGGCTATTTAAGCCTGCATGGGTGCCACTCCTAGTGGCCAAGCTCACCTGGCCATAGGCCAACAGTTTCTAGGTGATGGAGGGGCAGGCAGGCACCTGGTGTGCTGTGTTCTCGCTCCACCCCTGGTTGATGGATTCCCAAGCCAGACCCCACAAAGATGCCACCCTCAGAAGGCAGGAGCATGCCTTTCCTATACCACTCCTGTCACACATTCCAACACGATTAACAAACAAACAAAGAAATTCTAACAACCTGAAGGGTGGATGTATAAAAAACTATTGGGCTACTGGTTAGGGATTGATCACTGAAGATTTAAGAGGAAGTTTAGAAATCAAAATATTTAACAGATATTTTTATCAACTCACCTGCCGAGTGCCTGGTTGAGAGCCCTGAAAGCTTGAATCTCATACCACTGGCTACCTGGTAAAAGGCCTCTCGTTTTTGAGTGGTGGTCATTGTATTTTCTCTTTAGCTCAACCTGGAAATAAAGTTACAGAATACAAATTCATACACACACTCCTAATATGATGGAAGATGCTGGAATTATACCTATAATTATTTTAAAGGAAACTTGACAGCAGAAAGATTTTGCAGTGGCAAAAGATAATTGAAAAACTGATCAACAATGACAAAAATTTAGGTAAAACAGACTTATTAATGGATCTGGGGCAAAGCAAGGAGAAATCTTTTGTGAACACAAAAGTTTACATTTCTGAAAGTTGCTTCGGTTTATGTGATGGGTATATATGCATTGAGGCACTACCTGAGATATGACTTTAAGACTGAAAAGTCTTAATATTGGCAAAAAGAAACTATATTCACTTAGTTACAATGTTCTTAAATATAATTATGATACCAAAATCGTGGCTGATTTGATGTTCTCCTACTGGGATATTCTAAATCAAGGGTAGAAAACCTATGCCTCCAGATCACAACTGGTTTTTGTTGTTGTTGGTTTTTTTTAATTTGTCCCCTTTCCAATTTCTGGATTGGGTCCAAAGATCCAGTTCTTACCTTCAAGCAACAAAAAAGCAAGCTCAGAGGAAGGGAGTGGAAGATGAGGACATGCACTTGAGGATAGGGGTTTGATCCGTGGATCACTAGACAATGGATAAAACCCCGATCTGGACACTCCCCTTAAGTACCCCCAGCACCAATTCCTATCTGGCTGGTGAAGCTTGTACTAATTTTCAAAGAGGGAAGGAAAATATTCCCCACCTCTAAATATAGGTCAATGAGTCAGGTGAATTTCCCCTTTTCACATCTTCCGTCATTTGTTCTGCTTTTCTTTTTTTGTGTACTTTTGATTTGAGAGTCACTCATTAAGAGCCTGGCCCTCAAAGCAGAGTAAGCTAATATTTATCACAAGTTCTTGTGGTCTCTTGGACAAGAATGGATAACCCTTCACTTTCAGAAAAGCAACCTAAAACTCAAGAGGCACTACGACTCCTGCCTTCGTGCACTACACCATCCTCATTTCATACCTCACAGGAGGCAGCTGAACGCTCCAAGTGCTACCTCCACATTCCAGCCTAGCTTATCAAGCTATCTGAACACTCAAATACTTAAGAAACACTCTTGTACTCCTCACACTTACTGTCAGTCATGGAGAACAAAATTGGCAGACATACACTATTGTTTAATACAGAGACTAAGACCGCTTTCCCATGAGATTTCTTTAGCGCTATTTTAAGCTTAGCGTAGATAAGTGATTGTTTGAATGCACTCTTTTGGGTGCACTGCGCAAACACAGGGGATTAAAGTAGCATGAGGTAGGGCAGCCCAAACATACCTCTACAGTGCTGGGAGTTCTATCTGCTGTGAATGTCCAATCATTTGAATTGTGCACTTGCGGCTGGTGTTGTGCCTCCTGCAGCTCCCAATTGTTTGAAAGTGTCCCAGGCTTGCGAAGTGGGGTCTGGTTCTCTGAGCACCATTTTTTCAGAGGGAGTGCAGAGACTGTAGGGATAGGGTACTAGGGCAGGGCTTCTACAAGGTGGCACAGGAGTGCTGGTAACAATCCCGGTCTGTCTGAAGACAGACAAGAGATTACAAATGCCTGTTACAATGCTGTTAGTGACGCAAATTTTAAGCTGTGCAAAGGGTTTCCCCTTCTCACCTCATGTGAAAAAGTAATAGCGCTATAAGTGTGATTGCGCTAAAAAGTAATTGTGGGAAAGCAGCCTAATTCACCCACCAAATAACCGAAAATTCTGTAAAGAAATACAGCTCTGAGTTAAACAATATTTCATTTAGGAAGCTCCTGAACAGCTACATAAATCTTTTAAGTTCCATGCAAAGATAGCATAACATTTTGCATGTGGGGACAGCAGAGAAGGCAGCAGTGGATCTGTACTACTAAGCTGGCTAATTTTTAATAATCAGGATTAGACAAAGAACACAGAGTAAGTAAGAAATTTACTGTCCCAGTGATCTGAATTTGACTGCATTTTGTTAGACAAAGTGTGGACTACAGGAGCAGCAACGTAGTACGTTGTCACCAAAGAAATGGAATGGGGTCTCCATGCCCTGGGCCAGTAAAAGGGGCAAGTCTCCTGGAGGAAAGGTCATCTCCCCCATGTAAACAGAACTTCTCCTGCCTAGTTATGGAACAGTGTTGATATCAACTGCAAAAGAAACCCCTTGCCTTGCCATTCTAGGCACGTGGAAGATATTTGTCAAAGGCCTATTTTGAGAGTGAGAAGAATGATGTGTTGTTTGGAAAATTTGTCCAGTTTTGTAATATGTTTTCAGAATTTGTTGCATAAAACTACACAAGAAAGGTTCTTTTCACTGCTCTTTTGTGCAGTATTAACCTTTTAAAACTGACAACCGAAAGGACACTCTTCACGAGAGAAAACAGCAGACTTCTAACCACTTCTGACAGGTAACTTTCAACTTGAATTTGGGTAAGAAATTTTATTTTATGTACTTATGCCCTTTAAAACAGACTGTCAATTTTAAAAATTCAAACTTTACAGCCAGAAAATAAATTCAGTTTGATTTCACAGATTTAATATTTGTTCCAGTCACTCAGTATTTATTGATTGGTGCATAAGGTTTCCTGTTATTTTTAAGCGTACAGAGCAAGACTTATTCAGAACAGAGCCAGAACAATTTGCAAACATTAATAAAATTATGTAAAGAACATTTTAAAATGGAATTCCATATCTGCATATTTCTGTAAATGTAACCGCAGCTAGGGTAAATTAAAGGTACTTCCGACGAGTCTAAGATAGAGAATAAAACTGAAGAAAATTTTAAGAGTGGGAAAATCACATTTTACATTTTAAAATAAAAAGCAGTCACAAAATAGCATACTACTGATAGCATTTGCTGCCTATCTTTATCCCATATTAACAGGATTTATTCCTAAATAAGTTTGTTTTGCCAACATCTCCAATGTTTTTTGCTAATAGGATAGATTTTATAAGGCAACATTAGAATAAGTGGTCGTATTGGATAATGCTGATTTCATTTGTTGCAGAAAACGTCACTGACATTTTTTATCTGGCCAAGCATTTTATTATTTGTGGGAAATAATGTTATATAGAGATATTTTATACTGTATATTTATTGTTTATATACCTGTTTTATATATCGTCACCTGCCCTGAGACTTTAGGAAAGGGGATTATATAAATCTAAATTAAAAAGAAAACTACCAACCACACACAGAGTCATATGGCTATAGATAACTAGAGAAAGCAAAAAACAAACATAACAAAAAACTCTGTCAGATGAGGTACATTTATTCATAAACAGAGGTTCATTTACTGAGACACCAGACTGCAAATAAACGAAGTGATTTCCATTTCTTACATACTTTCAAATCTATTTGATATTGGAATATTGTTAATGCAATATTTTACTTTTCGGGTTTCAGTTTAAGATTCTCTTTCCTATACACACTTTTAGTACAACAATTGATGCTGCTGGCCTGACTGGCGCAGCATATAGTTTAAAAGACTGTGAATATAATTGAGAGGATTTGTATTAACAATAGGACGACAAGAAACAAGCATCCTATTCTTTCACTCTAAAGATCATGTTTCAGCATGAGGCGATTACTTAGAATGTTGAGGGTTACACATTCATTATAAGCCTAGTAAAGGTAAAAAGGCCAGAACATGTCATTTTAATGCAATCAGAATCTATTTCATTGTATAACTCTGCATTATCAGGCATCAAATCAACGCCCAATTCGAAATGACATGTTTCATATGTGAAAAAGCCAGTGCCTCCTGCTAGCAAATATCCTAAATGTGCAGTAAACCACAGGCTAGAAGGAATTAGTTAAAATGTCAAAAGACAGCCTTTTACATTTACCTGTTCATCCTTAAAAATATACTCTTAGCTATCAGGCATGCTTTACAGACAAATAGCTTTAGCAAGCCTCAGCACAAGGCCCGTGGCAAGCTCTGCCATCTTGTAGCTGTCAGAGAGATTAGTCTTTGATCTATCTGGGAGGTCATGGTCACATTTACATTACTTGAAGTCTAACAACATTATACCTGGTAACCACCGTTGCTTTTAATGCTTATTAGACAGACATTCAACTGGTTATGGAAAGTTAACCAGGAATGTTTTTATTGACTTTCATGATAAAAAGATGCCCAAACCAAACTTTGCTTATTGTGATTTGGACACACGCTGGGTAAAAATCAGACATGACACTGGCCTGGGACCCGCTGGCACATGTGTGCATGCATGCACCACCAGAAGTTGGCCCAGGACTGCCACGGGGTACGTAGGTGGCTAGCCCAGGCTGCGTCCCTGGAAAACTCCAAGATTACAGCCCGGACACTAAAGGCCGACTGCGGGCCACAGCAAGTCAGTATGTCTGTTCTGACCTGCCTCGCCTGACTTGGGGCAGGGGCTGCCACGGCTGTCCGTCATAGCAGGGCACCACAAAAAGGCGAGGCCTGAGTTGCCTGCCTGTTGGAGGACGCTGAGTTGGGGGAGAATGTGGCTGCTGGTCTGGAGCTTTTGTGAGTCGCTGCCTTTTGAAGTGGCCGCGATTTACTGCAGCGGGAGCTGCTTGTGGCGCGGAGGAGTTACTCCAACGTGAAATCTGCTGGACTAATCCCACCCACTGTCACCTGTGGCTAGGCTCCCTGATAGGTGCCTAGAACGCCATGGACTGGATTGAACTTCCAGCTGGGGGGTTAAAAGCCGGCCTGTGGTCTGCCCTAACTTGAGGATGCAGAGCTGGGGAAGAGTGTTGCCGCTGGCCTGGAGCTTTTGCGGGCCGCTGCCTTTTGAAGTGGCTGCGATTTACTGCAGTGGGAGCTGCTTGTGGAGCGGAGGAGTTGCCCCGCCGCAGTGGTGGTGCCAGCCCCAGGACACCAGGGGCGCTGCCCCGACTGGCCTCCGCGCCCCAAGTTTACCATACCGCATCCACAGTCCAGTTCTCTAACTTCATTCTTCTTAATCTAGTCGTTCCGGGCAGTTCAGAGCTGTGTCAGCCGCTCCGGCACTCCGAACTTCCGGGTTGATGACTGCGCATGCGCAAGCATGTTGCTTTGCTCTGTACATTTTTATTTATTTTATTTAAAATTTATATCCCGCCCCTCCTGCCCATAGGGCAGCCCGGGGCGGCGAACAACATTCATTAAAACATTAAAACAATATAAAATTTTTAAATAATTAAAATTACAATTTAAAAATACCCCAATATGTGGGGAGAGTGCCCATCCCCATCCCCGCCCCCACCCCATGCCAAAAGTCTGACGGAACAACCAGGTCTTACATATATGTCGAAACAGCAGGAGAGTGGGAGCCAGCCGAGCCTCCTCCGGGAGCGAATTCTACAGCACGGGGCGACCACCGAAAAAGATCTAACATCAGTGGCCACCCGCCTTGCCCGGGGAACCTCCAAAAAGGCTCCCACGGACGATCTCAGGGGTTGCATGGGCACATGGGGAGTGAGGCAGTCCCGCAGATAAGTAGGGCCTAGGCCGTGAAGGGCTTTAAAGGTTAAAACCAGCACCTTGAACCTGGACCGGTGCTTTATAGGCAGCCAGTGCAGAGGCTGGAGCACTGGTGTCATGCGCTCCCTGCGACCCGCCCCCGTCAGGAGACAGGTCACGGCATTCTGCACCAGCTGCAGCCTCCGGACGAGCTTCTCGGGCAGCCCTACGTACAGCGCGTTGCAGTAATACAGCCTCGAGGTGATGAAGGCATGGATGACAGTGGCGAGGTCGGAGTCTGAGAGATACAGGCGAAGCCGCCGGACAAGATGTAACTGCCGAAACGCACTCCCCGCCACGGCCACAACCTGAGATTCCAAGCTGAGCCGCGAATTGAGGAGCGCACCCAGACTACGCACTTGAGACACCATGGGGGGGGGGGGGGG
>QEPC01007512.1:1608114-1659109 GCA_003113815.1 Sphenodon punctatus | reverse complement strand
CCCCCCCCCCCCCGTTTGCAACACCGTGTCCTTGCCGGCCTGATTAGCTGTCCTGTTTGGGCTTGTTTCCTGCAGCTGTGCCGGGTCCGCACCCCACGCCTTGCTCTGTTGCTATACAATGTTGTGGCCCGTGGTCACCTGTCCTGTCCTTGGGACCCCTCGGAACCCCCCCCCCACCGGTCCTGGAGGGTATGCGTGCCCCCCTGTCCGTGGTGTTATTCTCCCTGTCTACCTGGACCATGGCTGGTTGTGCATCCACCAGGCTCCCGCTTCCCGGCCCCCATGGGGCCCCCCATAGCTGGACCTTCCGTGAGACCATGTCCCTGTGTGACCTGTGGCATACCCCGGCCGTGCAGCTGCTCCTGGGCTGCCCGGACAGCCAGTCGGGTGCTTATGCGAGCCTGAGCTCTGGTCTTCGGGCGGGGCACCTGGCCCCTGGGCCCGTTGTGGCCTTCAGCAGCTGGCTGTAAGTCCCAGTGTGCCTCCTGGCCCCTTGGTTGCCTGTCCCCGTGTGGGCTCCCGCCCCTACCCGGGGCCGGTTTCTGCTGGCTGCTTCCTCCCTGATGTCTCTGCCGTGCTGCTGTGCAGCCTGCTTCCTGGGGTGCTGCTGCCCCTGCCTGTGGCCCCGGGCCCCCTCCGGCCCCCACCCCCGTCTGCCTCTGCACCTGGTGTTCCCCTCTGTGGTTGCCTTCCTTGGTGCCTGGGTCCGGCTCTCTGCATGGCCTCACCGACCCACCTGTGTCCAGCGGACTGTCCCCACCCACCAGCGCTGCCACCTGCGGCCCCAGCCCCCTCCCCCCCTTGGGTGCCTGTGTGACCTCGGGGTTCTGGGGCCCACGGACTGCCCCTCCCACCTTCTTCCGGGTGTGTGTGTGTGTCCTTGGACCTGCTGCATTGCACCGGCTCTCCTGCCTGCCCTCCATTGGCCCCTCTCCAGGGTGTGGGTTCCATGTGTGCCTCCTGAACTGTTCCCAGCCTGCTCGCTGTGCCGTGTGGGCTCCCGCTGTGCCTTGGTCCCGAGCTCCTGGGGCCCCCCCATTCCGGGACTGCCTGTGTTGCTGTGGGGGTGCCCGTGCGGACAGTTCTGCTGTGGGAGTTGTGGTTGTTGTTGTCTGTGTCCTGCCCTGCCCGTGCCCTTCCCTGTTCCACGCCCGCCCCCCCCGGTGTGCCTTGTGTGTTGTCCAGGCGCCCGTGTCCCCCCTTCCGTTCCTTTCCCTTCTGTGTGTGTGTGTGCCCGGGCGTGTGTGTTCCACTGTGCCCCCGTTGTCTGTATGCCTGTTGTGTGTGGTACCTGGCCGGCTCGTCTCCCTCTCCCCCCTCCCTTCCCGTTTCCCTTGTGTGGGCGTTCCCTTTTGTGCCTTTTGGCTTCGTTTGCCCTCAGGCGGCTATGTCTGTGTCCTGCCCCTGCCTGGTAGATTCTGGGTGTTTTGACCACAGCTGGGAATCGGCGTCACGTCTGTTGCACTGTCCCAGCCCATGATCTGCCGGCCCGATTCCCTGCCATGGTCCCAGTCCCGTCATGTCTGTTCGGGGCTTTTCTTCACCCCGGGGGGTGGTTGTTCGGCTCACCCACACCGGGAATCCACTCTGGTGAACCGGGCGCCCGTAACGTCTGAAATCACCCTCTGTTTCCAGTTATTCGGACAAGCAGACTCTCACTGGCACCCAGGCAGGGTCATGTGTGTGAGAAATCCTGCCAGTTCTGACTCAGAACTTACTTATTTATATTTTAAAATATTGGGTCAGAACTGACCCAATTACTTACACAAACACAGCCCTACCCTGTTATCTGCTCTGACTCACTGCTTCTGAGGAGTGGGAAGGAGACTAGAGATGAAGAAACCTGGTGCTAACTTAAACTGAGAATCCATTTTCTTCATCTCTGGGTCTATTTCCTTAAGGTTCTGCTTAAGGAGAACTTCTGATAAGTTGAAATTTTTTGCATGGCTGGAGAAATTTGACTTAAGCAGACTTCACTGTATTTGAAGGTATCTGAAATGTATTTATACTTGCAGTTTTGTGCACTTATGCCACCTCCAATTTTATATAGAAATTGTGACAGACAAATACAGGGTGATTTCAGATGTTATGTTTGCCTGAAATCACCACAGACAACCTCAGTCAACCGCGGGGGGGGGGTGGGTGAACGCGCATCCAGATGTTCACCTCAGTCAACCACCCCCCGCGGTGAATCTAACCACGCTTTGTTCTCCCGCATCACGGCAGTGAACGAAGCGTGGTTAGGGGGAATCCGGAACGCGGTGAAGGAAAAGTAATGTCTGTTATCTTACCTCCACCGTGTTCCGGGGTCTTGGCGGTGGACGGTGGCAGCGGCTGGATAGGCCATTGCAGCTGCCTGTCTCGGGGAGGGCGGGCGGCTGGGGAGCGCAGGGGGCGGGGCCATGTGGCTGCACGCTGCGTCGCATGGCCCCGCCCCCTCCGGGAGGGGGGTGCCCCTTTAGACGTTACGGCCTGTCTCTTATACACATCTAGATGTGTATAAGAGACAGGGGCGGGGCCATGTGGCTGCACGCTGCGTCGCATGGCCCCGCCCCCTCCGGGAGGGGGGTGCCCCTTTAGACGTTACGGCCGGGCGCTTTCACCACGGGCCGTGCTTCGGTGGTCCCCACGGCTGGGGGCAAAGGGGGAAACGTCTGTTGGCTCCCCTCTTCATCCCCGGCCGTGGTCCGAACCATCCCACGGCCTGTGGTGAAAGCGCCCGGCCATAACATCTAAAATCACCCACAGTTACCGTGTACATTTAAACTTAAACTGAGGACACACTGTTTAATAATACAGTGTTGCTACAAAAAAAAATGTCTTCCCACCTTTTATTTTACCATAGAAGCTCTAAATTCATACTAGCTTGCTGTTTGCATGACCTAACATTAGGCACTGAAATATTTTGTTTAAATAGAATAAATCTAGTGTGCTGGATAACACAGTACAGGTAAGGCAATATATGAGCTTCTGCATGTAACTCTGTAAAAGGAAAACATACAAAACCCTCAGCCCTGACCTGCAGCCCCTCTGCTATTCTCCTGTGCTTTCCCACAGCAGATAAACAAGTGTTTTCACCATACGCTGTGTAGCTTACCCACCTCATTACATGTATTACCCACCTCACCTGCATCAAATGTGCTCCAGGACTTCAGAGGTGAAGCATTATCGCCCCTAAGCTAATCCAGTCTCCCTCAGCATCATCCCCAAAGAACTCATGTTGTAAACTTCCTTTTTAACTAAACACCTTTTATATAATACATAATTAATCATTTGCTTCTGGAAAGCATTGCAAAACGCATCTGAACTGTAATATAAGCTGTTCCACAGTGGGTAAAAACAGACGTGCGGGCAGCACGGCAGCTCCTCAGCCCAGAGCAGGAAACCACAGCCAGGACGGGGCAACAGACACTCGTGCCCACAGCCAGAGAGCTGTCCCACTTCCCACACAGCCCAGGAAGAGCAGGGAGCTCAACAAACGGGCAGGCATTATTAAATGATGTATTTACTTAGCCAATGGCCATCGTAAAAAGGAAAGCACATATACAAACACAAAAAGACAATGATTTATGAATCAACAAACAAATGACCAACCCCACCAAGAACATAGAATTTGCAGTTTAAATTTTAAAGAACCCCATAAAGTTAAAGGTCAACTGATCTAATACATCATAAGCCCTGATCATTTGACCCAGCCATCTTAGATTTTAGAACTAGAGAGAGAAACCTAGCAACACTAACCGTCACTATAGGACCCTGATTCCCTTAGGAGAAACACAACCTGCTGGGGAAATACAGACTTGCAGCCCTTCTAAGGGGTTCAATGTATAATAATCTCCAATTGGAGTAGGCTGGGCAATCCAATAATATATGTCCAATCGTCTCCAGTACCATTCTAGAATCTTTACGACTGCAATATTGGCAAACGCTTCCATTACGTGGGGTTCCTCTCAGTCTGCCTTCAGTAAAGGCCGAAGGAAAGACATTGAACCTTGCCATGGTAAATGCCACTCTAATTTGCCCCATTCTGGGACTGGACAAATAGGACGCCTCCTCTAAGGGGGTAAAAAATCCATATACATCTGTGAGATCCTTTGGCAACCAATATGCTCCCTTAGGAACTGGGCCTTGTAGTCTTTTAGTCTAGATCTAATTTCAGTCTAGGCTCTAAGAAATGGAAAAGATAGAATATAAGGTTTGGAGAAACCCAAGAAGTGTAGAATTTCCTCAACCTTGCCTGGCCATTGACCAACACCTTAGTGGATGGCGATCCGTGACAAGGAGTCTGACTGGATTAAATTCAGACGTAGCCAAAATGTCAGAATGGCTAATTTAGCCCTTACAGCAACTTGGTTAATGCCTGCCTCCGCCCTGAGAAGAATCGCAGGTGTACCTCTGGGTGCATGTAGAATAGCATGTAACATTTTATTCTGTTCAGCCTCTAACTCATCAATCATAGTTGTACTCCACACTGAGGCTCCATATAGCAACTGAGGTACCAATTTGGCTTTAAGTAATTTCAGGGCTGGCGTAAATAGTTTGCCCCCCTTAGGCCAATAAAAGCCAATAATATCTTGGCAGGTAGACATTGCTGCTGCCCAAGCAGATTTATAGTACAAACACCAAGAGTAGAGGGAGGGGGCAAGGCGGATGTGGGTAGGGAGGGAGTTCCAGGCATGGGGGCTAGCGAGGGGGAAGGGTCAAAGGCAGTTAAGGTGAGGGAGAGGACAGAGGAAGAGTGGAGAGCGCATGCAGGAGTGCGTAGGGAGATTAGGTCCGAGAGGTAAGGGGGAGCTTGGTTGTGGAGTGTTTTGAATGTGAATATCACGAGTTTAACCAGGATACATTCAGGAAGGGGGAGCCAGTGAAGAGAGAAGAGGAGAGGCTGCACATGGTCGAAGCGATGGACAGAGTGAATGACCTTGGCAGAAGAGTTTTGGATTGTGATAAGGGGGGACGGGTGAGAGCGAGGGAGGCCAGCAAGAAGGAGGTTGCAGTAATCGAGGCGATAGATAACCATGGCATGAACAAGGGTTTTGGCCGAGGAGGTAGAGAGAAAGGGGCGGATCCGAGCAATGTTATGGAGGGCGAATCGGCAGGATTTGGCAACAGAGTCAATGTAAGGTTTAAAAGAGAGGTGCGTGTCAAAGATGAAGCCCAAGCTATGGGCTTGGAGAACAGGATGGATGGTGACTCCATCGATGCAGATGGGCAGGTTAGAGGGAGAGGAAGAGGAGGGATGAAAAATTAGGAGTTCGGTCTTGGCTATGTTGAGCTTGAGTTGACGTCGAGACATCCAGGCGGAGATATCAGAGAGGCAGTTGACGAGGCGTGAGTGGACAGAAGAAGAGAGAGAGGGGGTAGAAAGATAGAGTTGGGTGTCATTAGCGTAGAGATGATATTGGAATCCGTGGGAGGCAATAACTTTGCCAAGGGACAGGGCGTAAAGAGAGAAGAGGAGAGGGCTGAGGACAGAGCCTTGGGGGACCCCAACCGAAAGGGGGAGGGAGGAGGAGTTTGACTCGGGGAGCGAGAAGTGATAACAAGGTCATAACCAAACGGTTCGGCTTACAGAGTAGCCAGAACGGACAGAGTTAAACCAATCTGGGGGGATTCACAGTTCGGTCCCTGAGGAAGAACTCCTAACTGAGAGAGAGACAGGCTGATGAATTTTTCAAAGAAACGATGCTGTCGCCTGGATGAATCACAGCCTTAACACACGAGTTGTAGGGTAGTCCTACTGCAGGTCATGTCTAAAGGTCTGATCATGCAAGGACTTGTGGAGTTGCCTGGCTTTACTCCCTTGCATACTTTGATTGGAATTACACAGGAACAAGGATTCAGGCTTAAAATCTTTGCTGGGTTGGGAGGTGGGGCGGGGGTTTAAGATCCCCTGGTTTGGCATCTGGGCAGTAGCTGATGATACCAGGGGCAGACTGAAAACTCTACAGATGGAAGTGGCATTAACAATCAGATGTAAAACCTCAAAGACTGAGGATCAGCCAGGGATGCAGCTGAGGGCTAGGTAACTATTAAGGCGGATATGTGAAGTTTGTATGCCAATGATGGAAAGGCTTAATATTCATATTTTAAATTCTTCCCATTTACATAACAAAACAAATCTATGCATATGTAGCACACCCACCCATAGCCTTTTATAATATGTAAAACTATTCACCTTCACCATTCCTCGGATCATTAACTTCCAGCCCTACAGCGTTTCAGTAAGCCTTTCCTACATGTAAAATTTCCCCACATTGTCAGGGCTAGCCTTAAAATCGACAGGGTCCAGGACAAAGATAAAATATGGGATGCCCATGGCTCCACCCACTCTAGCCCCACTCCTGAAGTCCTTCCTGCAGAGCCCTGTTCCCCCACCCTAGTAAGTAAGGTAAGACCGGAAGGTAGGGCTCCACAAGAAGTAGCCACCTCCAAGGCTGAGAGTTACAGGCAGGGCCCTGCAAAAATAGCTGATTCTGGGTCCTCAAGAGCACTGGTCCTGAAGCTGCCCTGGCCTCTCTGCGGGGCCTCATCTGACCACAGGGCCCATGCCATGGTCCCTACTGAGCCTGCCTAAGGCCAGCCCTGCACTCTGTTCCTTATGCATGGAAGCTCCCTTAAAACATCTGCAAGACTCTCTACTCTTCATTTTCAAACCTTTCTTTCCCGCAATATCTATATAAAATAGACAATGGTTTGCCAGCTGTTGTAGAGAGACCACAGCATTTCTTGTTGACCAGTCATCCTGCTGTTTCCCCATCAATCTGTTGTAGGCACAATAGACTGTACGAACTTTAGGGCAGAGACCATCCATTACTGTGTGTTTAAACCAGGGGTGGGGAACCTCAGGCCCGGGGGCCAAATGCACCTGTGGCAAGTTTATGTGTGGCCCCTTTCCAGTTCCATGATCTGAACCATGGATCCAGTTCCTATACCAAAGCACTGAGAAACTGAGCTCAGGTTAAGTGAGAGGATATTAGGGCATGCACGCAAGGATGGGAAACAGACCCATGGCACAGATCCATGAACTGGACCCTCCTTTTCCTGAGCACACCCCATACGCACTTCCACCATGAACTGGACCCTCCTTTTCCTCAGTGCACCCCAGACGCACTCCCACCCCCAACTCTTATGCAGCCCTTGGAGCTTGTACTAATTTTCAAAGTGGTCCCTGGGAGGAAAAAGGTTCCCCACCCCTGTTTAAACAATTACCAGGGGCTCTGGTCTAAGGCTCTTAGGAACTGCTACAATAAACTGATAAATAGAAAATAAAAATAATATTAATAAGCTGGTAGGTTCAGAATGGAATGAAGAAATTTGCAGCAAGGAAGAGATGCTGTAGAGAGAAAATTGGAGCACCAGCTTGTTAGTGTAACCTCAGTTATTTCCTCACATCATGTTACAAAGCCCAAATATGAGAGTGCATCTGTACACAACTCTTCTGGTTTAGCTTTCTTTACTTTAGTGTGCTTCTATGGCAAACTGATAGAATTATCAATCATATATGAAGACCTATTTCTCTTATTTTTGATCCCCAAAGTCCCTCGTCACAGGAAGCACTTCATTCATTCCCAAGTATTCTCACCCTTAATCCCAGTGACAAAGAGAGTAAGGAAGGTTTATATAATGTTGCAATCACAGAAAACTTTTGGTATTGTCAGCTACAGCATGTGGCATCTCGGAGATCTTGAAGGTTTACAGCTTGACAAATCATGTAGCACATTCACCCCGGGCCCATCTACTCATCTCAGTCTTGTAGGCTTTGAGGGACTGCGAACAAGTGACTTGATTAAAATCTAATGCAACCAAAACTCTCCTATGAAGAGAAAATTCAATCCATTTCCACTGAAGCAGAAGTGAAAAAAATCAAACCATTTCCCTTGAGGTACAACGCTGCTGCATACGCTCAGTGCCACTGCGTCTAAGGTGAAGTGGTAAGTGTCAGTCATCCTTACAAATCCCCAAGGTGATAGCTTCACTTTTAAAGCCTTCAACATACTTTGACAGTGAAGTAAAAACTTAAAGGTCAGCACTACTTGCTAAGGACAAGATAAACGCAAGAAAATCACTTTGGAATTTTTCATGGATCAGAAAAGTAAACTATTTAAGGGTAAAGGAAAAGTTTTGATTTGCAGTATTATTTATCCAAAGGTTTAACTGAAGGATATATTTAGGGATGACTTTCCTAATCTGTGCCAACATATTGACATTAGTGTTGCACCAATAGAAGAGAAATGCCATCCACTAGTCTGGTTTGATAACGTGAACTTCAAAATACTAGTGTTTCCTAGGCAATTTTAAAATTTATTTTAAAGCCTCTTTTTTATTTTCTTAAAAACTTTCTCCAACATAATTAGGACTGTTATGATGAGGTGGAGCTATTGCAGAATATTTACAATAATTCCTGTCTAGAGGCAGTGGTGTTTGGTATCTACAATTTATTACTGACTCGGGTTGATATACGAAGGTGCCAGTAGCCCACACAATTTGCAAATACAGAGCTGGTGTTTAGAGTGGTGAAAATAAAATGAACTTTGAATTTAGTATCAACAGCCCATTTAGCATACCCCCTTCACAAAGTGGCTCAAGTGCAAAGCTAAATTCTGTACTTATTTATATTCTAAGTGGGTTTAAAACCTTAATGTTAATCCAAGTGAACTAAGCCTTGAATTATGTCTTTTTTTCCTCAACAGAAAAAAAAAGTTGAGAAATTAGGCTGATATGTAAAATCCCCTTCACTTCCTTGAAAAAGGCATATGACTTGACATTCGACTTGATAGGCCAAGAAGCTATTTTTATCATCCGTTACAATAGCAAGCTGAAAACATAAGACCGGCCTGTGATGTCCACTTTGCCATGCTAAAAAGTGCCTTCATAAAGCAAGAGCTCTCCCATCAGAGAATTGGATAGTATAATGATATGGGCTACCCAAATACCCTGAGAAAAAATGGTACAATATAAAAAGGGGCACTTACTTTTCAACCCCCCACTCCAGCTGCCACTTATTCCACACTGAAACCTACACGTGACATCAAACAATTACAACCTATATTTGACAGGGGTCATCTCCTGAGAGAAATCTTTCTTGAACCCTCACTTCTATCCTTAAACAGCGCTTCCTCCAACCTCTCAGCACGGATTAAAAGGAACAAACTCCATACTACCAAGGTTATCTTTACCCAAACAAGAAGAAAACCAATCAAAACAGCAGGTGTAAAATTTGTCAACACTTCCAGTCCCCAGCAACTACCATTTAAACTACAAGGGACTTAATGCATGCAAATTTAAAAACATGGCTTGTTTTGTTCAGTGCACTAATTGCCTGCATGGAAACTATGTGGGCGAGACCAATCAATCTTTACGTAAATGAATGAATTCTCATAGGAAAAAAAAGTTAGGGACAAAAGCAGATTCTGCTCCCACAACGGCCACTCTATTTCAGATCTGTTGATCCTTGTCCATAATTAGAACCTATAACAGCACCTTTCAAAGACAGTAGTTTATAGCTTTATTCATAACTTTATTGGATGCCCAAAACCATGGACTAAGCATTGGTTTGGGATTTATAAGCCACTACAGAAATGTGTAAGTCCCCTGTTGTTTACCCCTCCCTGCTATGTTCCCTCCTTATTTTGAATGCTTTTAATTACTTTTAAAATGTTATCCACTTCTCTCTCTTGCCCTGCCTTAATCTTTACCCTCTGTGCCATCGTGGGCTTATTTGTATTTGTTTCCCTCCTTATTTTATACTTTTAATACCTTTGACTCAAGTGATTGTAACACGTAACAATCAGCCTATTTTAAGCTACCACTCCACATCTTTTTTTCTAAGGGTGAAAACAGACGTAACGCTAATGTTTCTTATACATGTTGCAGGACTGTATTAGTGCCCTATGCAGCCCTGCAACATATATATGAAATGTTAAAGCAATGTTAAAGTGGAGTTGGTGTTACATCTGTTTTCACTCTGTCTGCTCTCTCTTGCTTTCCATGTGCATAGTTCCTAGACTGCATTTATAAGTTTACAATTTAAAAGTTTGAAATGCCATGATTTTTTTCCCTTGCAACATGTTCCCAACTATTGCTTTTCTATATTGTCCCACATCTGATTTTTTCTGTCTGTAATTCTGATTCCTTACATGCCCGAGAAAGGGCCTTGTGTGGCTCAAATGCTTGCATACACTCACCAACAGAACTTGTTCCAACAATCATTTTAAAAATCATCTTAGCTACTTGGTCTCCAAGAAAATATTCGGCATTTAGCTGTAAAACAAACAACATAATGCCAGTCCCCCCTGCATTTCTTTTTGAAAACGCAATCCACATAGAATTAAGAACAGTAGCTTTTAAAAAGTAAATAATTCAAAGCATATGACTTTCAGTCAGAAATACGTCCTGCAAACTTCAATGTACATGTGAGTTCTCTTATTACACAACAACAGGCACTGCAAGTTCTGTTTGTTACTACTAACATACAAATTTTACTTTCACAGTGATGGATAGGCCTGGCGTTATAACTAAGTTGCCTATTTAAAAAAAATCTATTTGCTGAAAGAATGACCTTTATAGAGTATTTCATAAACTTTGTTTTTCCTCTGAAATTTTTATAAGGGTTTTTCTGTTCCTCTGGTGATGTTTGTGAGGGTCTTTTCATAAAGAGAGAAACAGACTATGTGGAAGAAACCGTGAAAGGGATGATACGTTGTACATGAGATAGCAAATAAAAATGAGAGAATATTTTTTGTTAATCAATTTAAGTTATGGTGATGGTAGGCGTTTCCTCTGCCTGGAACAAGCACAACGTTTTAAAACCAGGGCCTAATTTTCATGTTGACAGTGTCTTTTAAGGACATAGTTGCTCAAAAAAATTCAAGCCATTAAGACTCACCAAAAAAAATGAAGAAATCCTAGACCATCCAATTTCATTTTAAAAAGCCTTAAGCTTTATCATGCAAACTTTCAAATAATGCCAAAAATCAGTGCTCTTCCATAAAATTTGGATGTGCCCAAAAATTAAAAAGTATTCATATGTACTCTAAGACAACAATTTATTTCTGTTACTATAGTGGAATTAAAGACAAAAATACTTCCCATAAAGTTTTCTAGATATTTAATATTAGTTTTGCTCGTCTCTTTTGGATTTCCTTTGTATGAACTGGATTGACGAGTGTCAGTCTTCTAGTGAGAAGCAAAACAACTATCATGAAGTGGTGAATATTATTATTATTTGACTTATACGCCACCCTATCCCCAAAATTGGCACAATTAGTAGTATATTTATGGAAGACAAATGAACACAGCATGCAGCGTAGAAGTTGAACAGAAGCTAGTTTCATTAGGAATAAAATTAATAAATAATTCACATATCATTTAGTGACTTTAAGATTCCTTTTCCCTAAACTAGCCATGTTGGGGAAAATGGATTTTAAATATTTGTTTAAATATCTAGAAAAATTGTTTGTACGCAGAACGTTTGTCACCTGTTTTGATGTACTGATATCTCATCAGAGTGATGTAACAGATGTCACAAAGCTGAAAGCACCGTAAAGCAGTGAAACATGTAACTGAAATGATGTGCTTCATCATGGCTCAGAAATTATGTTCCTAGAAACAATAAAGATGGTATTTGCCTTCGCAGTTTATATCCAAACCAATGTGGCTGACATGGGGAAATGTTTAAAAACACTCATTAAAAGGCAAACAATTTTAAAGCCCTTGACTAGTGTCAATGGAGAAAAAGGATAGACTCATTTTCTTTTCTTTTTTTTAAACATTTATTTATATAAAAAGGCTTGATTGTTTCCCCGATACATTTTTCGTCGAGCAAAAGTTCTCTTTGAGCTGGTAGACTACGAAGTCTACGCTACTGTAGTGCAATCAGAAGCATCTGGCAAAGGTGGAAGTGAAGAAATCCTCTCTGGGAACGTTAGCTTAATGCTTGTACTTCAGAGTTGCCCATTATCAACACTGCATAGCTAGTTTCTTTATAGCCGGGGTCCCCAAGGTAAGAACAGTAAATTATGACTTGAACTAAACAAGTCACACTTGGCTCCAAAATCAAATTTTCCTACCTCTATTTTGAAGTCCCAAAGGTGGGCAGAGGAAATCCTGGTCACAGCCAAAGAAGTCATTTTTGGCTCTGAAATACATTTTCCTACTTCTCTGGAGCCAAACCCTACCATTGAGAGTACCCTAGCTTTATGTAGTACTTAAACATTTCTCTTTTTATTTTCCTTTAGCAACTTCACTCAAAGGCTATGAAGCTATTATCAATAATTCAGAGGTGATGCCATGGTTCCCTTTTTTCCTTCTTTATGGTCCAATATACTTCAAAGTCTTAATAACCTTCATTTCTAAGAACAACAAGGCAAACTTTGACAGTTCTCATTCTCAGACAATATGCGCCTAGAACTTTAGACTGGCTCAACATTTGGGAGGGGGGGGTGAGGGAGAGGAACATTTTTTTTTAAAAGCACAAGCTGCCGTTTCTGAACTAATTTCTCCATTACTTAGATACCTGGCTCCTGATCCAGAACTCATGAATGCACCATGTGTAACATATACGCAACACGGGCTCATGCGTTGTGTAATCGAGTTCTTGAGTGGGCCATTGAAGTTCACTTATAGTTCCCAAAATCATAGGAAGAAACTTGGCATTTCTTCCGCTCCCTTCACTCCACTGAAAACGCTCTTGCTAAGATCACCAACAATCTTCTTGTGGCTAAATCCAACCGCCTCTACTCTATTCTTGTTCTCCTTGATCTCTCTGCTGCCTTCGACACTGTTGACCACTCCCTCCTGCTTGAATCGCTTCACTCCCTGGGATTCTGGGACTCTGTCCTCAACTGGTTCTCCTCCTACCTTTCTGACTGCTCCTTTAATGTTTCTCTTCCTAACTCCTCCTCTTCCCTGCCCCTCTCGGTCGGGGCTCCCCAAGGCTCTGTCCTTGGCTCTCTCCTCTTCTCTATCTACACCCAGTCCTTAGGCAAACTCATTGCTTCCCACGGTTTCCAATACCACCTATATGGTGACGACATTCAACTCTCTCTCTCCACTCCTTCCCTCTCCCCCTCTGTCCTAGCTTGTCTCATCAACTGTCTTTCTGATATCTCCGCCTGGATGTCTCAACGCCAACTCAAACTGAACATGGTGAAAACTGAACTCCTTATCTTCCCTCCCAATCCTTCCTCTCCCTCTTCCCTGTCAATTGCCATTGGCGGGGTCTCCATCCTCCCTGTCCCCCAAGCCCGTAGCTTGGGCTTCATCTTCGACTCGCACCTTACCTTCAAACCCTACATTGACTCTGTGGCCAAATCCTGCCGCTTCTCCCTCCACAACATTGCTAAGATCCGCCGTTTTCCGTCTGTCTCCTCTGCCAAAACTCTAGTCATCTCACGCCTTAACTATCGTAACCTCCTCCTCGCTGGCCTTCCCCGCTGCCACCTTGCTTCCCTCATCTCTGTTCAAAACTCCGCTGCCAGGATCATTCACCTAGTCTGTCGCTTTGACCATGTGCAGCCTCTCCTCTCCTCCCTCCACTGGCTTCCCCTTCCTGAGCGTATTCTTCACAAGCTCCTAGTCTTCACCTACAAAGCCCTTCAAAACCTAGCTCCCCCCTACCTCTCTGCTCTGATCTCCCTCCGAACCCCTGTTCGAGCACTTCGCTCCTCTTCCATCCCCTCCCTCACCCTCCCATGCCTCCACTGCTCCCCCAACTGCCTTTGTCCCTTCTCCCTTGCTGCCCCGCACGCCTGGAATTCCCTCCCTGCCCTCGTCCACCTTGCCCCCACCCTCCACACCTTCAAGTCCCTCCTCAAAACCCACCTCTTCTGCTCCGCCTTTCCTGCTAATCATCCCCACCCCGGATTATCCCCTACCTGTTATCTGCAAACTCCCATTTACTGTAACCAAGTCAAGAACGTGCACCTGAGTTCCTGCATCCTCATGAATGTTGCATCCCTTGTCTCTCCCTCTGATCCCCCTTCCCTTTCTTCCCTCCCCATGTCTTTAGATTGTAAGCTCTCGGGCAGGGACCGTGTCTATTTTATTCTCTGTAAAGCGCCAGGTACACTTTTGGCAATATATATAAATGATAATAATAATAATAATAATTGCATAGCATACTCGAAAATGAGAGTTTTGTCTAAGCAAAGATTGTCTGATTGACTAGTAGTAGTATAATTCCAGTCCCACAAGAAAAATTAATATATGGGATCAGAAATAGTTGTGATCACACAACTTTCGCAGTCATTTATATTTCTAATAGAATCTTAGACCATATCTAAAAAAGGAATTGATCAGAGACAAGTTATATTTGCCTTGAGTTAGCTCATAATCTAGCTGCCAATATTGTTCTTCAAGGATTTCATCCTACAATCCCTTATCCCCATAGAAACCCAGGCTATGTAACTGCCTGGGTCTTTCACTCATGCTATACCATTTAATATTGTATGCATCTCACAGACATCAACATTTCTTAAAGCTACAATTTTCATAAACATTTTGTATGTACTATGAATAGGATATATTTGCCTGTTATCCCAACTCCAAAGTAGGTCAACATTTTGTTAAACCCCTATACTTCTAACTAGAACTGCATCATTATTGCCTAAAAGGAATTATCAGGATTTGAGAAAGTGAACATATTTATGTTAATATTTGTTTTATATGAAGCTTGTTTCAGCCCAGATAGCAGTATTAAAGATGTAATGTTCCCCAATCAATAATCACAGTGTGTCTAGTACAAATTCTCACTTTTTTCACATCTCTCCCTTATCACTAGCTCTTTTGTTTATGATAATCAGGGCCCAATTCCTTTAGTTTTGTTCATGTACAACAGGGGTGGGGAACCTCAGACCTGGTGGCCAAATGAGGCCCATGGCTAGTTTTTATGTGGCCTTTTCCAGTTTTGTGTTCTAGCCCCCTGGATCCAGTTCCAACCCCCAAGCACTGAGAAATTGAGCTGAGCTGAGGGCAAGGGAGCAGAAATGAAGGCATGCACACAAGGATAAGGGACATATTCTCCATGACACAGATCCATGATCTGGACCCTCCTCTTCCCGGGTTCACCCCTTAAACACACCCACGCTCAGCTTCTACGTGGTGCTTTGAGCTTGTAATACTTTTCAAAGTGGCCACATAGAGGAAAAAGGTCCCCCCACTCCAGCATATAAAATTTCTTTGCCGCATTCGTGTGCACGTCCACAACACTACATATAAGTGTGGGGCACCCATACATGCGGCTCCTGGTATGGCTGCCCCGTCCATGGAGGTGGCCACCCTGACCCACATGGGGCACTCTGGATTTTTCAGGAGTGCTCTGTGAGTGGCCATGGGTGGCCACTTCGTGGGTTATGGGAACGCACTAACTTCAAACGAGCAGTTAGATGTGTGTGTGTGTGTGGGGGGGAAACATGCATGGACCTGTCTCATTTAACAATACCCTAAATCTGCACTCCAATGGCAGGAAGAATAAGATTCTTGAGACTTCTCCAGGATTTCTTAAAATGTCTGACCAGCTTTGGACAAAGTAAAGCTTCTGCAACCAAATTAACATAAAAAAACATAGCTAACTGGATGCCACTTTGAACCCAAGTAATCTTTCGATCAACGTGTCTACAACAATAACCAGTGTTTCCAGTATTGTCCTATGAGCATTGTCATGCACCAGCCAGCTCTTAAAATCTGATGCTTAGAGACTGGAACATGCCCTTCGCTCATCTAGAATTGATCACTGTGGTGGCTTTGTGTGCTGGCATATCTAAATATATGCACTCAATGCTTCAGCTTGCTCGCAATTTGGCAGCTTGCATTTTTATCCATGCTTAAAAATTTCAAGTTTTCTAGTGTAACTTTAAAAACTAAATCTCTCAAGGTAATGTATATTTTTGATATTCAGCAAACAGTAAGGGGTTGTATTGTCTGGTGCCAATTATATTTCAGTTCTGGTTGAAGTATTATACAACTAAAAATTATCTTACCATAATTTTAATTATCAAATTCTATCCCCTTTCCTACTCTCTCGAGCCACCCTTTTAAGAACAGAATTGCATCACACCCCATTTGGAATATACAAGCCACATGTTTCTTTGAGATCATCTACTATAAAGACAATGTGTGTGGTTTTCCAGCACACTACAGAGAAGGGCTTACAAACATTCATTAGGCATATAAACAGACCTCCAGTTTAAACATTTTTTACATCTAACTTTAAAATGGAGGTCTAGACTTCCTTTTAATACTTCTGAATTTGGAAATTAAAACAATGCTTCATTTTGAAGCCAGGAGGAAAACTTTATGGCTTAATAATAAGTGCCTCAAGAACGATATGGCTAGAAACGCTAGAAGGAACACTGCACTAGCAGACACCACTAATATAATCTTACTAGTCCTTATAGGATGTGTTTTTCCTAACCAGACTGTAGGTTCACATACATTTTGGGCTACACAGAAGTGTTTGGTTATGCCCTTAAGTGCAGAGAGCATCCCTAAAACTAAACAAGCTGACTCAGTTTTGGCTTTCAAGTCCATTCTTATGACTTGGCTGCTTGGCTTGTTGTACTTATAACCAGTGTCTGGCAGTTCTAGGATTTGTTTATTATGTGATATTTCATTTTAACTGTTAGTAAAAAATAATCTGGGGCAACTCAGAAAGTCACTTAGTAAAATTAAGTAGTTGTAATGGTGGTGGCTATAACTACTGGGACAGTAAAAGCACTGTTGGGTGACTTAAGTTGGCAAAGATAGAGCAGTAATAACCATTACTTACTAATACGAATAAAGATTCTCTTCTTTATTTGGTACAGCAACTGTTTCTTGACTATGGCATGCCAGCCTCCCTTAATTAAAAAACAACAACAAAGACTCTAGTTGTGTCCTCATATATTTGGAATTATAAGGATAAGTCTGGTAAAAATTACACACCTCTGTAGAGCTACATCAGAGCAGGCTGTCATCCCAGTGGTGGCCTTGCCCAACCCAGTAACTATTGCAGATTTAGGCTCTTTCTTGGGAAAATGAGAGCAAACAGGGCTCACTCCCTTTCTAGGATCCACTTGCATTCTCATTATAACCACTCCATTAGCCAGGGCATTTAAAGCCCATATGGCTGCTTCTAGAGAGAAGCTCAGAACAGTCACATCAGGTTCCACATTTTCTCATTATTAATTAAACAAATCTCCTCTGGCCTTTCTCAGGCCTTCACTCCTTGTCTCAAGCTCAACAACAGGGGCTTCCGGGCTTTTAATCAAGCTTCCAGGTCAGTCTCAATCTCTTAGCTTTCTTTGGCCTTCCTCAGCTAGCTCTCCCTTTCAAAAAAAAAGAGGGGGGGGGGGAGCAGATGCCTCTCACCTTCTCTGGTGCTCTCAAGTCCTTTCTTGCTCTTCTTCCATGGATCGGGACTGCTTCTTCTGCCCAGGAACTCAGGCTTCCCTTGCAGCAGTCTTTGGCTAGACAGGGGATCCATCAAGTTGCTATTTGCTAGAGGCAACACTTCTCCTTTCACTCCCCTCACATTCATTACTGAGGCACAGTTCATGTCTATAGCTAGTTCAGACCTACTCTCTTCCCTTCGGTTCCAGCTCTGTCTCACCAGACACCCAAAATTAATTAAGCAGCCTGCATGCACTGCTGTGTTCCTGATTGGCGTGGACTCTTCTACATCCACTCTGACACCAGCCTGGGGGGGGGGGAGGGAGGGACACACACAGCCTGAGTTCATGGCCACAATGGACGGCATACCCTGGGCCTGATATTTTGCACAGGCCTTGAGATGGGGAATCCGTTGGCGGGGGTGGGGTCAGCAGTGTCCTTGTCATGGACGGATCATTATCTCCTTCATGCCTGTCTCCTGGTGCATGTCTGTGCGGAACCAGTTCAGTTGGTTCGTTCCCAGAGACTTATGGAACCAGAGAGGTTCTGGAATGCTCTTGGGGAAGTACCCTCCGGTCTTGACAACTGTTTGCTCAATGACCTCATGGCTTTTTGAATTTTTTTGCTGACTGAGGCCCTTGATCGTACAGCTCCTAGGCATCTGCTCCCTAACCACTGGCAATGCAGATCCCCTTGGTTTCTGGAGGACCTGCAGTGGATGAAGGAGCGACTGTAGAGTCATTCTTGTACTGAAGATGACCGATTGCAGGATACAGTCAGTTTACAGACCTATGCCGTGGCTGTGCGAGCAGCAAAGCAGCGATTCTTTGCTGCACTCACAGTGTCCGCAAAGTCGCGTCCAGCTGAGCTTTTCTGGGTGGTGAGGGGGCTGGTCAGTCTGGCCTCCCTTTGTCTGGAACTGGGATCTTCCAGTGCTCACTGTGACTTGTTTGTTGACTTTTTTGTGGATAAAATTGCTTGCATCCACCACGACTTCGATGCCACGCTTCCAGCAGTAGAACCAGGGGTGATCAGTCCTGTCCTGTGGGATCAGTTTCAGTGGGTGTCATCCTCTGAGGTGGAGGATGTCCTTGGGGCGGTCATGGCCACCTGTTGTGAACTGGACGCGTGCCCATCCTGACTGGTTAAGGCCAGCTGGGAGATGCTGGGGCCTTTGCTGGCTAGGGTAGTCAATGTCTCCCTTAGGGTTGCCGGGCTGCCTCAAGGAGGCGATGGTGTGACCTGTGCTCAAGAAACCATCATTGGACGTTGACTCCCTGGCCAGCTATCGGCCAGTCTCTAACCTTCCCTTTTTAGGGAAGGTTATTGAGCGGACAGTGGCTTGGCAGCTTCAGGGGTATCTGGACCAGATCGGTTTTCTGAATCCCTCGCAGTATGGCTTTTGTCCGGGTTATGGCACTGAGACTACACGTGTGGCCTTGGTCGACAACCTCTACCGTGAGTTGGACCAGGGTCTCTTGACCCTGTTGATCCTATTAGATCTCTCGGCTGCATTTGATACCATTGATCGTGAGTTGTTGGTGACTCAGTTGTGGGACCAAGCCGGGGTAGGTGGAACTGTTCTCGAATGGTTCCGTTCCTTTCTGGTCGGGAGAACTCAACGTGTGGTGCTGGGTGACTGTTCATCATCTCCCCAGGACCTCACATGTGAAGTCCCACAAGGTTCTATTTTGTCCCCTATCCTGTTACATGCAGCCTTTGGGCGAGGTCATCAGAGTGTTTGGTGTGCATCAATATGCTGATGACACCCAATTGTACCTCTCTTTTTTAGCTGACCCAGGCCCGGCAGTCTCGGTGCTTATCCAGTATCTGGCAGCTGTGGGAAACTGGATGAGGGCAAGCTGCCTGAAGCTGAATCCTGACAAGACGGAGGTGATGTTGGTGGGAGGGGCCGAGGGAGTGGTGGCACCCATCATAGATGGGGTCCGCCCTCTGTTGCTGCCTCAGGTTCGTAGTCTGGGGGTGCACCTAGATCCAGCTTTGCTTGGATGTCCAGGTGGTGGCTGTGGTGAAGGGAGAATTTCACAAACTACATCTGGTGTGATGGCTTAGGCCGTACATCTCAAATTCTGACCTTGCCACCATTATCCATGCTTTTATCACCTATCACTCCTGCTGGTCATAGATCCCAGCCGGTGGGGGGGGGGGGGCGCTCCAGGTCCCGGGAACCTGCCAGAGAATTGCCTCGCCCGCTCCGGGAAATGGTGCGGCGACACTGGCTGCAGAAGCAGCTGCAGCAGCACCTCCAGAATCCCCGCCCCCACACTGGCCCTACAGAGCCCCGGCCACTGACCTCACGTAACGTGGGATCAGTGCCCCAGCCAGTGCGGGGGTCCGCACAGCTGCAGGCATGCAAGGGGACAGAGCCTGGAGCATAACCTCCGGCGCTGTGAGACACACAGTGCAGGTAATCAGAGCCTGAGAAGCTAAGTATGAAGTTCCTTGTCTTTCTAGTGTTGATATGTTGTGTTATTGTGCTAGGACTGATTGTATTTCCCTGTGTTGTTTCCCTGAGGCTGACTGTGTGTGTATACAGTGAGTGAAAGGAGTGCTAGCCCTTCCCTCTCCCTGGGGGTCTTTCCCTACTCCCCGGAGAACGAGTGTCCTTTTCCCTCCGCCTTGAGACCTGGTACCCTGCCCATGTGCCCCTCACGTGGCCATCACCCGCCTCTCCTGTCCCTTCCCTTCTGTGTGAGTGCAAGTGGAGTGCGTGTGTGGCGTGAAGCCATAAGCTCGCAAAACAGCTCTGCGCCCTATGACGATAGCGGCCTGGTCTTGTTGAGACCTGAGGGCCACAATACTATCCTGACGGGCATTATTTCCCAGTTTTCCTCCAGCAGAGCGTGAGTCTGGTTTTTGTGTGTGAGCATGGTTCCCCCTCCACAGTGACATCACCTCAAGACCGAACTACTGCAACACACTCTACGTGGGGCTACTCTTGGTGATGGTTCGGAGACTGCAGCTGGTGCAGAATGCGACGGCCTGTCTCTTTACGGGGATGGATCATCGTGGCCACATTATACCAGTGCTCCGTTCCCTGCACTGGCTGCCTATAGTCTTCTGAGCCTGATTCATGGTGTTGGTTTTGATCTATAAAGCCCTAAATGGCCTGGGCCCCACTTATCTGCAAGATCGCCTCATCCTCTGGGTCTTGGATTGACCCCTGCGGTTGGCTAGGGAGCCCTCCTCGAAGTCCCCCGAGTATCCCCGGTGACAACGATGGGGATACTCATGGGTGATGGGGGAGGGATTGGGTTTCAGCTCTGCCTTGGGTTTTATTTATGTTTTTATGCTGTTATTAATTTTTAGCTATATTGGATTGTTTTTATATTTTTTATATGTTTAAAGATGTTATAAGTCGCCCTGAACTGTTGTAGCAGGAGGGGGTGGCAAATAATTTGAATGAAAATAAATAGATAAATATATACCTGTCCTGCATTTGCTCAGTTTATATATGTCTGACTTGCTACACTATATGTCTGAGGAAGGGCCCTGTGTTGTCTGAAAGCTTGCATACTCTCACCAACAAAAGTTGGTCCAATCAAAAAGATCATTTGAACTACTTTGCCTCCGTCTCTTATGTTTGGGACCAACACAGCAACCACACTTTCCCTCTCTCTTGGCTACACTTTAGATGGAAGCAGAGATCAGGGAAGGGGAAGCCATAGGCAACTTACAACAATTTATATATAAATGAAAAAAGATTCACTAGCAGATGTGCCCTGAAAACATGCATTTTTTGGATATTAGTTTATGTTCAAGCAATTGCTTCCTTTTACAGAACTTGCACCCATATTTGTACAATGCCACTTTACTACGGAGACAGTATTTTCAAAATTGGGATGTTACCGTGGCAACATTTTTCAGGGCTCCAAAATAGTTATACAAATGGCAAAACACCCTTGGTAAATATACATGCAGGCACTGGCACTGGATGAGTAGCCAAATATATACACATTTGTTAGAGTGGAATATTTTTTCCACTTAACTTACTGTGCTAAATGAGTTTGGTCATGAAATGACGAACCTGTGTGATTAACCCTCAACTCTAAGAAAAAGAACAGCTTTCCTACTGACTACTACACTCTTGACTTTTCATTGAAACATTGTACATCACAATAAACATTCTTGCACTGGACCAGAACAACTTGTACTTAGCGCTGCAATTTGTCTTGCATAAGTTTTTATCATTAAAAAGAACCACCAAAAGTTCTGACTGATGAAATTAAATGAAAGACTGGACATTGCATGAGAAGCCAGGATCGAGCTAAGAAAGCTGGAACATATGGTCATTTATACTTTGTAGGTAAAAACTGGACATTCATAAATTACAGTATTATTATTATTATTATTTTTATAAGCTTTTATATAGCGCCAGCGATGTACCTGGCGCTTTACAGAGAATAAGATAGACACAGTCCCTGCCCGAGAGCTTACAATCTACAGACAGGGGGAGGGGAGACAGGAAAGGGGGAACAGAGGGAGAGACGAGGGATGCAACATTCATGAGGATGCGAGAGCTCAGGTACACGTTCTTGGCTTGGTTACAGTAAATTGGGAGTTTGCAGATAACAGGTGGGGGATAATCCTGGGTGGGGATGATTAGCAGGAGTTAGGAAGGGCAGAGCGGAAAAGGTGGGTTTTGAGGAGGGACTTGAAGGTGTGGAGGGTGGGGGCAAGGCAGACGAGGGCAGAGAGGGAGTTCCAGGTGTGTGGGGCAGCGAGGGAGAAGGGACGAAGGCGGTTGGTCCATTGAGGGGAACTGGAAAGCGATGAACAGCCTTACATTATGATATTTAACAAGTGCCAAGAGGAGGTAAGAACTGATTTTTTTACCTTTTATAGGGTTACAAAGTTTATATCAACTTTCTCTCTGATGCTTCAGTCACCTATATGCTGTGACTGGAAAGAAATTGGTTTCTCCCCCGGAAGATTTTGATTTTCTTCTTCTCCAGAATCAAAGTGGTTCAATTGGAAACTGGACACAGGTAAAATTGAGATCATACGTAGAATTTTTTCTCAGATGGTTGGCTGAGGGATCTTGATACACAGCCAGGGTTTGACGGATAGCAATTACTTAGGGTAAAGAAAGAATTTACCCCACGTCAATTGACAGATGACTCAGGAATTATCTTGCCTTCCCCTACAGCATAGAGGTGTGATTTCCTAACTAGGATCATCTAGCTATCCCTCACCAATGATGAACCTGGGTTTCACCTATCCTTGGCCTGTAGCACACTGTAATCTAGTCCTGAGGACAGAATGTAATTTTGGGTTCAGGTTTTATACAGGGTGTCAGGATGGGATTTGGTGGCCTCAGGATTTGGTTACACTCAGGGGATCAGTCCTGATTATCTTAGGTCCCTGCTGCTCTTGGGCTCTATAGCTTTAAGAAAAAGATTATGTGAACAGGAAACAAACAGCACGTAGCATGTTTATTTAAACAATTTTCAAACTCAGGATTAGCAGCCTTTTCTTAAAAGGTTATCAGTTGCCTGGAACTAACTTCTTTCGTGTTTGGCTTCGTCCCCTCCAAACACACAAATGTTTGGTTCACCTGTTAGCAACTCAGGAAAACACAGTCTGCGACTGCAATTTAAAGGTTTTATATTCTGAAGTTCCATTTGTCAAATAAATGCAAGTTACACTATTTGGACTCAGTTCTATGAGGTACTGAATGTCCACAATTCCTACTTAAGTCAACAGTAGATAACGACATCCAGCATTTTGTAGTATGAGGGTGTTAAAATTCCTCAAATGCCACATGACCCAATAGCTTCTATCCTGAATCTGAAGAAAAAATATAATTCAGGGGAAGGTGGAGGGCAAACAAGAAACCTTACCTTTTTCTATTGTAGCTTTCCAACATTTCTTCAAGAATGTAGTTTCAACATTTCTTTAAGAACTTTATGGAACTCCCTCCCCCTGTGGATCCTCCTAAGCCATATTCTGGAATAAATGTAAGAGTTTTCTATTTGCCAGGCAGGGATAGGGTTGGATAGCAGTAGGTGGGTGCGTAAGGGAGAGTTGGGTGGGGCATTAAGGGGATTTTTTATTATTATTGATTTTTAATATCGTTTTTTAGGATTGTAAGCCACCCAGAGCCTCTGCGGGAAGGGCAGCGTATAAATTGGACTAAATAAATAAATATCTATAGAGAGTGTCAGATTGGTGGCTAGGAGGTCAGGCGTCACAATATATATGCTTGTAGTCTATCATAGGAAGATAACTTAGTGAGCACTCTAAATCTGTTATGGAGTTTTAAAACTCACAAGTCTGTTAGGGAGTTTTAAGAGAGCACCAAAACTGTAACCACACAGGCATTGTGTAGAAGGTCTAAGATGCACTGACAGATGTGTCGCCACAGCTTTTGTCTTCTGTGCTATGCTGGCGTTTTCCCAGTGCTGTCAAGTCCCTCATCTTCATGAGCACTTAGCTTCCCTTGCCTGTCCCCTACTTCAGGCAGGACTGAAATAATGATCAGGGTTGCAGAGGACAATGTACAATAGAGTTTGCTTTAGTTACAGATACAGTGGCCACTGTTTAGTCAGATAAACGCTTTACAAACCAGGATCTTAGATTTCCTATTTCATCTTTTTCATATTTTTATTTTTAAAGCCCTGAACAAACACATTGGACTAAGCCGTGAACATCTTATGCAGGGAGTCCGGATAAAGTCAATACAATACAGAACACTCATATGAGTTAATACTTAGCAGTATGAATAAGGGGTTGATACTCTGATAAGCAAGATACAAAACAATCCAGCAGCATAGTTAATTTCAGACACGTCACACAACTACGTTCAGAAAACAAATTCAGAACCTCTACCTCACGTACTCTGAAGCTTAAATCACAAAAAGCAATGATCTCAGTCTCCACGAAGAGATGTTATATCATAATTTCACGCCTCAAAGCAGAAAGCTTAGGACACTAGCCTAAGGAAAAGGTTTACTGTTCTACTCCCTTGCTAAATGGACAGCATTATGCATTTGGATACACTGAAGATGATAATGGAGAGACATACAGCAGCCAACACTGAAAGTCTATCACCTCCCTATATTGTTACTATTTTATTTTATAATGCACCTCTCTTGTCTGTGTCCCAAGCTACTTTCCTCATCTTACTGTTCTTACACCTAGGATAACATCAGCTGTTTATATTAATTTCAAAACAACGTCAAGTAGATTTGAAAAAAATAAAATAAATAATTATAACTGACTTTTGAGAAAGTCCCCTGTCATTTACACCACGCCTTAAAAAAGTCAGGATGGGTGTTACGGATTCAGATTGATCTGTAACAGTTCAAAAAGGGCGGTTACAGATCAATTTCAATTATATCCTACATCTGGATCCAGCGTTCCAGGTCTGAATTCCCCTCCCCACCAGGGCTCTGGGGTGGACTTATAACAGCCTCGGGGGGCTTGATTGAAGATCTGCTAGCCCACCACTGCTGTGGGGAGTCTCCCAAGAGGCTCCCTTGCCACAGTGTGCTACCGAGCTCCCAGCGCTGGATTGCGCACGTACAAAATGGCTGCCAGGTCTGTTTGTGCATGTGCAGCCCTTTTCTAAAATGGTGGTGGCACTGTCCCTGCCATTTTGGAAAAGGGCAGTTAGTCTGTGCATGCCCAGAACGGCTACCCTTTTCCAAACTGGCAACCAGCAGCCATTTTGCACGTGCATGATCCAGAGCCGGGAGCTCAGCAGTACGCTGTGGTGAGGGAGCCTGCTGAGAGGCCCCCCACAGCAGCAGCTGGCCAACGGAGCTTCGATCAAACCCTTATTTATTTATTTAGTGCATTTTTACCCTGCCCCTCCTAAAACAGCTGGGACGGCTTACAATCAAAAGTAAAATACAAATATAAAAAATTCATCAATAAAACACATTAAAACACTTATAAGAGTTCCAACCACTAATCAGGACTAGGGAACAACAAGAGATTAAAACAATAAATAAGGATGAAGGGGAGTAAAAACCCCTTCCCCCCCTCCCCAAAGGCCTGGGCGAACAGCCAGGGTTTACAATTTCGCCGAAATGTCAACAGGCTTGGGGCCAGGTGAGCTTCCTCCAGGAGGGAGTTCCAAAGGCGCGGCCTGGCTACCGAGAATGCCCTCTCCATTGTGGCCCCCCGCTTAACATGGGGGACCTCCAAGATGTCACCCCCGGCAGACCGAAGGAGTCGCTCTTGGGCGCAGAGGGTGAGGCGGTCGCTGAGGTACAAGGGGCCCAGACCGTGAAGGGTCTTATAGATCAATACTAAAACTAGAGGCTGGTAAGTACACTCCAGGGCCCTGGGAGATAGGGGAGGTTGGACCCGGTGCCCGGAAGTATGGATGAGAACAGGGATCGGTTTCCCATTGATTTCAATGGGAACATTTTCTATAAACTTCAATGGGATCCAAATCTGCAACTAATCCAGAAATTACAGATACAAATCCGGGATGGTTCCAGATGTGCAATTCAATATGGATGCCCATCCCAATAAAAAAAAATATGCTACCAATTCTGGTAAATAAGGGAGCTCTCTAGATAAGTGGCCCAAACGTTCAAATAAGAGAGAATGAATTGCTGTAGTGTAGCTGGTAAAAGATAGGGTCAAGCAGCAACCTGACTAAATCATCCCCACTAGATGGGTGTGGATAATGGTGGAAAAATAAATGTACTACAGAATGCAGTAAACCAATCAGCATGCAATGCAGACTCTCTACTTTATAATGCAGGGACTATCATGATGAATTCAGAATAAAATCAGGCAATAATTTCACAAACATGATGAAATATTTTAGACCTAAGCAAAAAATCTAATTTAAATTTGCAGTGTCAATGTCCTACCTGAAGATCTTTCACATTTGGAAACGGAATACCTATAGTAACAACAGCACGGGCATTGTCATCTGAGAAATCCAAGCCTTCACTGACTTTCCCTCTGCATACTGCGATGAGGAGTGCACCATCTTGAACAACAACAACAAAAAAGTAGCAATAATTCTGAGGATAAAAACTTAGTTGACAGAACTTTTAGTCAAGAGTTTATAGAAGTAGTCTACATTTCCCTACATTTTATTCAATTCCTTTTAAATGGGAATGATTTCTCTCCTGGAAACTTCTCTCTTACTATTCCCTCCCAAAACATTTACTATTGCATAGTTCCACAACCACTTTATCATCAATTGATTCTTGGTTTTTAGCATCATTGTTTTAAAAAAGTTTGAAATGCCAATGATTTTTTCCCCCTAATAACTCCTTCACAAGTGACTACGTTCATTATATACTTTACACTAAATTTACACATTACACTAAATTAGTGAAATTTGTTTTCCATGAAATAAGCAAATATTGAGCATTTCATAAAATTAGCAATCCTCTGTCTAATTCATGAAATAGGAACATTTGTAAGGCAAAAATTGTTCTTATTTCATGAATTAGGCTGCGGTGTTGCCTGTCATGATGGAAGGAATATTTTTCCTATTTCATGAAAAGAGCAATTTCCCAAATTTAGCCTAACAATAAAAAAAACCTTGTAGTTTCTCAGTCCATAGTTCTTACTTGTTACATGTTACCTGACTTATTTATTTATTTATTTAATTTTTGTAATTTATACCCCGCACCCTCCGGTAACCAACTCGGGGCGGCTTCCAACAATTTACAAATATAAAACACTATAAAAACAGTTTAAAACAATCACAATATAAAACAAGGCACGGAAGTTTAAAACAATAAAGCAGGATGGGGGAAAAAAAAACCCCATAACCCTAACCCACCCCCCCAACCCCAAAGGCCTGGGTGAACAGCCAGGTTTTACAACACCGCCGGTGTTGTAGTTGTTACTTTTATTGTGTTGAGGCTACCTAACGATTTTTGTAGTGATATCAGGCTGGGGCTGGGGGGACGGGGACGGGATTTAGGGATGTTTGAATTTTTGATATGGTATTTTTTATCCATTGTAAGCCACCCTTAGTCCCTTTTTGGAGAAGAGTGGCATATGAGCCTTAATGGAATGGGCAGGATAAAAATATGAATGAATGAATCTAACGGGGATGGGCCGCCGTGAGCACATTACATCTGTGCTCCATACTCTGCGCTGGCTGCCTATTGTCTTCTGGGCCCAATTCAAGGTGCTGGTTATGACCTATAAAGCCCTAAATGGTTTGGGTCCTGGTTACCTGCGAGATCGCCTCAGACCTCGGGTTCTCTCGCAGCCCCTGCAGTCGGCTGGGGGCGCCCAGCTTGAAGTCCCCCGGGTACGTCGGGTGGCAACGGCAGAAAGGGCATTCTCGGCGGCTGCACCTTGGCTGTGGAACTCCCGCCCGTTGGAGGCCCGTTTATCCCCAGACCTCCCCTCTTTCTGCAGATGTTGTAAGATCTGGCTGTTCCACCAGGCCTTTGGGGGATAGGGGTGTGTGTGTGTGTTATTTTTTGAAACTGTCATGTCCATTTTATATTTTGTAATATTGTAGATGTTTTTATTATTGTTGTTTTATAATTGTGTTGTATGCTGCCCCGAGCTGCTATTGTTTTAAGAAGGGCCCTTTGAGGCCCGAAAGCTACTTAGTCCAATAAAAGATCTCATCTGAACTGCTCTGTCTCCATCACTTATGTTTTGGGCCAATACAGCAACCACACTGAGTCTCTAGACTACAGTAAAGATAGCATAATTGAGTGTGTATCATTTTGAACGAAAGTGAGCTGCAATAAAAGTGAATGGGATCCACTTCCCAGAACTCATCAAGTGGCTAGTATAGTTTAAACAGATAATACTGATGCACTGAATTAGTAATTTCTATACCAGTCCTTTTGATGCACTCTATTGTACAGAAATACATAAATGAGAAAAGAACTGTATTACCTATTGCAGTAGTGCATTAAATGTATGTGTATGTTGAACAACAATACTGTGTTATTCTCTTACTTACCATTATGTCATGAATTGCACTGATGTTTAAGATAATTTGGAGAAAAAATATTATATTTGTGACTTTGGTAAAACAATCTACTGGAATGTTACCATCCTTTGCAAACTGGTTGCTTTGCATGGCTATCAATAGGCATTAAAAAAGGATAAATATGGACCATGTACTGTATACATCAGGAGTCAATACCATTCAGAGGGCCCACTACAAGATTGATCTAGGACCCAGTTACCAAAGAAACCACTGTTGCAATTAAGCTAGGAGGAGCTTACTGTTGGCTTGTAGGGTCAAACATTCTTGGACTGACAGAAAAAATAAATACCTCAGATTTAAAATGTAATTAGGATTTGAAAGTATGAATGATTTAATTTATTTTAAGCTGTTTTGGGGTGATGGGAGGTCATGTCAAATAAAGTGACAAAATATGTTTGCTATCATTTTTTAAAAGAGCAAGGCTTTTTCGGCATTCTCCAAAATAAGTAATCTTAATATTTTACATCTCTAAACTTGCCCTTGTAGCGGTATGTACTCTAGATATTAACGATACAGATAGTTGTACACGAACATGTTAAACTACAGTGCTTATAAAGTCCATGTATTAAGAGTCCAACACAGACAGTTCTTCTCTTAAGGCACATAGTAAAATAAAAGCCTAACCTACCTCACAGGGTTGTTGTGAGGATTACTAGCTGAGTTAATTAGTTTAATGTTAATGGTAAGATGTTAATTATTAAAGTTAATATGTTGAAATGCGAGTCACCCTGCGCCTAAAGGCAAGGACAAGATTCAAATCTAAATAAATAAATAAATAAATAAATTGGATTTATACCATCATCTTATTTTTACTTTGAATTTTTTTTAAATTACAGTATTAACGAAATTTTCAACTTTTCACAATTTTTAGATTGGTTAATAATTACCCTTTCCTCCTTTATATTTTATTGCATCATAGTATATTTGCAACAGGTCATTAAAGTCAGCCTTGTCTCCTCCTCTAGGCTCTGCAACCACTGTCTTAACCAGCTCCAGCTTTCCCCATAAGCCAGTATGCATCCAGCGATCTTTCAATTTATCCAGCATCTAAAAATAAATAAATATATACATAATTTTGAAAGTGAACATATATCTAATTTTTCAAAAGGCTCCAATTGTACTAAACAGTTCTGCAATCAAAATAAAAGAAGAGATACCATACTCTGTATGGTATTACAAATATATCTGTACAGTATGGTATTACAAATATATCTGTTCTTGTATATATATAACGTATATGGAGAAAGAATGTACAGAAAGAATGAATAAATAAAAAAGGGAAGAAATTGGTATAGGCAGAGAAAAGGCTATAGGGAGGAGTTACAAGGCAGACTAGAGGTCTGGGATGTTCCAGGAAATCTTAGGGGTGTGAATGTGATCATATTTCGCCAAATGTGTTTAAAAATGGGATCTAGCTATCTCCAAATTTATCGGTCTGTTTTCTGTATGGGAACAATTCTTTCTTTAGCTGCCAGCTCTGATACATCTAAACACCACTGTACTAGCCTGGGAATAATCTTACTTTTTCATTTCTGTAAAAACATGTACCCTGCCACCTTCTCAGTCTTTAGGAAAAAAAAGTCTTTGTAGCGGACTCAAATTCAGTTTGGCAGGTAAATACCTCAGGATATAATTTTCAGCACAGGTTTGGCTGCTGAAACGGAGCATCATTTTAACGCTCATATCCATGTCTTTCCATAGTTGTCTAACTTTTGGGCAGGCCCTCTTTCTTTATTACAGCGCCAACAGGTGTCAGAGGGTAAAACTAAGGGCTTTTTACAAATGTATTCTTTATTGTTGTACAATTGATAATTTTTAGTGTGTATATAAAAATCAATAAAAGATAAATCACAAAAAAAAGAAAACCATTATTTTATTCCATGTTTGTTATTTAGATTTGTTATACATGAACTGAACTTTCATTTAAACTTACATCCCACCCTTCCTGTAAGGCTGCTGCTGTACGTACATTTATGCAATTGAGCTTAAGAAACTGCAATTTTTTGTGCTCTACACTGCTGGGGAAAGACAGACTGAAGTATTTACTTCATCACAGGAGGAAGAAATACTTTGTGGCAGGTGTTGCATTGATGGATTCATACAGTGCTATCCACGGTGGATAGAATTCAATAGAAATGAATTTTATTTAGCAAAATGTGTGGTAAATATACAGAAAATCCCCCAAACAAATGTTTTCCATTATTTCTGGGGGTTATTCGCTCTCTTCCTTTCCCCACCTATCTCTAAGGATTCCCCTCTATGTCTCTGCTTTAACCTTCTGCCACCTGCCCATAAAACATCAACCTGACATGACGAACATCAGTTTTGCGGCTGAGGAATGGGTTGGAATCTCCAGAGAGACCATCAATGTAACAATCCCTAAGTCTGTCAGAGTGGTTGCTGCCAAGCACCACAGGGCGCTCCCTGTAAATACTGAAAGAACATACAATCGAAAATCACTTGCTTTTCGAGTCGCCAGCTAGAATGTTCAGAGGTAGGAGACCTACAGTGGAGGCTAATACAAAGAACACATGGGGGGGAGGGGGGGGAGAGAGTGGCAATCAGAAATAAATTTAGCAAAAGCCCTTTTTTTTTTTTTAGAAAGCACACAAGAAACCTGTTGTACCAAACTGATAGCTCACCCTTCCTTGAGTCTAATTTATATATATAATGTAAACATATAATTAATGCAGAGAGCGTTGAGTGAGTTCATGATCTTGTGATTGATTAGAAGAGGTAATCATGCAGCAAACAGTTCTCCTTTCATTCACCAACCACCAACACAGTATTGAACCAACCTAAGAAGCAAATGGGCAGGAGACCATTATCCTATCCTGTATTGTACAGCACTGCACTCAAGACAGCAGATGGGCAACATACACATTTGACATGAACTGAGATTAAGTAGAGCTCGGAGGTCAGTAGAAAGCAGTACCTAGTTTCAAAATCATTTATTTTACCATTCTAGGGTTTTTCTTACCTACTATTCAGCACACAGCTGATTTCTTCCTACCATGTTTTTTTAAAAAAATTATGGATAGACTGTAATAAGCATTATGCTCTTAATATTAATTCCCTGACTTTTTGGTCTGTTTTTTACCTTCCTCCAACTTCACTCAATGAAGGCTCTCAGTATTTAGCCTCAGGCTGTGCAAAGTGCTCCCTCTGGAACCTGCACCAGTCCCAGTTCGTTGCTCAGACAACCACAGCATCCCTTAACTCTTAACCCAATTACCTCTCCAACAACCTTAGGCTGGAATCTAGGACCTCAGATGTTAACCTGCTTCCAAAATTCGTTCATCCCATGTCCAAGCTTAATAAATACCGCTAAAAAGCAGAACTAACAGTGCCAATTTGTTTTCATTAACATTTGTAAATTCACAGAAAACTTGGTCTAAAAACATTTACATATTTAGCATTCTTTGAAAGTGACAATTAGGACAGGTCATTTACTAAATAAGTCATAACTAGAGGGAGATCAAAAGAAGTTTTATGACATGACAGTGGTGGAAACAAAGGATGCTTTCTTCCTTGATATTATATTTGGTAGATAGAAGCCAATAAACATAAGTGTTAAGGACATGGACAGCTCAGTAAATCTCACGACGACTCTGCTTTCTTGGTGCCTATTCAATTCTCTAGTGGATAAATACGATGACACCTGCTGCTGAGGTTTACCTGAAGAGCTGCAGTTTAATGCCTACAAGTCTCCTATTCTACAACTCCTTCACCTGTACGCCCATACTTTTTACCATATACTGTATTTACACTTCATTTAAAATAAATTAAAAGTAAAATTACAAGCTCTAGATGATCATTGAAATTCTGGGTCTTTAAAAAAGATTTTTAAAAAGTTAATATAACAAGGCAGTAGGCCCCTGAATTAGCCTGATATCTCAACAATTTGCTCATTTTTTTTCATGCTCGACATTTGAGAACTATAAACTGCAGACTCATCAATAATTAGTGCAGATTTTGTCTTGGTGTACAATTCAATCTGACCTCAGGCTTTCTCCCTATGTATCATCTTCAAGATAGTACTCTTTTTCTAAAAGATTCATGGGAATATGTAGGCAGAGTTCTTACTGAAGGGACCCCAGCTCAAAACTTGCTTCCCTCACTGATCTGCCGAAACTTGAATTTGTTGATCTTCAGAGAACACTGCAAGACTAATTTTTCTGACTTTTGTCTGAAAGCATGCAGTATCTGAGTGGGACAGGTCTGAACGGAATAAACTTCTACTGAGGGATAACTTGCCACATTATTTTGTACAGTGATATTTAAAAATTTTTACATAGAGGACAAAACTCTGTTTTATATCTGTTAACTACATATATCTAGCCCAATTGTGCATTAAACATGAATAACCCACTGATCCAGTTAAGAAAATTCACTCCTGTTCAGCAAGTAGGATTGCTGCTACAAATTGTAGGATTCAACATCTTTCTTTCAATACAAACCTACATCATAACAAGAATTAATAAGGTGCAGAGTAATCAGTCTGTCAGCACCTTTCTTGAAAGATTCACATTCTAAGCATAATAAGCAGGGCACACATTTACAAAGACGTTTATAACAACTGCAACACTGTACATCTCTCTCTTAAATCAGCTATTCACCCTCTCAGTCCTATTATATTTTTTCTCATTTTAAAAGAAAAACAACTTCCACTCACAACTGGCAAAGATTCAGATGCAGTCTGAAAAGCCAATATTATTCACGTTTTTATTATGGATTACACAGTAATGCAACCAGCATCTTCCACCTCTTCCCCTCTTGAGGCATACACTCAAAGGGCATAATCCAGCTGCTATTGAAGTCAATGGCTAAACTTCCACTGACTTCAATGGGAGCTGGACTGCACCCAAAGTCTCTGGGTAATTTCAGACGTGACGGGCCTGGAGACCCGCCATGCTGAACCACGGACCAGGATCCGTTTTGGATCCCGGCCAGGAATCAGGCCGTCCGTCCTTTAGACGTGCCGTCCTGATTCCGGAGGGAGATCGGGGAGGGGGCGGGGCTGCGCGACATGCGGCCGCACAACCCCGCCTCCCCGCACTTCCCCGGCCGCCCTCCTTCCGGGAGACAGGCTGCTGTTAGGGTAGGGGGTGAAGAAAGGGAGGTTTGGACCCTGCAGGACAGTGCTACCACAGTCACCCACACTCCTTTCCACTTGCGCGAGGGGCGGATCGCTCATGTGAGGGAAAAACAACCCCTCAGGATCTTAGATGGCCCTGCTGGGAAGAGGCCAGATCATCATCGGGGGGAGACAACGTGGCCCTGAGCGTAGCCCCCGCTCGTACACTCTCTGCAACACCCGTGCCAATACCACTCGAAGCCCCAACACCACCACACCGTTCCAAAGGTGCCTGGGACAGGGGAGGAGAAGGGGTAGTGTGGGACTGTGGGGAGAGGGGGTAGACCCAAAGGGGAAAATGAGGTCTGGACGGGACCACACACACTAAGGAACACAGGGACAGGAGGGCCCACACAAAGAGGGAATAAGGGGGTGACACACACAATCCTCACTTCCTTAATCACACTAAATGTAACCCACAATCGTTCACATGGCTCTCTCACTCAACACAAGCACCAATACATGCTGTCACTCACCACCACACCCCGCAAAATTTAACTTTCTTTCACTCTCCGCACTTACCACGCCCTCATTCGCTCCTCTCGCACACACTTGTCTGCTCAAACTGCTTACGAACCCTCTCCACCAAGCTCTCTGCACGGGGGCCAGTTTCACAGCAACGCTGATCACCGGCGATGCTGTGTTGCCCGTGCTTTCCTTTTGATCTCCAACCCCCACCGTGCACGTATGCATGCAGAACGCCTCACTGGTTCAGCTGGCTCCGCCCCTTCCCCTTGTAGTGCTGTTGAAGGGGTGTCCCTGCATTCATCATGCTGTGCTGTGCTCTCAGGGTCTATGATCGGAGTTAACCCTTTCCTGGCTTTATGAACTGCCTGTTGGCTTCGCCTCCGCCCTCTATTGGGCCGAAGGCGGCAGTGACGACAGTGGTTCCTAACAGCTGCGCCCGATTCCTTCCTGTGGTCGGGACCATGATATGGCATGGTTGAAGGTACAGATGTTACCTTCAGCCCTTTCCGGATCATGGCCAATCGAACCACAGTTGGGGCCCAATCCCACCATGATTCTGGACCTCCGGGCGGCCAGAGGTCCAGAATCATGGTCAATGTGTTTCCCGTCGGAGGTTCACTGGGGTGAACATCTGGCGGAATGCACATCAGACGTTACGGGAATCACGGCCACCACAGGGGATTCACTGTGGTTGACCGTGATCTTGTAACGTCTGAAAATATCCCCTGTGTTGGGCCATGAAATCTCGAGGCTTATAAACTGACAAATACCACCATATTGGCAAGCGAACCAACTTTAGGAAAACTGGATCCAAAGGTGATTGGACTGTATGAAAATATGCAAGGTATGCCTAAAATTTAAAATCTTCCATATGGATGAAATTAAAAAAGGCGACATCTAATGGCATTCTACATTTTTTGTGTGTTAATAAACTCTGCAATATGGAACATCATCTTATGCAGAAAACAAGAGAGTGCAGTTATATAAACACAATGTTCACTCACTACGGTTGCTGGTCCTACTGTGAGGAGTGCTACTGAAGTGCCTATAAATAAAAAATAAATAAAGCGCACATGCCTGCCTCGTAGGAACCATGAACCCAAGTGCAGGGTTATCATGAAAAACAATAGCACTCTGGGTGGGAAAAGTGCGAATGAGAGTGGGGTATAATGCCAGAAGCCACAGGAGGAGGCCATTAATGCCCACAGCCAGTCAGTTTTTCAACCCAGGGGAATAATAGTTTTCACAGTGCAAGGCAGTCTATATATGTTTTATTAAATCCTTCAAAAATGGACTCGGAAATGGTTCTATAAATGAGATGAAGTCTTCCTCTGAGAGAGCAGAAAATCTTGTTATGAGAATAGCTAATCTATTTTGATGGCTTTTTAAAAAAATATAATTTTAAAACAGTCCCAGTTCTGATTCAGAAACTGTTTTTTCACAGAAAGGCTTTTCTTTCTTTTCTAGCTTCTTGTTTTTGAGGCAGTCTTGATGCGTTCCAAAGTCTTGAGGGGGAAGGTTTTCTCAACATCTTTTACCATTTTTCTCCCCCGCAGGCTGTCCCCTCATCTCCCATATCAGAGTAGGACAAACATTTCCCCTCTCTGGATTGCTTCTTTCCTTTTTCCCAAATCTGGCTGGCAAGGCAAAGGTTTCCCATCCCATGCAGCAAGGCGAAAGATTTCTTTAACGTACTTTACCCTAAGGCTAGTTCAGTGTAATTTCCAACATCTTAAGAGAAAGCTGAGAAGTTAAATTATAACAGTAATGCCACTGCAACACACTATGGGAAAGCAGTTACTTTCTTTGCAATGCTCATGATCCCTTAGCTGAGGTGGAATGTCACATATAACAGCAGACAACGTCTCTGCTTTTCTGTTGATTTACTCCGACTTATACTGCGGCCTATGCAAATTACATTCCAGCATTCATTCTCCTTATTAAGATTTACTCCATTACAAAACCAGTAATACTATATTTAAGGAACATTCTGTGCAAAGAATTTCTTGAAACTAGATCTTTGGAGTTGGGAGCATAGAGGAAGACAATATGACACTCACCATCAATTAACAGTTTGTGAGCTAAACTGAAACGGCTGTCAGCTCTATTGCTTTGCAATCTACAGTCACTAAAGTAAGGCATCAATCTATGCTTTTCTCATGTGCCTCCGGTCATATTATCAAAGTGCTTTGACCTATAAACTGAGTGCATTTAAAAAAAACCCACCTGACTGCACCAAACCCATTTGCGTCTTTCTATGCAACCAATAAACTTAAACTCATATTCTATACCCCATCAAAAAAAGTCTGCAGTAATACATTAATAACCACCCTTCAGAACTTCAACAACATCTACATCCCACGTGCTTATAGAAAGTTTTTTCTTCCGTAAAGTTGCAAAGTGCATTTTATCAAACTTACGAATGAAGTATATTGGAACCAATTTTATTGTTACTTGGAAAGCAGGGGCTGGGGGGCATTAGATTGCTCCTTAATAAAAATCACAGTATCGGCACCATTGTTAGTGCAAAAAGTCAGGGGTCCTCAAGGGACCAACATTGATCTAAAAGCCTTTTCCCATGCAGAGTTCTTCATGTGTTTGCTACCAGAATTTTCTTTTTGAATAAGCATTGCTTCAAAATCAAAGTGTGTCTCCAGTGGGCTGGAAACGTGTTTGAAGGGTCAAGTAGAAGTTCTACACACAGTCAGCATAAAACTTCAGAAATGGAAAAGAAGACAGATGCAGCAAGTCTAGTGAGCTGGTAGCTGAGCTTCTTAAGATTCAATTTTGGTGGAACTCACACCAACATGATACATGAGGGACTGCAGGGGCAGTCATAGGCTGGATAAAAGGTTCCAATAAGTCAATCCACCAAGATAAGAGACACACACAAGGGGTGTTTTCAGATGAGATGCCACTCATAAGCCATGGATCCGACTGCCTGTCTGAAGGTGGAACAGCTGAATGCGTGCTCCCATGAGCTACAGAGCACCCACACTCAGGCAATCATGGAGCCATGCTGGGAAATGTGAATGCAAGCCAAACGTGCGGCGGCTGCCTCAGGGGCAGCCAAGTTGGGAGCTGCTCGTTTGTTTCGCTCCCTATGCCCTCCATAGGTGTGGGTGCTCCAGGGCAGAGTCACGCAGCTCTCACAGACACCCCCCACCCCCGGTGCCCTGCATGGCTACGCAACGAGTCTTGGGCAGAAAAGGTTGGGGGTTCTGGAATGGCAGCATAATCAACCCATTGAGCCTTTCTTCCAACAAGCAGGTATTAAGAGACAATAAACCAAACGGTCCCAAACTGTGGGGTTTTGACCCCAACTTGAGGTCAAAACCTGTGCAGTGGCGTCCGTTGCTCTGTGGGTGGGTGTGGGTGGAGATGGGTGTTGGCCGGGAGCAAACACTCACCAACACCCACTGAAAGTGGCGTTTACACAGACGCCCCCCCCCATCTCCATCCAGGGAAATGCTCCCCACCCACCGGCCAACACCCAACTCCACCCAGAGGAACTGGGTGGAGGCATCGTGTGTTCACAGGGCCCATGGTGATAGGCTGCAGTGGTGCCCTGAAACATGTATAATAAAATGTAACACCCATTTTATGGGTGTTAGAGTGTCTGTGTAAAACGGGCCTTACCAAGAGTGGGTATTTGGGGAATGGTGACTGCTAATTCATAGCTTTTGTAGCCTGAAGTGAAGCAAGGTGGGGGTAAAGTCACAATGTGTTTCTCCTGATTAACAGCCTCTTATCACCTGTCTATGTAAATAAATAAACAAATCAATAAATAAAACTCATTGTCTAAAGGAGAGGTGGGGAATCTTTTCCCTCTTTGAAAATTAGTACAAGCTCCACGGGCTGCACAGAATTTGGACTGATTAAGGAATGTGCTCAGGAAGATCATGGATCTGTGCCATAGATCTGTCCCCTCCCCTTGTTGGCATCCCTTCATCTCTGCTCCCTTCCCCTGAGCTCAGTCCTTCAGTGCTTGGGGGTTGGAACAAAACCCAGGGGCCAGATGAAGGAACTGGAAAGAGGCCACAGAACAACTAGTCATAAGCTACTTCTGGCCTCAGAGCCTGTGGTTCTCCACTCCTGGTCTAAAGTGCCAACATCAAGGTCTGTTCCCTCTTCACTTAAGAAAGCTACTGGCTGGTATTAAGGTTTCTCTGATGAGGAGTATCAGAGAGAGGAAATAAGGAATCTCTCAGTAGTCTAATTGATGAAGAGAATCTCAAGGGAAAAGCAAGCTGATAGAATTTTTGATGTACGTAAGGATGTAGATTTTGCTACTTAACACCCTAAAACTAGGGGAAGCTTTCGAGCCACTCATCATTATAGAAAACTTATTTCAATTTTATTTTTTTTCTAGGCAATTCTGGAACTTATTTACAGGTTTGTCTTGCAGGTTGTTCACTTTTAACTTCGCATCACTAGAATCATTTTAAAGACCTAGAGATGTAAGGAAACTGTATCAAGCTGCATCTCTTTCATGTTCAAGATGCACAACTATTTTGCCAATGATTATGAGATTCACAGAGACAAGAGAAACTGTCAACTTGAATTTGTGCTCTTCAAGCCCTTTGACAATTTATACATTGTGAAAATGGCCATAACTCCTACAGGTTCATGAAATCGACCACAAGTATCAGAACAAGGAAAATGCATGCAAGCACAATTTCAGCTACTTGCAAATCTTATTGGGGAGGGAGGCAGGAATAACAAAAAATAAAAAAAAATAAAACCATATAACATTTAACTAAACCAACCACTTAATTCCACCCTGTTTATTTTAGTTTTCAAGTTAACTGAGCCATTCATACACTCAGTTGAGTTGCACATGCAATTCTTCTGGAGAAACAATGTGAAAGTATGTTTATTTTTAATCAGAAATCTAACAAGGTCTTGAACAATGTTATAGCTCAAACCACATTGCCACCAATGGGAAAAATGCAGTGAACACAGGTCCCTGTTTTATATGCCATGTTTTAGATACTGACTGCTAAATCCCATGTTTTCATTTCAATATTTGCCTAACAGCTCTTTTCTCATGGATCTTTGTTACACTTTCAAACCAACCAGATTTCAATACATTTTGTTTGGTTAGGTGGTTTGGTTTTTTTACTTTTTAATACTTTATAGTGTAACCGGGTAGGTTATTACAACATTATGAATCTCACGTAACCTTGTAAAAAATATTTCAACACAAATAAAAACAAACATAATAATAACTAGAATAATTCGACATGATCTTCCTAAAATTCCCTTGGGTTATCTACTCATAGGGGACAATCAACCATACAAAGATAAAACTAAAATATTTAAAATAGCTGGTCTGGCGGCTCTATCTCCACACAAGTTAACAACCACAACAATTACTAGTAACTAAACCAAAAACCCAAATGAACTGCCCTTTGGGCAAAAATCAAGTAATCAAGTAATAACACTAATAAAAATGAATAAATGAAACTGGAGGAGGTAAGGCAACAAAACTAAGAAGCAGATTCAAGTGACTGGTAAACAAACATGTCATTTGGGTGGTTGATCTGGGCCCTGCTTTTATTTTGAATAAAAACAACCCAGCCCCAAAAGGCACCCACCTTCCCCATAGTAGCTGTGGAACAGTCCTTCAACATAAATATGACATAAAATTTGGCTGTTCAGCCCAGAAAGAGGGCTATAAGGGGGGCCAGAAATCTTTCCCTAATCTTATCGTAAAAGGGGCAACAGAGTAGTATGTGCTCTAATGAATCGATCTGGTTCAAAGGACAAGAGCAAAGGCACTCAGCAAGTGGGATCCCATGATATCTACCCTCCATATATATGGAGGGAAAGGCATTAAGTCTGGCTAGTAGAAACAGCCTTCTTTCCCTAGGGGGTAAATTACCCCCCCAAAAGGGCATGGGAAAGCAAGATTCATTTACCAGCTGACTATAAAACCCCAAGGCTTTACTTGAGCCAATTCCAGCAGTCATCTCCTGACGTGTTGTATCTGAAAGGCTTTGGGCCACAGGTTTCCTCGTACCCTTGTAGCCTAATGGGGCTAAGGAGGCCGGATCGAGGCCCAAGCGTTTGATTTCATTTTCCACCTTAATCACACAATTATTTGGAGTCTTATGACACAGCACTAATTGCGCCCATGGGGCCGCCCCGTTAAAGTAGAGTCGGAGCCAGTATGAAAAGGCCTGAAGCCAGACTCTCCCTCTAAGAGGGAAAAGACCACTTTCTGAACACAGCGCCATATTTGTAGTCCCAGGGGGGGGCAGCGAGCAACGCCCTTATGTAACTGGTTTGAAGGCGTTCTAGACCACGAACTTTATCCAATGCCCAAAACTGGGCCTCATACAGCAATTCGGGTAGTGATTTGTGCACATAAATTTTAATTGCCGGGGCAATCAGTTGCCCACCCTAAGATCTAAGAAAGGTCAGCAGTAATTTATGCAGTCATTTGGCTTTCGCCAAAGTTGCCTGGGCCATCCACACACCATTGGATTGAAACAGGAGGCCCAGGTATCTATAAACAATAAACATGCACCTGGACAATATCCCTGCCATCCAACAACCATCTGTGTACTGTTTTCCTTCTGGAGAATACCATCACCTTTGTATTTCCATAGTTGATTTCCACTAAGTTCTTACTGCAGTACTGCCCAAACATCTCCAGTAGACACCTCAGGCTTACCTGTGTGCAGGAGATAGAACCACCGTTTCATCCGCATACAACATACACGGAATGAATACTTCCCCCAAATGGGGTGCATGATGATCTATAGTCAAATGCTCCTCGTAGAGATCGTTAAGATATAAATTGAAAAACGTAGGGGCCAGGATGCACCCCTACTTTACACCCCTCTGGACACCTGACTGCAGCAAACCCATTTGCTTCTTTCTATGCAATCAATAAATTTAAACTAATATTCTATACCCCATCAAAAAAAGCCTGCAGTAATACATTAATAACCACCCTTCAGAACTTCAACATCATCTACATGTTTTTTACAAACCATTGTTGCTTATAAGCAGGGACGCATGTTAACTACTTTTTCCCCACTGCTGGCAATAGGGAAAATGCAGTGATCATGGGTCCTGATTATAACTGCTCCTGTAAAAGACCAATATTTCTACAGTTCTAAGATACGTCAGAAAGTAAGGCCACATGAGAAGTTAACCCACATTGGGCGACCTTACCCCACATTAGCCCACAATGCAGCTGACTGTCAGGTCGGCAGCCGCTGGACGTTTGCTCACTAACTACGAGGACTTCCTCCGAGAGTTCCGGTTCCTTTTTGATCATCCGCACCGCTTAAAGGATGCCGAAAACGCCATCCTCTCCCTCCGGCAGGGAAGAGCACCCCTCCTGGAGTATATCACACAATTCCAGCAGCTCGCACCGGAATTGCAGTGGCCTGACGATGTACTCAAGGTTCACTTCCGACGGGGCCTGGCGGATGACCTTAAGGACCAGCTAGCCTTTACCACTCTTCCAGCTACCTGGGCCCAATTAGCTGCTTTAGCTCTCCAAATCGATGAACGGCTAGCCGAGCGCCGCCGGGAACGACGCCTCGACGGGAGGACTTTCCCAACCAGGCCAGGCCCCCTTGTGGTGCCAAACCCCGAGGGAGCAGGGCCGAAGACGCCGGATCCAGAGCCCATGCAGTTGGGGGCTTCTCGAGGACCCCTTACTTCAGAAGAGCGGGAAAAACGCCGGCGTTCCCAGGCCTGCTTTTATTGTGGGGACCCCGCTCACTTCATTGACGAGTGTCCCATCCTGCCATCTTCCCATCGCTCAACGGGAAACGCCAGGGGCCGGGACGCACCGGGAACGTCTCGGCCATAAACAGCAACCCGCTGCCCACGATCGGCCCCCCGCACCATTTGCAAGTGCCCCTGATCCTCACTATGGGTCCCCGCCGCTCTTTGGTTACGTGGGCTCTCACTGATTCCGGAGCCTCTAAGAACTTTGTCGATGAGGACCTAGTCCAAGCCTATAAGATCCCGAGTCGGCCCAAGCCACACCCCGAAGTTATTCGTACCATTGATGGATCGTCCTTGGTCTCAGGACCGGTCATTCAGGAAATGGCCCCCTTACCTTGCGCCTTGGGGCCACACCATGAGAATCTAGTCTTCGACATTGTTTGTACCCCCCTTTTTCGTGTAGTTCTTGGGCTTCCCTGGCTGCGGTTGCATGAGCCGCAGATACGGTGGGGTCAACGACAACTTCACTTTGACTCGAACCATTGTAAACGCCATTGCTTGCATCCCAGGCCCTCGCATCAAGTTCCTTCCCAGGCGCAAGGAGTGGGCAGCACCTCAACCTCCCCACTCCCTGCAGAGTATGCGAAATTGCCGACGTCTTCAGCAAGGCCCAGGCGGCCGAGTTGCCGCCACACCGCCCTTATGACTGCCCTATAGACTTGCTCCCCGGCAAGGAACCTCCGTTTGGGCGTATTTATGCCCTTTCTGCTCTGGAATTAACCGAACTTCGCACCTATCTAGACGAAGCGCTCCAGAACAGATTCATCCGACACTCTACCTCACCTGCGGGGGCCCCCATATTCTTTGTCGCCAAGAAAGATGGAGGCTTGAGATCCTGCATCGACTATCGGGGTCTCAACAGCGTTACCATTAAAAACCGGTACCCCTTGCCCCTTATTCCGGAACTCCTGAACCGGCTCCAAGGAGCCCAACTCTTTACTAAATTAGACCTTCAGGGAGCCTATAACCTCCTCCGAGTACGTAAAGGGGATGAATGGAAAACGGCCTTTCGCACGCGCTACAGGCACTTTGAATATTTAGTCATGCCCTTTGGACTTGCAAATGCGCCGGCTGCTTTCCAGCACTTCATTAATGACATATTCCGAGACATCTTAGATACCTTCGTCATCGCCTACTTGGACGACATTCTGATCTACTCTTCCTCCACTGCTCAACATGTGAAACGTACGGCAAGTCTTGCAACGACTACGCACACATAAACTATATTGCAGACAGGAAAAATATGCATTTCACTGCACGTCCGTGGAGTTTCTGGGCTTCATCATAACCCCCGAGGGAATACAAATGGATCAGAAGAAGATCCATGCAATTCAACAGTGGCCCGGTCCCAAGACAGTAAAAGCCCTCCAGCGGTTTCTGGGTAGTGTAAAGTACTACCGACAGTACGTTCTCCGCTATGCGGAAGTCACGACACCGCTCACCCGGCTCTTAAAGAAAAACCAGTTCTACGTCTGGACCCCGGAACAGGAGCATAGCTTTCAATTCTTGAAAAAAGCCTTCATGCAGGCCCCTCTCCTTCAACACCCCGACTTCCACCAACCGTTCTTTCTGGAAGCCGACGCGTCCAGCGTCGCAATTGGAGCGGTCCTTCTCCAGCATAATTCTGAGGGGAACCCACTCCCCTGCACCTACTACTCACGGCAACTGTCACCGGCGGAGAGAAACTACACTATCTTTGACCGAGAGCTCCTCACGATCAAAGCCACGTTTGAAACCTGGCGACATTACCTAGAAGGAGCACAGCATCCCATAACCGTAACGACTGATCATAAGAACCTAACCTTTTTACAAACAGCACAAATTGCCAACCCGCACCATGCCCAATGGGCCCTATTTTTTGCTCGTTTTAACTTTATCATACAGTACCGTCCAGGGAAAATTAACATTCTTGCAGACGCCCTGTCCAGGTACCAAGAGGGGAAAGAGCAAGACCTACATCCCCGGGGCCCCATATTAGACGAGAAGGTCTTTCTTGCCACCACGTTCACCCTGGATCTCCTCCGGCAAGCGTCGGCGCACGAATTGCAGCCCCTAGCGGATCCGACCTACACGGTGGAAGATGGTCTAGTCAAGAGGGCTCAGCAGATTGTCGTCCCTCCATCATGTTATTCGCCCCTCTTGTGGGCCCACCATGACGCCCCTCTAGCCGGGCACCCTGGCGTGGAACGAACTTTAGATCTTCTCCGTCGGTCCTTCTGGTGGTCAACCATGACAGCAGATGTACATCAATATGTTAGAGCTTGCCCTACTTGCGCACGGACGAAAATCCCCAGGCAGCTCCCTCAAGGCCTCCTTCAGCTTACCACCACCCCTTTGGGGCCCTGGCAGAGGGTAGGTCTCGATTTTATCGTCGAATTATCCTCCTCTAGAGGCTACAACACGATATTCGTGGGCGTTGATCATTTTTCGAAACTAGCCCATTTTATCGCCTGCAAGGGCCTTCCTACCGCTCAGCATACGGCTCTCCTCTTTTTGCGACACTTTGTGAAACTTCATGGGTGGCCGACAGAGATCGTCAGCGATCGAGGGTCTCAATTCACCTCGCGCTTCTGGACAGCTCTTTTCAAGGCCTTGAGAGTCTGACTAAAACCATCCACCGCCTATCATCCCCAGGCGAATGGACAAGTGGAACGAGTCAATCAAAGCCTGGAGCAGTACTTACGATGCTACATCGACTATTTGCAGGACAATTGGTACAAGTGTCTACCCATGGCAGAATTCGCGTACAATAACGCTAAAAACGCTTCTCTCGGGGAGACCCCCTTTTATGTAACCTATGGGTACCACCCGCAGTTGGTCTCTCCGGATCTCCCTACTATGTCCGTACCTGCTGCGGGAGCCCTAGCCCAACAAATTCAGCAAATTCACACCCTTGCTAAAACTATCCTAGAAAAGGCCCGACAGCGTTATAAATTGTATGCCGATCAGCACCAGCGCCCTCCTCCGCCTCTTCCACCGGCGTCACCCCGACAAATCTGGTCCCGCAGGGTGTCCACGGGGGGGCCTTCGAGGTACTGTCACCCGCCGCCGCTCGACAACGCGGCGGGTGTCCATGCCGGCCCCGGACCCCGCCCCCCGGACAGAGGAACCTACCACGGGACGGGAGGAAGACGGGACTCAGCCTTCAGAGGCCCCGGCAAACACCAACACAGGGGCCGATAGGTCAGGCGCAGCAGAGCCCTCGCACAGCGACGCAGAGCCACGCCCCCCACGGAGACAATCAGGCTCAGCAGAACCCTCGTGCAGCGACGTAGAGCCACGCCCCCCACGGAGACTCTCAGCACGCCTCCTGGCACGTTCAGGGGGCGGGGCTTCGGCCTTATCAGCCAGCGGCACGGGAGGAGCGGCGCTGGTGAACAGAGCTCCGTGTGTCTGGAAGGACTGGCCCCCTCGTGCGAAAGCTAAGTGTTGCTGTTGTGAAAGTTAACTGTTGCTGTTGTGAGAACCCCTGTTAGAACCCCTTTGCCTCGCTCCCTCCTCCTCCTGCCTTCCCTTCTTTTCTCCTAGTGCCTTCTGAATTGTGCCTGTGTGAAACCCCCTCCCTCTTGGTCATCCCGGAGAACGCCTGTGTGGGTTGTGTGAGCCTGCGGGCAGTGGGTGTGTTCCCGCCCCTCCTGGGGTTCCAGCCCTTTCCCCCCTTTCCAGCCCCTTGGTCCCATTCCCCTTTCCCCCTGAGGGGCCCCATCCCTGCTTTCCCTTCACTCCCTGCACTGATTGCCCCCTTCCCCCCGTTGTGTGTGTGTGTGTGCGGGCGTGCATGCGTGGCCCCTCTTCCCCCATGCTCTGAGCCCTATGATGATAGGGGCCTGACTTCCAGTTGCGCCTGCGCACGGAAGGGCCCACACACAATCCTGACGGGCATTTTTTCTCCTTACAGAGCATCCCAGTGTGCGTTCGGGCTGTCTGTTGTCATCTCTGTTCCCCCTCTCATTCGCCCTTCCCCCCTCCCACTGACAAGTGGCTGCATTTGCTCTCCCTGGGGCAGGTAGGGGATTCCCCCCCTACCTCTCTGCCCTGATCTCCCTCCGAACCCCTGCTGGAGCACTCCGGTTCCTCTTCCATCCCCTCCCTCACCCTCCAACGCCTCCCCTGCTCCCCCAACTGCCTTCGTCCCTTCTCCCTCGCTGCCCCACACACCTGGATCTCCCTCCCTGCCCACATCCGCCTTGCCCCCTTTCTTCGTACCTTCAAATCCCTCCTCAAAACCCACCTCTTCCACTCTGCCCTTCCTAACTCCTAACTATCCCCGCCCAGGATTATCCCCCACCTGTTATCTGCAAACTCCCAATGTACTGTAACCCAGTCAAGAACATGTACCTGAGTTCTCGCATCCTCATGATTGTTGCATCCTTTGTCTCTCCCTCTGTTCCCCCTTCCCTGTCTCCCCTCCCGTCTTTAGATTGTAAGCTCTCGGGCAGGGACCGTGTCTACCTTATTCTCTGTAAAGCTCCAGGTACATTGCTGGCACTATATAAATGCTAATAACAACAACAACCCTGTCTTTTGTGGCTTTACCCAAAATCAATTGTCAATGGATGTTTCAAGTTCCTTTTATCAACTTGGTCTCTAATCCAGTGGGATCTCCTGACTCAAGCAAAACTAGTATTGATGGGTAGTTTTAGTTTTGCCTACGTATGGAGTATTAGGACTGCATGGCAAGCTTGCCCTCTGTTCAGCAAGTGAAGCAGCAACTTCTTGTGAGTGAGTGAGAGAGAGAGAGAGAACTTAATATTAGTGTATTCAGTGGATAGCCATGGAAACGTAAGCCTTCATCATCTGAACACATACAACATGGTTATAACATTGCAAACTTTCCAAACAAAATTTCTCAGCCCAGAATTGGAGAAGCTGTATCTGTTGGTGCAAAGAACAATGCAGCTTTTGGTCCCTCTAATAAGACTGCCAATACGGGTGATTAGTCTAAAATATTATGCTCTCTTAAGTCTATGCCAGGGGTGGAGAATCTCAGGTCCAGGGGCAAAATGCAGCCAATAGTTTTTATTTAGTCCCTTTCCAGTTCCTGGATCTGGAACCAGTTTCTTCCTTCAAGCACTGAAAGACTAAGCCCAGGAGAATGGATCAAAGAAGATGACATACACACAAGGATAGGGTAGACCCATGGCATTGATCTATGATCTGGATCCTCCTCTTCCTGAGCACACACTCCTTAATCAATCCTGCACCCAGCTTCTAAATAGTTCTCAAAGCTTGTATTAATTTGCAACATGAGTACTGGCAGGGAAAGAGTTCAGATGCCATAAATCACTTGGTGGAAACACTCTCCATTCTGGAGGTTCCCCACTATAGACAGGTGGGGACCAACAGGCGGGCGTTCTTGGCGGCCACACCTCTGCTGTGAAACACCCTCCCAGAGGAGGTCCATCTCAGTCTGAGACTTTGTGTGTTTTGCCATCAGTGTAAGACCCGGCTCTTCCGCCAGGCGTTTGATGGAGGAGAGGGGTTAGGGATGGGGGAATGTGGGTTTTTACTGCACACAATTGTATTTTATGCTGTATTTAACTTTTATATTTATTGTGTTGTTTTATATTTATATATTATGTTTTTATATTTGTAAGCCGCTCCGGGCTGCCCGTAAAATGGCAGGAGGGATGGGGTATAAGATTATAAAATAAAATAAAATAAGTAATACTGTGGCCAGGTCACCTAGGACCAGCTGGCATACACACAAAAACATAACACTTTGTACAAATCCAAAACTCTTTAGCAGAAATATTTCAATAAATGGTTATAAGTACAAATTTAAATTTGTTCAGCCCAAAGGATAACCAAACAAGTAAGTTTTATAACCAAACAAGTAAGTACTAACTGGGGGGTGGGGATAGAGGCTGTTTCCGCCAGGTGATTTCTGGCATCTGAACTCTGTTGTATCACACATTAATCCATGGCTTTTTGGTGGTGACCACTTGTTACATCAGTTCAGAGGTCACAAAGCATCTAGCAGAAACTCCCCACAGTATTGCTATGTGGTCCTTCCTACTGATATTCAAGCTGCATTTTTGTGATGTCTAAAAGCACCCTTTGGAAGAGAAACAAAGGGAGGCATCTGCCCCACTCATCAGGAAAAAAATCTTTAGCTTAATATTGTAAACTTCCTTTCTCCTGATCTGAGGAAACCCAAGAAACAAAATTTCCTTGCCTTCGTACAGAATATCTCCCCCATCCTGGCCCACCTATAAGGCCTATTCTAAGTGTCTTATATTCAGGATCATGAGGGACACATATTTTAATTGAATTTCTGTTTAGCCTGATTTCCTATGGAAAGACTTATGTATTCACCTTGTGTGTATGACTTTGCTTAATAGCAACTTTGAATCCTGAAGTGGATTTCAAATCATATTTGGCAGACAGCCCCAAAAAGGAGGGTCCCCAAATTCAGTAACAGTGGGGTGCACCTGAAGTAGAAATATGTTCGCTTTTGTATTTGATGAATTCGTATTTATTTACACTGAGCACTGTACCTCCTTAGGAAACCAGGCTTCATTAATTCAGCTGTTTATTACTGTTTATTATGAGGAGTGTGAGCAGAGTTAATTGCAGGAGGCTACAAACAGGAGTCATGAAGCGGGGGTAAAGGAAGTTGGACAGCACATGCTCACTCACACAATGCTATTCATGAATGGGCAGTGGCACTAACACATTATTCTCAGCGTTGTGTGAAATCCTTACTACTTAAAAATGCAAGGAAATCAGCAGCTGTGTGAATGCAACACTATACAGATTAAGAAGCAAGTGGTGAGTTTGCAAGGGGGAAGGGCTTTGTGTGATATAAACCGAGTGAGAAGGAGAGATCGGTATAGGTAACAAGAAAACAGTACAACACAGATAGGCAAAAATCAGGAGTACATACTCTCCTTCGATTTGTATTTCTAAGTAGCTGTTTGTGTGAACACGAAATTTAAATAAATAAATAAATAAATGCCAAGATGGTGACCATGGTTCAGTGATCATTACATTTCAGCCAAGGTGAAACTGACGCAGTACTACATAGCTTACGCTGTTTGTCTGAATAGAATCAAAGTTGCTTTGATTTAATTTAACTGGTTTACCTGTCAGAACATGGCCTTAACAAAGCAGGTGTAAGAATTTCTTGTTCCCCTTGCATAAACACGCTACCTACCAATATCTACAGATAACAATATTATAATTTCAAGGAACAAACAGCATGTCAACAGTATCATAAATACAACATGCTATAGGTTTCGCTAGCTAGTTGCCCATGCATCTTTTAAGGCCTGTCATAAATAAGCAACAGACAGAGCTCCTTTACATTCCACCTTGAATTTTTGTCTATCACACTGTTTTCCTAAACATGTAATTCATCTTTAATCATATTCAGCACAGCTAAATGATGATGAAAGTCTTCACTTGACACCCAGTCATTTGCCCTGTACAGGCAAAGGTTGTTTCCCATGAGATTCTATCTCACGCTAAATGAGGAGCAACATGAGATTCCAGAGGGGCTGCATGCCCACATTATTTTCTTCAGTTTTCTCCTTTCCTACACAAGGTCACGTGACATTTATGAATCTGTTATTAGATATAACTGTTCCATGCACACGATACTAAGTTTCCCAGAGGAACTGCAGCACTGGTGACAGCAGTAGCAGTAGCATCTCAGGGAGCCGGACACGCAGCCTACCCACCTCCTCCACTGCTACCCAGACAGTCCTTCTTCAGTCTTCCCTGCTGCTCCTTCTGGCAGCGAGGAGTTCCCCACCCTCTCCTGGTGGCAAGATCCAGGGAGTTTTGTAGGGAATGTGCTAGCAGCTCCGGTGGCACCTTGCTTGCTTTCCCTTCCGATTTCCTCCGCTTCCAGCTTAAGGGAGCCAGTCTTTTATCAACATGCAAGACCCTCCCACTGCACTCAACATGCACTCAGCACAGCCCGACATGCACACACATGCTTCCCGAGTGCCCTGTAACAAGGATGAACCGGGCACTGCAAATAACACAACTCACTACACATACTAATTTTACCGTGCATTTAATTAACATTAAATTAAGTGCATGCACACATTTCCAATTTAACGTTAAAAAAACCTCATGTCATTGTAAGAGTAGGGCTCTGTCATCCGTGACGAAAATCACATGAATTTTCATGCTGAATGAGAAAAGGTGCATGCCCATGTTACTGAATCACACAGAAATAATGTGAATGTGTTAACGTGGGCAAGTAATCAAAGATTGTACCAGCCAACAATAACTTAATCCTTTGAATTATTTAAGGAGATGTTTGGACTCAATTAGATTTTAATGAGAGGTTAAGCAGTAAACATATTCATGAAAACTTGTTTATATCTAGGATTCACGGAGATATTTAAGATGAATACCTCAAATAAAATTCATTGATTTGAATTTCTTGATTTAAAAAGTATTATTGCACTATTGTTAAGAACATAAGAAGTGCCAGACTGGGTCAGACCAATGGTCCATCTAGCCCAGCATCCTGTCTCTGACAGTGGCCAATCACGGTGGCTTGGGAGAAGCACCCAACAGGTCACAATGGGGGATCCATTCCCTGTTGTTTCCCCCAGCTCCCGTCACGTTCCCTGATCCTGTCTGGCTAATAGCTGCTAATAGACTTATCTTCCAGAAACTTGTCCAGACCTATTTTAAACTCTGCTATATATATACTGGCCCTTACCACAGCCCCTGGCAGTAGATTCCACAACCCAATTATACGTGGAGTGAAAAGATATTTTCTTTTATTTGTTTTAAACTTGCCACCCATGAGTTTCATAGACTGTCCCCTAGTTCTAGTACTAGCTGAGAGGGTAACTAACTGCTCCTTGTTTATTAGTTCCAAACCATTCATGATTTTATAGACCTCTATCATATCTCCTCTCAATCGTCTCTTCTCCAAACTGAAGAGCCCCAACCTCATACGGGAGCCCTTCCATGCCCGTGATCATATTTGTTGCCATTCTCTGTACCTTTTCTAGGTCAGCGATGTCTTTTTTGAGATGGGGCGACCAGAACTGCACACAATATTCGAGATGCGGTTGCACCACTGATTTGTATAGAGGCATTATGACCTCCTCAGTTTTATTCTCTATCCCCTTCCGAATAACTCCTAACATTCTGTTTGCTTTCTTGACTGCTGCTGTGCATCGCATTGTGAATTTCACTGTATTGTCCACAACCACCCCCAGATCCTTTTCCTGAGTGGTAACTCCTAGCTTAGTACCCAGCATTGTGTACGCATAGTTTAGATTATTTTTCCCTACGTGCATCACTTTGCACTTGTCCACATTAAA
>QEPC01007512.1:1507469-1606232 GCA_003113815.1 Sphenodon punctatus | reverse complement strand
GCAGCAGTCAGAGCAGTGCGGCGTCCCGATGTACCGCCGGCAGCAGAGACAGAGCGCTCAGTCAGTGAGCGCTCTGTCAGTGCGGCTGCAGCACCAGTGGGAGGGGGGAGAGCGGGAGTAGGGCACTGCCCCAGGCACCCTCAGGCTAGGGCCATCGCTGCTACCTTGAATAACTTTGTGTCATCTGCAAACTTTATCACCTCACTCTTAATACCCTTTTCCAAATCATTAATGAATACATTAAACAGCAAAGGTCCCAATACAAATCCCTGAGACACCACTTTTTACATCGCTCCATTGTGAAAACTGACCATTTAGTCGTACCCTTTGCTTTCTATCTTTTAACCATTTTCTGATCCACAGTAAGACACTACCTCCTATCCCATGACTTTTTAATTTTCTCAAGAGTCTCTCATGAGGGATCTTATCAAATGCTTTCTGGAAATCCAGATACACTATATCTACTGGGTAAGGGAGGTCCACATGCTTATTTACACCCTCAAAGAATTCCAACAGGTAAGCGAGGCATGACTTACCTTTACTAAATCCGTGTTGACTCTTCCCCATAAAGCCATGTTTGTCAACATGCCCTGTAATTCTGTCCTTTATTATTATTATAATAATAATTATAAGCATTTATATATAGCACCAGAAGTGTATCTGGCGCTTTACACAGAATAAAATAGACACGGTCCCTGCCCGAGAGCTTACAATCTAAAGACAAGGGGAGGGGAGACAGGGAAGGGGGAACAGAGGGAGAGAGGTCCATTTAGCCTACAGGCTTCCCTTCCCGGGGTCTCTTCCCCTACCCTTCCTTTGGGAACACGGTCCTTCCCCCATCCTGACCCCCCTGTTACCCTGGCCTCGTGACAGGGGCTGATGGGAGAGGGAGAGACCACCGTAGGAGAGGGTGACAGGGGTGACAGTCAGTGGGGGAGATCCAGGTTTCAGTAAGGGCGAGAAGGTGAAGGGAGCGAGATAAGAAAAGGTCATGGATATAGGGGGCTTTGTTAGCAGAGGAGCGACAGGTCCAGAGGGAACAGGAGTTGATCAGGTGAATGGGGATAAGATTAGGGGAAGGGGGCAATGGGATCAGCAGGTAACGGGCCTTGGGGCAGACGGGAAGGGAGCAAGAAATGGTGGGGAGGGAGGAGGAGGTGTGGGGATGGTGGAGAGAGATGATAGGCTTAGTGGGGGACAGGAGGAGAGGGGAAAAGAGATGGTGAAGAAGCAGGGGAGAGGGAAAGGGGAGAGGAGGTGAGAGAGGAGGACAGGCATCCCTTTGGGTTGGTTCCAGAGGGGGAGCTGGGATGGATCTTGAAGTTGTGTTCATAGCTGCCGCCACCCGCTAACAGACTGCCAATGGCTCTTTGCCCTTAGGCGGCGCCCTTCGGCCGCCACCAAGAGGGTGCCACCCTCTGATGGTTTCCACCATTTTGCCCGGCACAGATATCAAGCTTACTGGTCTGTAGTTTCCAGGATCGCCTCTGGATCCCTTTTTAAATATTGGGGTTACATTGTCACCCTCCAGTCCTCGGGTACAGTGGCAGATTTTAGTGACAGGTTACAAATTACTAACAGTAGGTCTGCAATTTCATATTTTAGTCCCTTCAGAACTCTGGGGTGAAGACCATCTGGCCCTGGTGACTTGTTAGTATTCACTAGTTTAGGAAAAATGTTTTATATAAAAAATATATTTTGTTATTAAAGTCATAAAATACATTCTTACACTTCATATTATCCATGGTTAGTCTTGAGGTATTTATTATGCGTAGTCATAACAGAGTCCTAAGACCTTCAAATACACACTTTAAAAAAAAAAAAAACACCTCCGTTTTAAACGTACTTACTAAGCACAGCGTTCAGTTGCAAAACACAAAATTCTTTTCTCAGGAGCAATTTTCCTAGACTAAAGAGAAAGGTGCTCTAGAGCAGGGGTAGGGAATCTTTTTCTTCCCCCAGGGGCCACTTAGAAAATTAGTATAAGCTCTGGGAGCTGAACAGAAGGTGCTTACAGGTTGCATTCAGAAAGAGGAGAGTCCAGATCATGGATCTGTCTCCTATTTTTGGGTGTTTTCAGATGGGCAGCAGCCCCTCTCCTATACCCCTGGGGTAGGGAATCTACAGCAGAGCAGAGGCGGAGCAGGCTGTTGCTGCTCTGGGGCAGCCCCACCAGCAGGAACATCCCGGAGCACCATCAACAGAGTGGGCCAGCCAAACCCAGGGCACCGGCCTGAAGCAGAGCTGTGGTCCACCTGCATGGGTGGATTGTGGGCCGTGGCAGTCACCAGGTCTGTTTAAACCCGACCCAGGTAGAGTAGCAACTGGGCAGACGAGGGGATGCATACCCTCATGTCTGCTCCCTTGTGATGAGCTCAATTCTTCAGAGTTTGGTGGCAAGAACTGAGTCCAGGGGCAGAAATCAGAAACTGGAAAAGGACCACAGGCCTGAGGTTCCCCATCTCTTCTCTAGAATGTGAAAAGTTCCACCTGTTACACATCTTTTAAAATAAATAAGTAGAGAATGGAAAAAATAGAAGTCAACAGATTTATCTTTCCAGAAAGAAAAGAAAAAAAAGATTTTATTTTAGACACATTACTAGTCTATGGTAAAACCCAACAAGTTAAAAACAGACTTCTATCAAGTCACATCCAGTCATTCTGAGGAGTTTAATTTCTTCCAGTAAAATGAAGAATAAGCAGACAAACTTTCAATAATTCTAAACAGGTGAGTCTTGTGGTCTTTAATTGCTTATTCTCCTTCCTATAGACCAGGGGTGGGCAAAGTTCTCAAGTCAAGAGTGTCATGTCAAAATGTTCATATCACCGAGAACCACTGCATGCATTACATCTATCATGGCTTCTCCCAATTCCAGAGATGGGCTTAGTCCCTTAGCAGTAGGGACCTGTCTGTAATTACTGATTGTATTGGGTACATCACTGGCGATATTATTTATTATTATTATTAATAATAATAATAATATTGCTGCTTTCCCTGGCTTTCTCCTCACGTCAAAGCTCTAGCTCCCAGGCAGTCTGGTAGGTTCGGGCAGGTACAATAGCATCACAGGGCTCCCATGAGGCTCCAGTGGCCAAAATGGCAGCTTCTCTTGCTTCTGACGGAGCTGCATGGACACACCTCCAGGCAGCCACTTTTGGTGAGAGCTGCAGTGCAGGAGCCCAAGAGCCACAGGCAGCTCCCGAGTCACTACTTGCCAACCTCTACTATAGTACCTATCCAAAAGAAAGCTTTGCCAAACAAGAAATCTATTGTACATGGTATTCCAAGGGACTAGTGCACTTAGCTCTCCACGCCTCTCAGTCACAAACCTAATTTCAGACAGCTACCTGAAAGCATTGAAAACTCACAGGAAGAGGTCTTTTTGGTTTTAAATATTGTATCTGTTTTGCTTAGAAAACAATTTTCAGCAAGCAAACACTGCCATGTGTTCTTCCTCTACAACATTATGAGCAAGACCTACAGGCAAGACATCTGCATAGGCTAAGAAAGTGGGGGTAAAATCTGGACAAGCCCTTGCAGGCTTAGTACATACACTATGCGGAAAAAAAACAAAAAAAAAAACCCCACATGCAACACAACTACATAATTAAACAAAACTCTGAACATGGTGAAAAACTCTGTATTATGAACAAGATTATGATCACTATGTGCACACACTAGCAAAATAAAAGGTGAATAATTCATAGTCATTTTTGAAGGAAGAGTATGCATCACTCAGCTTGGGGAAAACACAAGGGATTTCACTGGTATGATTTTTCTTTAGGGACAATGACAAAGTGCCGCTCACCAGCAGGAAACTGAAGCACTGAACTGTGTTTCATGTGCCATAAATCAACACTGCAGCCTACAGGATGTCTCTCTGGTACTAACATACCATCAATTTTTCAATAACCCCCTTAAATAATGGAAAATGTGAACGGTGACAACAGTAATGAAAAATCAAATGTTTTGCACGCCGAAGACTCCAGAATAACACAGCTAATATGTTGTTTCTATCACAGAATTAGCCATTTATGCAAAATCTGTAACAACCCCCCCTCAAAAATAAATAAATCACTATTTTGTTTTTAAAACATCAGGCCAGCCTTTGATACGTTAAATCATGTAGAGTTACCATGCAACTGTTTCTAAGCAAGATGGTTCAACAACAGAGGTCTCTTGTTAAAACAACTTTTTGTTCTACAGAACTCCTTGCAGGTATAAACATCCACCTTAGGTTGCCCATATACTTTTGCTTTTTGTAATGAGAAAACAACCTTCTCTAGAAAGAATTGGGGCAATAAAAGTCTTCTTTTAAAAAACAAAAAATCCAAACTGTTTAGACATGGGAATCTGAATAAAATATCTAACTATTAACTGCAAGAAAGAAAGAAAGAAAGAAAGAAAGAAAGAAAGAAAGTGCATGTTAGCAGTGAAGCATGGGGCCATGTGGGAAAACTAATACAAAAACGAGGTTTGTAGTCCTCGGCCTTGGGCCAATGATGGCTTGAGCATGCAATAAATTGAGGCAGGTAGATGTGTGTGTCAGAGGGAACCGGTTCCAAATGGTGGCACAGCAATAGTGGATTTTGGCTTTTATTCCCATCTTAGCTAGGAGAACAAATAGTGGTGTTATTACTCCCACATTACAGATAGGGAAACACTGGGAGAAGGTTAAATTATTTAGTCACATGCTAGTTCCGTGGCAGACTTCAGACTAGAGCAGCCCCAGTTTCAAATCCTTGCAACGGGACCATCAAATGGCCAGGCAGCAGGAAGTACTTAAGGAGTATGTGAAGGGAAGTTAATTTTAAAACAAAAAAGATAAAAATACATCTCAAAACCAGTTTAAAGCTTCTGTTGCAATGGGGTGGACTAGCTTCTGCACATCACCATATGACAGTCCTAAGCCAGGAGTTACTTGGCTAATAGTTCAGACAGCAAGTTAAGAGACACACTCCTTCCTGTCTTTACAGAATGAAAACCAATGAGAGACTTTCCACAATTACACCCACACCAACGATGGCTTCTTCACCAATGTCTTCTATTCTTTGAAGCATGAACTTCAGTCAACAGGGAGAAGACAATCTCAACATCTGTGAAATCACATTATTTAGTAATATAATTAGAGAGTGAATTTAAAAACAAGCTGCCAAAGTTAAGGTGGATAAGAGGATTTGTTTTGTTGTTGTTTAAAGTGAGATAGGGGTTCTTAGAAAATAAAACAAATTTCAAGCGAGAAGAGGAACAACTCAGAAGTTTTATGTAAGTATTACACATCTAGTCCTTCTGCCTTTACAGGATTAAACAAGTGGCCACAAAATACACTTTGTTAGTGTAATTAGAGTGCTGACAACCAGTTCCTTGATCTAGCCACTAGCCAAGTTTTTCTCGCTAAAATATCATCTTAGGTTCAGCTAAAAATCTATAGGGAAAAAACTCCATTTTTGCCACCTTCTTCGTAAGCCAAAGACAACTATAATAGAAGCACTGATCCACGAAGAACTAAGCTGGAACAATCCCATTGAAATTAATTGACTTTGTGCCAGTGCAGAATGTAAAGGAGCAGAACTTAGATACAGGAAAACATAATTATTTTGGGGGTCTAAGGTTGTTAAACAAGATGATAGCCAGTTGCAGTCCAGGTTTGGTCTGTGCAGCCCCGATCCACATATTTTGAACAGGGACCCTCTCCTGTTCAACATGTATATGCAGCTGCTGGGCGAGGTCATGAGATGGTTTGGGGAGCAGTGTCATCAGTACCCTAATGACACCCAGTTCTATCTTTCTTTTTCATCCGACCCAGACCCGGCAGTCTCAGTGCTTACCTGATGTCTGGCAGCTGTGGGGGATTGGATGAGGGCGAACCGACTGAAGCTAAATCCTGACAAGACTGAGGTGATGCTTTGGGGGGGGTGGGGGCGTCAGCGATGGAGGTGATGCCCCCCATCATTGATGGAGTTCTTCCCCCGCTGGTCTCCCAAGTTCGGAGTCTGGGGGTACTGCTCAATCCACAGCTCCACCTGGATCTTCAGGTGGCGGCTGTGGTGAGGAGTGCTTTTCGCCAGTTACATCTTGTGCGGCAGCTTCGGCTGTTTGTCTCAGACACATACCTGGCCACCGTCATCCATGCCTTCATCACCTCAAGACTGGACTATTGTAACGTGCTCCATGTGGGGCTACCCTTGGTGATGGTCCAGAGACTGCAGCTAGCGCCGTGAGCACGTTACACCAGTGCTCTGTGTTCTGCATTGGTTGCCTATAGTCTTCCAGGCCCGATTCAAGGTGTTGGTACTTATCTATAAAGCCCTAAAGAGGGAATTCTTTGCTGCCCTCATAGCATCCGTAAAATCCCGTCCAGCAGAGCTTTTCCGGGTTGTGCGGGGGCTGGTCAGTGCAGCTTCCCTCAATCTTGGAGTGGAGTCATCTACTACCCGCTGGGACATGTTTGTGGATTATTTTGTGGATAAAATGGTTCATATTCACTATGACTTCGATGCTGAACTTATTACACTAGGGGAACCAGAGGTTAGTGGAAGCCACGTCATGTCTGGTTTTCTGGGATCAGTTTCAGTTGGTGACACCCGCTAACGCGGTGGATGTTCATGGAACAGTCAGGGCCACTTCTTGTGAATTAGATCCTTGCCTGTCCTGGCTGTTTAATGTCCTGCCAGGAGACAATGGGACCGTTGCTGGCTGGGGTGGTCAACGGCTCCCTGCGGGAGGGCAGAGTGCCGGGCTCTTTCAAGGAGGCAGTGGTGCGGTCTCTGCTCAAGAAACCATTGCTTGACGTTGACTCCCCTGCCAGCTGTCGGCCTGTCTCCAACCTTCCCTTTTTATGGAAGGTTATTGAATCGGATCTTGATCGCATCGGTTTTCTTGATCCCTCTCAATCCAGCTTCCATCCGGGGCATGGCACCAAGACTGCGATTGTGGCTTTGGTAGATGACCTGTGCCGAGAATTGGATCGGGGTTGTTCGACCCTGCTGATTTTGTTAGATCTGTCACCTGCGTTTGATACCATTGATCATGAGATGTTGGTGACGCACCTGTGGGACTATGCAGGGGTGGGCAGGACTGTTCTTTAATAGTTCCGCTCTTTCCTGACTGGAAGAATCCAGCAGGTGGTGCTTGGGGGTTGTTTTTCATTATCAAAGACAATAGTCTTGGGGGACCTCAACGTTCATGCTGACGACGCCCTTGGGGGAGCTGAGCATGAGTTCATGGCCGCCATGGCAACCATGGGCCTGTCCCAGATGGTTATTGGCCCAACACATCAGGGAGGACACACCTTGGACTTTATGTTTTGCACCGGCCTTGAGGCAGATGTTCCGTTAGTGGGGGAGATATCAGCTGTGCCCTTGTCATGGACGGACCATTACCTCCTGTAGACCTTGCTCCTAGCGCACATCTGTCCCCGGAAGGGTGTTGAGCCAATTCAGAACAGTTCCAGAACGCTCTGGGGGAAATACCCTCTGACCTTAACAACCGTCTCATCGATGACGTCCTTGTGCTGTGGAACACCTTGCTGATGGAGGCCATTGATCAGATGGCTCCTAGGCGTCCGCTGTCCAGGCAGCAGCTCTGCAGATCTCCTTGGTTTTCCGAGGATCTGCGGTTGCTAAAGGGAGATGGGCAGCAGTTGGAGCGATGGTGGCGTCGTTCGCATGCTAAAGCTGATAGACTGTGGCATAGAGCCAGTTTACGAGCTTATGCTGTGGCTATACGGGCAGCAAAAAGGGAGTTCTTTGCTGCCCTCATAGCGTCAGCAAAATCCTGTCCAGCGGAGCTGTTCCGGGTAGTGCGGGGGCTGGTCAGTCCGGCCTCCCTCAATCTTGGAGTGGAGTCATCTACTGCCCGCTGTGACATGTTTGTGGATTATTTTAGGGACAAAATTGCTCGTATTCACCATGATTTCAACGCAGCATTTATTACACTAGGGGAACCAGAGGTTAAGGAAGCCCCGTCATATCCAGTTTTCTGGGATTAGTTTCAGTCAGTGACGCCCGCCGATGCGGTGGATGTTCTTGGGGCAGTCAGGGCCACTTCTTGTGAATTAGACCCTTGCCCGTCCTGGCTGGTTAAGATCTGCCGGGAGACAATGGGGCCGTTCCTGGCTGGGGTGGTCAACACCTCCCTGTGGGAGGGCAGAGTGCCGGGCTGTCTCAAGGAGGCAGTGGTGCGGCCTCTGCTCAAGAAACCATTGTTTGATGCTGGCTCCCCTGCCAGCTATTGGCCTGTCTCTAACCTTCCCTTTTTAGGGAAGGTTATTGAATGGGTAATGACTCGGCAGCTGAAGGGGCATCTTGATAGCATCGGTTTTCTTGATCCCTCTCAGTCTGGCTTTTGTCCAGGTTATGGCACCGAGACTGTGCTTGTGGCTTTGGTAGATGACCTGCGCCGAGATATAGATCGGGGTCGTTCGACCCTGCTGATCCTGCTAGATTGGTCGGCTGCACTTGATACCGTTGATCATGAGATGTTGGTGACGCGCCTGTGGGACTGTGCAGGAGTGAGCGGGACTGTTCTTGAATGGTTCTGCTCGTTCCTGACCGGACAAAAACAGCGGGTGCTTCTCGGGGACTGTTTTTCATCATACCGAAACCTCGTGTGGAGTCCCGCAGGGTTTTGTTCTGTCTCCTCTCTTGTTCTTATACACATCTAGATGTGTATAAGAGACAGGTGTACGGTGTCATCAATATGCTGACGACACCCAACTGTACCTCTCTTTTTCAACAGACCCAGGTCCAGCAGTCTCAGTGCTTACTCGGTGCCTGGCAGCTGTGAGGGATTGGATGAGGGCTAATCAACTGAAGTTGAATCCTGACAAGACAGGGGAGATGTTAGTGAGTAAGGCGATAGAATTGGCGGCCCCTGTCATTGATGGAGTCTGTCCTCCACTGACCTCCCAGGTACGTAGTGTCTAGGGGTGCTCCTTGATGCGCAGCTCCGCCTGGATCTCCAGGTGGAGGTTGTGGCGAGGAGTGCTTTCCACCAGTTGCATCTGCTAGTTGCTTTGGCCATTTGTTTCAGACTCTTACCTGGCCATAGTCATCCATGCTTTTATCACCTCTCGACTAGACTACTGTAACGCGCTCTACGTGGCGTTTCCCATGGTGACGGCTTGGAAATTGCAGCTGGTGCAGAATGCGGTGGCCCGTCTCCTAGTGGGACTGGGCCGCCGGGAGCATATTACACCACTGCTCCGCTCTCTGCACTGGCTGCCGGTGGTTTTCCGGGCCCAATTCAAGGTGTTGGTTTTAACCTATAAAGCCCTAAACGGTCTGAGCCCTGCCTATCTGCGAGACCGCCTCACTCCCTGTGTCCTGGATCGGTCCCTGCGGTCATCAGGGGATGCCCTGCTCGAGGTCCCCCAAGTTTCTCGGGTGGCCACGTGGGAGAGGGTATTTTCGGTGGCCGCACCGCAGCTATGGAACTCTCTTCTGGTAGAGACCCGGCTGGTCCCGGATCTTCCCTCCTTTCGGAGAAGTTGTAAGACCTGGCTGTTCTGCCAGGCGTTTGGCAGGGGAGAGGGGTAGTGAGGTGGGGGAGGGGTAGTGGGATGTGTTTCTCTGTTTCCTCCTTTTATTATTTATTTTGTTTTTAATGATTGTAAGCCACCCCGAGCTGCCTGTGGCAGGAGGGGCAGGGTAACAAGTTTTAAAAAATGAAATAAATAAAAAATAAATGGTCTAGGCCCCACGTATTGCAGGATTACCTCAGTCTCCATGTCCTAGACTGGCCCCTGCAGTCCCCTGGGTGGTCCAGGGGGCTACGATGGAGAGGGCGTTCTCGGTAGCTGTGCTTAGGCTGTGGAATTCCCTTCCAGCGGAGGCCCCAGATCTCGCCTTGTTTCAACATCTGGGCAAGACCTGGCTGTTCCGCCAGGCTTTTTTGGGGGGTGAGGGAGATGGGTGAAGAGTGGGTAGGGAGGGAGTTTTTTATTTTATTTTATGCTATCCCCCTTTTGAATTGTTTTATGGATTTTATTTATGTTATTTTTATGATTTTTTAATATTTTAATATGTTATGTTGTAAGCAGCTGCTTCAAGTTGCATGAGCAGGAAAGGCAGGATAAAAATGTTGTAAAAAATATATATTTAGCGTGTGAGCCTAATAAATGGGCAGCCTTCTGTATTTCTTGTGCGTGTGGGCAGCCACCACTCACAGATTTAGCACAACAAACCTAATACACAGGCAGGCATTCTTCCCCGCCATGCTCTGCCCACCCACTCCCCGTCTCAGTATCCTGCCCCCTTCCATGACTCTTCATCATGGGAAGAAGGGAGCCATGGGAAGAAGTTACTGCACCAGCTATTTCTTCCAGTCTATGACAACTCTGGGAGGCTATCCAGCACCTGCTACCACCACCCAACCACAGAGGTTCATACCTGGGTTTATACCTGCCAACACTTGGTGGCTGAGAATAACCTTTTGCTATGCACAAAACGTTGAGTTTATTGATTAAATCACATACTTTATTGCGCATCTATAGTGAAAACTTAAAAATGAAAGTAAAAATGGAAATTGAAAGCAATGGGTCTTTGCATGGTCTCTCCTCACAGTTTCTAGCATCCATCGATCACAGGTCTTGCCTGTCATGATCTTGGAAATCTCTCTCGGTTCACATAAAACCCCCAGCCAACACCCCCCTCCCCTCCCAACCAGAAAAACAGCAGAGAAGGTCCACTCCAGCCCGAGTTAGTGACTTCTCCATTTCTGGCTGTGCACAAAATGTCCAGAGAAGCCAGTGTCTTGATTTTATCCCATTTCAACCAAGTGTTGGAACATATGTATTCCATGTGTGCATGAAGTGTCTTCGCTCAATCATGCATACATGGAACCCAATTGTGTGCATGTGCCACCTTATCAGCACATAGGCAGCCTTGGAGGATGGGTTTGACAGCTTGCTTTGTACATCAGACCTCACTCAAATGTCAGCAAAGGCCAGGGTATCCATCATCTGTCATCTTTTTCTATTCCACATATAGTTTCTCCCCCACAATTTTTATGCAGCAATGAAGTACTGCACTTCATTACTTTTTTCATAGTGAGTTTTAGTGCAGTAGTAATTTGGTCAAATTGATTATTTCATATTTCTCTGCATTTCCCCTTCCATATAAGCATATAGTTTTGCTGTATACTTTCCTTCCAGGCACATGATCTCTTTGATAACTTATATGTAATCAGAAACTACTTATCTGATATATCACATATCGTACATTTGACATGTGCTTTCTCTTTATTATGGTGTGACATGCCTACACGAAGAAGTAACCTATTCAAGATCAATCCATTGTTTCATGTTTTAATGTACCTACAGTATACATTTCTTTAAACATTTATTTTATCTTTATTAATAAAATTATACAATTTATATTATATATTTTATAGCATATTTATTATTCAGCACGTGCTGCATAATGCTCAGAGCACTTCTCAAAATCTATGCCATACAATAAAACAATGTAAAATCCATTTAAAAGCAATTTATTTCCATACAGAATACAGTCCAAGCAATTTCAATAAAATAGCTGCAAAGAAGATCCATGTTGCAGAAAATGTCATTAGACTCATCAGCAAAATTTGTAATTAGGAGAGAAAATGAGTTGCTAAGTAATAAAAGTGACTAGGAATTAGGCAAAAGAAGAGAAGACTGGAAAGAAAGCACTAAAAAAGGTTTTTGGCTATATTTCGGCTTTAAAAGAGTATCTTCTTATGAGAGCCATTGTGGTGTAATGGCTAAGTGTGCAGTACCTGGACCCGGAGGTAGGAGATACCCTGGTCCACATATCGCCTTAGCTAGAAACTCACTTGGGCCAATCGCAGTTTCTCTCAGCCTAACCTACCTGTGTTGTGAGGATTAAAAGTTGTGTTTATTAGTTATGTGTAAAGCACTCTGAGTGCCATGGCAGGGAGGCACTATATACAAATAAAGGAGAAGGAGAAGATGATGATGATCTGAGCGGCCACAAACAAATATTTCAAAACTGGGTGTGGGTGGTATTACCGGGCTTCTGTTTTACTTTCTGACCCCTATGATGGTTTGTCAAACAAAACACATCAGAGTCCTACAGCTCATGTGATTCAATAGAAGGAAAAACTCCCTTCCAACTAATAGTTTTAGTGGCAGCAAACTTAGAAAAGTGGGAACTGAGATGAAATCTCCTGCCTTTATAACAAGAAATGTCAAAAACATTGCAAAAGGCAGATGAGGCATCATCTCTGGAATTATTACCGGGGGGATCATTTTGCAAAAACCTTCCTTCTTTCATTAAAGCTTCTGAGAAAAAGCAAGAGTGCTTATATGAACATGTCGTGGTTTCTTGAAACTTACTGGTTGAAAGAAATCTGTGAACAAACTGTAAATTCCAATTAAAACCTTGATCTATAGATTCATTAGTGGAATTCCAAATTATAGCGGAAACAATTCAGTTCACTGAAAACAAGACGGTCTTCTAGAACGTAAGCCCACTTTCTGAAGTTTGCTTTGGTATTATGATTCACTCTACCATGAGTTGTTTGGTAGCAAATCAGGTTATTAGCAACAGTCTAATTTTTATCTTGCTTTCCAAAGACGACTAAAGTATACTGCTTTAAGAGAGTTACAAAGCCACCATAAACCGCTATTAATGCGCTTTCAAAACACCAGATGGCAAAACCAGTCTTATTCATTCTTGAAATCTAGGTGAGAAATCATTTTTTCCATCTGCCTTAATTGGCCTCTCGGGCGGATGATTTTTCACCTTCTCCACAGCTGTTAAGGGATGTCTAGTTCTGTTCTGCGTTATGTTTGATACTGCAATGTCGCAACTGTGAGGCGGTTAGCAGTCCTGGAACCATGTTGTGTTCATAGGGCTCCCTATGAATTACCACCCTGGGGTTTTGGGATGTGTGTGAGTTTTTAAAGGGGGGGGGGGGGGCAGGTTAAGGCTTGAGAAAGCTGACCCAGGGCGCAACCCCATCCTGACCCACAAGGGGAGAATGAGAGGGGTTGAGGTACCCAGGTTGGAGTACCGGGGGTAGCCTGGCCCCCTTCTTTGTAAAACCCTTTTTTCTTCTGGCATTCTGTTCCTGGCTTCACGCCCCCACAGACTGCTCCTTATACCATCTTATCCTTTAGGAGCCCGCTCCTCCCCTTGTAACTAAGCTAAGCACATATACCTGCAACTTCTGAGCTTCAAGTCTCTCCCCTTACCCTCCCATCCCTTGTCCATTTTAGATTACAAGCCCCTTGGGGTCAAAGACGTGTATCAAATCGTAACTGTTTGGTGCCAGGCACATTGCTGGCCCTGCATATACATAAAAACATCAACAAATCTGAGCTACTCAATTAGGTCTCTCTCCCAGGGATTCCAACAACATGATGATGGGTGCTGTGTAAGAACCACAACGCTGTGTACAGTCTTTGTAGAATATTGCTACCAAATTTGGCACTGGTTTGTGTCGCAGAGGCTTGTGTCCAATAGGCTTGTATGTGTATTGACACAACATGACCTATGTAAACTTACAAGGTCATGTAAAGCTATCAATACTGCAATAAAATGTTCAATGTTGCAAATTTATCTGCTTTAGCTGACATCTTACCTTTGTTCATTAATGCATTAATAATAAACCTCATAGATAGGGCTTTGAATATAAACATCATGAGATTGTGATCAGTCTTCTGGTACATTGATTTTTCACATCTCAATCACATCAAGCAGTGAACCTTTAAGAAATGCCAAAGGGAGCGGGAACTCTGTAGGTTGCAGTGATTCAGAACAATGGTAAGGTCAAAGCAACCCAGGCAAGACATATGCAGCATTTAACAAAGAATTCTTTCTAGGCTGCATTATTACTTATACTTGACTCTTATTTTTATTTCTATTTTCTTTTCCTTTTGATAATTATTAGAAAACACTTAGAGAAAATTGTTTGCAAAATGCTTTTAAAAAAACCTGCTTTGGCTCCTATATTCAACAACTCAATGCAACACACACTTTGATGACAAACCTCATTCCCATGCAATTGCTGCTTAAATGGTAGGGAAAATGTGCAAGGAAAATGTGTTAATCAAAGTGGAAATTAAACCATGTGTTAAGCAAGACACTCCAATTCAGTTAGCTGCCTTTTAACAAGCCAGAACAAAAAAGTGAGAAACAATAATGGATTTTCAGTTTATTGTCCTGCTGCTGTGTGTTCAAGATAGTTAAACTAACAGTGTAATAAAATATTAAACTACATTGCTATCCAGGGTGTGAAATTCAGAGGGAAAAAGTCTCATCTGCCAGTATGACATGTAATTTTTTTAGACATAACGTCCAATAATCTGCCAGTGACTGTCGCTACAGATTCTGCTTTATGCAACGTGAAGATGCTGCCCCATGCTAAAAGCAAGTGCCACAGGGCACTTCAGTAATTGAAAGCTCCTGCTAGTCCCATGAATCCACCTACCCATACCACTTTTGGCTAGAGGTGGGTTGGGACCAAACTCATCTCAAGAAGTCTCCCCTTAGCCAACAGCACTACGTTGGCATTGTCCAAGTTAAACACAGATTTAACTGTCACTGCCTGCTACGATGAATTCTAGCAGCTGCCCCGTGTTCAAACTGCCCAGTCTCAGTAGGAATTCTGTGAGAAAATTTCACTGATAACCTGTACTGAAGGATAAATTCAAATTTGATTTACAGTCAGCTATATACAAGTCATAAATAAAATTATACACCCATTAAGCAGGGCCAGCCTTTGAATTTGTGGGGTCCAGGGCAAAGATAAAATGCGGGAGACCTAGTGGCATCTCCCCAATTGGGAGCACCCTCCCGGAAGTCCTAAAGATGGTTGTGTTTGTGGTCCTGCTGGGAGGAAGTGAGGCCTCCACACCCTGCCTTGGTGAAAACAGGGGTCATTGCAGAGCCCCTAGAAAAAGCGAGATCAGGGTGGTCACACTACTTGGAATCATTCTGAACATTCTCCTTCCTCATAGCACTTGAATTCTGAATGTTCTGTGTTATCACAGCAGCTCAAAAAAGGCCCTGCAAAAATTTCATATGGAATCACATGAAGTTTTTCTATAAGTTTATAGAATTCTGTCTCTCTCTACTAACATTTCTGCTGACAAAGACAAATGTAAAGACGTAGAACAAGACCTGCTTGGTATAGTTATACCCCAACAATGCATTTCCTAGATGCGTAGTACCTCATCTCCTACATACAAAATAGGGTGCTGTGCCTGGATAATTTACTCTCCCTAACTACGAGTAACAGCTCCTATAAGTTATAGCATCTAATTAATGTTGCTTCTGTACCACATAGTTATCTTTGTGGCAGCAATTGCCTAGTAGAAAACTTTGACAAGTATTAAGAATTACCTATTCTTTGAAACTTAAATGAATGAAACCCTCCCCAAAACAGAATGTCACTTTTATTCCTGCAGATTATAAACAGAAGCACGATACTGAAAGGGAAAAAAAAAAAGAAAGAGGGGCAGCACTCTGGCCTTATAATATAGGCATATTTATTTATTTATTTATTTATTTATATATTTGGCACAAGCAATGTACCTGGCACTGTACAATCAGGAGTTACAGAAATGTCCCCATCCCTACGGGCTATAAAATCACTTTTCCAAAGACTTCTTGGGGGGGGGGAGGTGTTTGTGGGTGGGCGACACTCGAGTGGCAAGAGTGATGGATCAAGGGTTGAAAATAAAAGGCTTAAATTAAAAACCTTATGCCACCCAAACCAATGGATTGGAGTCACGTTTCTGTGATTGCTTTGTAAGACATGGATGGTCAGTGCCTGCACTAGTCATTAGTAGTAGTCAGCCAGCTAGCCAAGCAAAGAAACCAACTTGACAGATTTTTTAAAAATGATCTCATGAATACTATCAGCTACTCTTTACAATAAAATATCAGCTTTAAAAACTGAAGCGCTGTCATTTCTTATGGTTTTATATTTAATAGCTTTTAAGCCATTGCTTTGGGGTGCTGTTCTAAGCTTCCACTACCTTTCTGAGTCTGAAGAAATATGGATGTTGAAGGCCACCTTGATGGTGCAAAAAATGAGTTACTTAACTAAGACCACAGTTCTCAAGATTACACTGTCCACTCACAGCACTGGGAGCTGGGCCTGCACAGGTACTGGTTCAGGATGTTCTCCTGCAGCCCCTCCTCTCACAGGACAAGCTGATTGTTGCTCGGATGCAAGGATATTAGAAGGGGTGCAGCCTCACCTGCCTCAGTCCTTCCAAACCCTACCATTTGGGTGGTACCATTAGATTAGAACTATATTTAGATCCCAGGGAGAGGAGTAGACTTTTGAAAAATAAATTCAGAAGTCACTAAAACAATTATTTCTTTGGATACCCTATTTTCTCCCCTCAAAACAATGTCTTTGACAGGTATAAAGTATCAAACTAAAATCGGTTTGCCAGTATTACTAAGCTCTGCACCAAAATAAGGCTTTAGATATTTGCAAAAAAGCCCTCCTTTCGCGTCCGCATTGGTCAGATAACAGTCATACAGGTGTAAGTGGGCTCGATCCAACACCCACAGAAGTTGCTGGAGTCTAGTCACATCAACAGGCAATGATCTGATCCTTATTAGTCATTACCGAGTAGAAAATATATGCAGGGACCAATGTTCACTGTGTTTTCCCCACTGGTGGTAACGGGGAAAATGCAGTTAACATGGGTGAATATATGGTACTCGTATATCAATTTCAATTACTCTTTCATCGCTTCTCTCTGCTTTCTTTTTTATATACAGTGCAACCTCTTTACAATGCGGTATTTGGGAGCTAGGCCTCATACTGTGTTATAACTGAATTCAGGTTCTAACAAGGATGCTTATAACGTGTATCTTTGGATACGCTGAACTGTTGTGCTGTGTTTCGGATTGAAAAACATAGCATACAGCATTTTTAAAATTAAACATATTAGGAGGCGTACCTCACACCATGTTATCATGAAATCTGTGCTATAACAAGGTTGCACTGTATACAGGATTTTGAATATCAAAGATGTCATCTTATGTTCCTAAGATCTTTCTCTTGTTTTTAAGATTTCTTTCTCTTGTTTTTAAGATTTCTTATGTATTTAGGGCCCTTCATTTTCTACTTTTATATTTTATTTTTCCTGGGAATTTATTAGTGTTTATTACAACAAGAAAAACATGTGAAAATTGGTGCCAAAAAAGGACTCATCAGTTTTCTTGGTAAATGTCAGAATTTATTTTGGTGGACAGAAGGACAGCAAAATAAATAAATAAAAGCATTAAGTACATTAATACTTTGATAAACGGAATTTAATGTTGTTTGCTGTAGAACTGAAACAGAACTCAAAACACTGTATACCATCTCTGAGTTTAAGAAAACAATATCTCTAATCCCCCAATAAAACTTTTCCTTTGAATAAACAATTTACTGTTGGTGACTTAAAAGCATTAGTTTATAATTTACAGTGAATAATTGGATCAAATAGTTACCACATGAGTAGTCTCAAATCCACATAAGACTACTTATATGAGTAAAGTTACTCATGTACTTAAAGAGTTGAAGAATTGGATTCAATGTACTTGCCAGCAAATGAACAGGTGTTTACATACAAAGAAGAAACATCTGACTGTTAAGTACAGAAGCAAAGGAAACCCCACTGTGCAATCTAATCTAGATTACCAGTTATAGATGTAGTCTACACAAAACCTGGATGTTCCACTACAAGAGCAAAATAATACTGCAATTTCAGGTGTGAATAAATCTGAAAGTCCACTTTCTCATCCCCTCAACCCACCATCTCACAAATTAAAAAAATTAAAAATACTGTGGAATGTTTATCTCTTATCTGGATATTGTCATTTTACTGTCTCAAACTTCTTAGAACAAGCATCTCACAAGGGAGGAAATCAGTCAGCATCAGACCTAGTAGAGGAACCCTGCACTTGCTCAATGTCTACGGCTTTTACACAGTTCCAGATGTTCAGCACATTAATAATGTACTAACTCAAAATCTCTTTTTGAAACTTTAGAACGTGCAAATGGCATTAAAACCTCTTTGCCCTCATTAATGGTATTGTTACAATCCCAGAACTCTGGGAAATGTTTTTTGGCATTTGTTTAACTTTGTAATATTGCCATTTGCTCGTTTTAACAGCCAGTACTCAAACCTTAATGCTTTTAATAGGCTTGGCTAAACAGACGACCATCTTTTGTAAATTTATTGATGCAATTCATTAAATAGGTAAAAGTTGTCAGAAGGTCTTTTTTCCTCTTTCCCAACCATTTAACAAAATTAAAAATAAAATATTTTTTTTGTTTCCCACAATGTATTTACAACTATATGAATGAGGGAACTTTTGTGGGCTAAGGATGTGGCAGAAATCTAGTCAATGCATTTGCTTTTATGAAAGCAATACTTTAAGAAGCAATTAAAATATTTATTTTTCCACTCTGGCCACCAATTCATCTTCCCACAGTCAAAAAACCAAACAAGTTTATGTACTGGTATCATAACTCACACAAAACCAAATAAAAGCAGCAGTCTGCCTTCTGGTCTTAAATTGACAAGAGCCAGAGATTCAGTATTAACACCATAACTGCAGCCTAAACTCACATTGTACCACACAGGGGATTGCCCAAATTACAATACACGCACTTCTGTGCCAACAGACAATTTGCTAGGGTCATATCCCATGCTTACATCAAGAAAGAGGAAAAAAAATTAGCATTATTGGAAGTTAAATTGAGTTTTGTTCAAGCTGTCCCCGTTGACTACCTAGCTTGGATTTTAAAATCCTTTGGGCAGTTTGGAAATAGTAGGGGATAGCTTTGTTCTTTTGGCCAACACTCCTCTTAATATAACTGATCAATATCTCCAATTGTTTTCTGAAGTGTAGTGCACAAATTGCCAAGAATTTAATGCTTGACATTTGTCTACATAAGTTCTGTAGGCCAGGGGTAGGCTATCTTTTCCCTCCAAGAAGCCACTCTGAAAATTAGTACAAGCTCCAAGTGCCACATAGAAGTTGGGCGCAAGGGTACACTCAGAAAGAAAAAGGTCCAAATCATTTATTTATTTATACAAAAATTTTATCCCGCCCCTCCTGACAACAGGGCAGCCCGGGGCAGCGAACAGCAAATATAAAAACAATAAAATTGATCTGTGCCACAGATATGCTGTCCCCTATCCTTGTGAGCATGCTCTTATCTCTGCTTCCTTACACCCTAGGGAGTAGGAACGAGATCCAGTAGCCTAAATCCAGGAACTGGAAAGGGGTCAAATAAAAACTGGTCATGGGTCACATCTGGCCCCCCAGTCTTGAGGTTCTCCACTCTTGCTATAGGTTGACAACTTAGCAGGAACAAAATTTACATAAAAACACAGGAAACAAAGGGTAGGACTAAATGGTCAGTTTTTTGCAATGGAGAGAATAAATAGTGAAGTACCCCAGGGATCTGTACTGGGACCCGTGTTGTTTGATATATTCATTAATGATCTGGAAAAAGGACTAGAGAGTGAAGTGATCAAATCTGCAAAAACAGAGGGCAAGAATAAATGCGATAGCGCTGCGGTGGCAACCTGGCCCAGCTCACATCAGGAAGCCGTTGTGGACATGGTCCGGCTTGAGCCACGAAACAAATGTTCATGTGGCCAGGGCCTGGCAGGGGAAATACACCAATGTGCGGCCAGCCCCACCCCCTGCCATGGTGGGCCCAATCCAGGGAGGTGGGGACATGCTAAGGATAGGTCCAGACATGGAGGATAGGTCCATTAACACTCTGGCTTGCTTTGCCTTGATCATGGCCTCGGCCATTTGCCAAAGTGAGAGGCCAGGATAGCCGCCAACACAATGCTGGGTTCTAAATTAGGAGTTACAACTCAGGAAAAGAATCTTGGAATCACTGGAATCCTCAGCTCAATGTGCAGCAGTGGTCAAAAAGCAAACAGAACGTTAGGAATTATTCAGAAAAGGATAGAAAATAAAACAGAAAATATCACGCCTCTATATATTTTGTTTTAAAAAACATTTGGCAGGTGAGGCTAGGAATAGGGGTTGGTTGGAAGGTTGTGGGTGGAAGTTGGGGTAGGGTGCAGGGGGGAGAGTTTGGTGGGGGTGTTGGATGTTTTGATGCTGTTTTATAGGTTTTGTAAGCCACCTTGAGTGATTTGGGAAGGGTTGGTTAGAAATTGGAAATTAATAAATAAAAATATGTAAATCCATGGTACAACCAGATTTTGAATACAGTGTGCAGTTTTGTTTTTTTATCTAAAAAAAAAGATACAGTAGAACTGGGAAAAGTACAGAGAAAGGCCACAAAGATGATAAAGGGTACGGAGCGGCTTCCATATGAGGAGAGACTTTATGAATGAATGAATTAATTAATGAATACTTTTATTGTGTAGCCAATTTGGCTATTACAATGTTACAAAACAAACTAGTAGTAAATTACAAAACATACTAAAATAAAATACAAAACAGGGGATGAAACAAATCATCCAAATCAACAATTTAAATAATACTAGTAACAATAAAATCCAACAATAAAATATAATTAATACCTTAAATAAAACTATTACCTGAGTTAAAACATAGTCAATACATAATTCCCAAGAATCCAAACTCAAGAGATGACTCCAAACTGGAGAAGAGAGGACTGAAAGGGGATAGGATAGAAGTTTATTAAATCACGAGTGGAACGAAACGAGTAAATAGAGGGTACTTACCAGTAACTCTGTTCTTCAAGAGAGCTCCGCGAATTCTCACTAATGGGATCTAATTCCTGCTTCGCAGGCACGGGAAACCTCCTAGTTAGCAGTCTCCAGGCAGAGTAGAGTCTGGAAAAGACTAGAACAAGGTGAGGACTCCGCCCCTCCCTTCCTGAATAAAGCGTGGGCTCGCGCGAGAGCAGGATCAGATAAAAGGGGGGAGGAGCCCTCGCCACCTCAGTTCCTTCCAATCCTGTTGCGGAGCAACTGACTAGTGGTGTATCCGAGAATGAGGGGAAGGCGGGCGGGACGTGAGCATTTGCGGAGCTCTCTCGAAGAAGAGAGTTACTGGTAATTTCTAATCTTCGTTTTTACTCCAAGGTACGCTGAAAAACGCCGAGAAGTCTTCCAACGCCACGCGGTTGGAAGGAACTGAGGCGGTGGGGGCTCCTCCCCCTCTATATACTTCCATCCCTCGTGATGCGGGCCCGCGCTTTTCTCGGGATGGGAGGGGGAGTGAGGGGGCGGAGCCCTCACCTTTTCTAGTCTTTTCCAGGCGTAATCTGCCTGGATACTGCTGACGAGAGGTTTTCCGGTACCTGCGGAGCAGGAAGTAAATCCCAAGAGTGAGAATCGCGGAGATCCTCGAAGAAGAACCTCTATTTCTTCTTCGAGGATCTCTGTGATTCTCACTAATGGGAGAGTGAGTAGCAGTTATTATCACCTACCTCAAGGAGGGTGGAGGCGAGGATATCAGTCAAATAAAGAATGTAGAACCGCTCTGCCCACAGAAGCATCTGCTCTGGCTGCGAGGTCCAGCGAGTAGTGTTTCATGAACGTATGGATTGATGACCAAGTAGCAGCCTTGCATATGTCTCGAATGGGCACACCACACAAGTTTGCGAGGGAAGAGGCCATGGCTCTGGTGGAGTGAGCTCAGAGACGGGCAGGTGAAGATTTCCATGTTAGGTCATAGGCCTTCTGGATGCAGAGAATGATCCATTTGGAGAGTCTCTGTGAGGTGATTCTGACACCAATTCTTTGGCCACCGTACAAGACAAAGAGGGCATCTGAGGCTCTAATGCGTCTAGTCCTGTCTAGGTAGTACGATAGGGCACGCTTGACATCTAAGCGATGGAGTAGCTGATCAGCACGAGATGTATGTGGCCTTGGAAAAAACACTGGTAGGGATATGGTTTGGTTCAGGTGGAAAAGAGAGACAACCTTTGGTATGAAAACAGGGTCCGTACGCAGGTCTACCTTGTCCTTGTGAAAATTTATGTAAGGAGGGGAGGCCCTGAGGGCGGTCAGTTCACTAACTCTTCTGGCAGAAGTTATTGCCAGGAGGAATGCTGTTTTGATGGAGATGTTCTCCATGAAGCAAGTGGTCATAGGTTCAAAGGGAGGGTTCATCAACTTGGCAAGGACGAGGTTAAGGTCCCACTGGGGGGCCGGGTGAGTGTTAGGAGGGAAGGTGTTCATGATGCCCTTCCAGAATGTTTTCATGAGAGGGTGGGAGAATAAGGTGCTCCTGTTGTCAGGTTGTAGGGGAGATGACAGGGCTGCTAAGTGGACCCTGAGAGACTGTGTTGATAAGCCAGAGTCATGTAGATCTAGAAGATAGTCAAAAATGTGAAACATGTTTAGATGGGTTAGGGGAGATGGGCTGAGAGGTACACCAAGTCGTGAAATGGTTTCATTTGGTGGTATAGCATGCTCGCGTGGAGGCGCGTCTAGAGTTCAGGATAATGTCTGCAATGTTGCTGGGGGTGTCCTGGATTATGGACCTATCAGCCAGGCGCAGAGATGGAGCGTTGTAGGGTTGTGGTGGAATATGGTCCCGTGTTGGTGGGATAATAGGTGCAGTAGCAGTGGGAGGTGAAAGATTTTACTGGTCATCTCCTGGAGTGTCTGGAACCAGGGTTGCCTGGGCCAGAAGGGTGCGGTCAGGACCATGCGTGCCTGATCGACACGTGCCTTGCAGAGGACCTTGTACATCAGGGGGAGAGGGGGAAAGGCATATAGGAAGTCCCCATTCCAGGATATCACGAAGGTGTCCGATATTGATCCTGGTTCCGCCCCTGCTCGACTGCAGAATCTGGGAAATTTGGCATTGTCTTGCGTAGCGAATAGATCAATGGTGGGCGTTCCCCATTTGTTGCAAATGTCGCGGAGTACTGAGTCGCAGAGGGTCCACTTGTGATGGTCTGTGACACGGCAGCTGAGTTGATCGGCGAGCGTGTTGTCCTGGCCCACGAGGTGGATGGCGTGAATGTGAATGCCATGTTCGATGCTCCAGAGCCAGATGCTTTGGGCTTCTCTGGACAGGCGAGTGGCGCATGCTCCTCCCTGTTTGTTTATATACCACATGGCAGTGGAATTGTCGGTAATGATGAGGACATTTTTCCTTACTATGTGAGGGAGAAGTGCCCTGAGGGCCCAATGGATGGCCCTGAGCTCGAGCATGTTGATATGGAGTTTTTGCTCCTGAGAGGACCACAGGCCGCTCACCTGTAGGTGGTCCATGTGGGCTCCCCAAACAGACAAGGAAGCGTCGGTGGTTATGGACTTCTGCACAGGAGGCGGCACGAAAGGGGTGCCCTGCAGGACGTTGTTGTGACGTGTCCACCAGCATAGGTCGAGAATGACCTTGGGAGGGATGGAAATGTGCATATTGAGGGGGTGGACAGCAGGAGTGTAATTTTGGGCCAGCCATTGCTGGAGGGTGCGTAGATGTAGTCAGGCATATGGGGTGACTGCGGTTGTGGCCGCAAGGAATCCCTGGAGACGGAGGAAGAAGTGGACCGTCCTCTGTGGACGTGATGGGAGGGATAGTATAGTCTGACATATGACCCTGAACCTGTCGAATGGGGAGGTATGCTCTGGACACAGAAGTGTCGAGGACGGCCCCTATGAATTGAAGTTGCTGCGTTAGGACAAGATGCGACTTGCGGTAGTTTACTATGAGTCCGAGGTTTTGAAGTAGTGAGAGGGTCGCCTGGAGGTAGTTTAGAAGTGTACGTCGTGAAGAAGCTACTATTAACCAGTCTTCCAGGTATGGAAAGACTCTGATGTGCTTCCTTCATAGGTATGCAGCAACTACTGTGATGCATTTTGTGAACACCCTGGGTGCAGTGGAAAGGCCGAAGGGGAGGACTCTGTATTGAAAGTGTCGATTTCCTACAAGGAAACGTAAATAACATCGATGTGCTGAGTTGATAGAGATATGGAAGTAAGTGTCCTGCAGATCAAGAGAGGATAACCAGTCTCCCTGGCGGAGACTCAGCATAATAATGGGGAGGGTAACCATACGGAACTTGAACCTTTTGATAAATTTGTTTAAACGGCAAAGATCAAGGATAGGTCTGTATCCCTCATCCTTTTTGGGTATGACGAAATAGCTGGAGTAAAACACAGAGTTTCATTCTGAGGGGGGAACTTCCTCTATAGCTCCCTTGGAGATCAGCTCTAGAATCTCTGCTAGTATTTGAGCTTTGGGGGGGGGAGACAGGGTAAGAAATTCGGAGGAAAAGAGGAAAACTGAATAGAGTACCCCTGACTGATGACCTCTTTGACCCAACGGTCTGAGGTTATGGACTCCCAGGCCTCATAAAAGGGTTGGAGACGGTTACCAAAGGTAGAAGGATGGTGAAGGACTCTCTCGATCTGCGCACAATTAAAAACACTCTTTGAGGTGTTGGGTGGTGGAGGAGGTGGAAGGGGGTCTACCCTTTGCTCTTTGTTTTATGTACCGCTTTCTGGGTTGGGAGAGCGCGGCCTGTTGCTGTTGATATTGAGCAGGGAAACATCTATTCGAATTGAACGAGTAAGGGGCTTGTTGTTTAGACTGGTAGGAGTAGGGGGCGGAGGAGGGATAAAACCTCTTTTTAAAAGTACGGATGACTCCTGTAGAACGAGCCGTCTGAGAAGTCTCCTTTATCTTTTTTAAAGTCTCGTCAGTGGTGGCTGCGAAAAGGCCTTCCCCATTGAAGGGTAGGTCCTCGATTCGGGTTTTGTTTTCTGGGGCTAAGGCGGTAGAGTGGAATCATGCATGCCGTCTTAAGGTAATGGCCGAGGCCATTCCTCGAATGTTAGCATCGGCTATGTGCATGTTCGCAGTTAGCTGGAATTGGGCTATCAGCATATCTTCTCTTTGCAGTGCTGCAATCTGACTATGGTCAGATGCCCTACCTAGCTGGGCCCAGAGCCAATGTTGGTACCCACACATTGCAGACGCATAGTTAGGGCCCCTAAGAGATAGCGTTTCAGAAGAGAATATTCTTCCTCCCAATGACATCGAGATGCCTGCCCTCCCTGTCAGCAGGTGAGGTCTGGATGCAACCAGATCTAGATCTTAGAGAGGCAGCTACAACGATAAGGGAGTTGGGGGCCGGGTGCTTATAAAACATGCTGGCCCCCCTCCCTAGGGATGGCGTATAGCGAGTCAGCTAGTTTATTGGTGGCGGACAAGGCTTGTAGCATAGCTAGGCTTAAAAAAGGATACGTTCTTGCTGGGGTCGTGCGGAATCAGACGGTTCCGGGCATGGGGACCGGCTGCGAGAGCGATACCGATGAGCTTCATGGTACTGGTACCGGCGGTACCTGGTGTCCCCGTAGGAGCAGCAGGAGCATGGTGAACTAGAGTGCCGTTCCCTATTGCGCCGCCTGGAGTCGCAGTCCCATGGCAAGCTGGAAGGACTAATCTGGTCTCTCACGTCATGGTAGAGAGGAACGGGAGTGAGAGCGGTCGTAGCGACGGGTGTGCGAGGGAGAGAGTGACTCCCTATCCTGGTGCAGTTGCTGGAGAAGTGGAAGGTTCGCCAGGGCTACAGGCACGGGTACAGTGAGACGCGGTGCCGATGGCGCGGGTACCGGGCCCTGGGGGGCAGGCAGGTCTGTCTGTGCCGGCAGGTCAGCAGAGGCGATTAGGGCAGGTGCAGTGCCTTACAGTGCCGAGGGTGGAGCCGGAAGAGCGGGGGGCGGTACCGGGGTGGTTGGTGCCGGGGTTAGCGGCACCACTGAGTCAGCTAGACGAGCTTGCTGCTCGGAGGAACCTGTCTCTGCATCTAGAAGGCGAGGTGTCCGTGACGCTTCTAGACTGGCTGAGCGCTTTTTCTTTTTCTTCTGCTCACCATGCCTCTTAGCGTGACGCTCCTTGTTCTGTGGGGCACCCTGGGTCTCAGCGGCAGCTACAACGGTGGTGTCACGGTAATCGGAGCGGGAGCGGTCTAGGACTGCGACTCCGCGCTCATTGTATTTTGGGTGGGGAGCCTAAGAGGCCCCTCTTCACCATCCTGAAGTGCCTGACTAGTAAAGATAGCCTGTAGGCGGAGTGCTCGTGCCCTTCTGGTCCTGGACAAGAGGTCTGCACAGTGCTTGCAGGAGCGTGTGTTGTGTCCTTCTCCGAGGCACGCTAAGCACCTCTTGTAGGGTCACTGATAAGAGAGTGTGGCGGGGCATGAGCTACATCTCTTAAAGCCCGGTAGCTTGGCACAGTCCGGACCGCCGTGAAGGCGGTCGGACTCGGGGCAGACCCCTGAAAGAAGAGAGGTCTAATCCTATCAAAATAGGTTTTAACTCTTTTAATTTTCTAACTATTAATTCTTTTTTTTTTTTTTTTTTTTAAAGGAAAAACGGAGGTGTTCCAAGCGCAACGTGGTTGGAAGAAACTGAGGCGGCGAGGGCTCCTCCCCCTTTTTATCCAAGCCCGCGCTTTCTTCAGGACGGGAAGGGAGGGGCGGAGCCCTCACCTTGTTCTAGTCTTTTCCAGGCTCTACTCTGCCTGGAGACTCCTAACTAGGATGTTTTCGGTGCCTGCAAAGCAGGAAGTAGATCCCATTAGTGAGAATCGCAGAGATCCTCAAAGAAGAAATGGAATTATTGACCCTCTCAAATAGTAAATATTATTGCATGGCCGTAGGCCTTAGCAAACAGTACAAAATACATATAACAACCTAGCAATCAAAATCAATAAATAGATATGAATATGACTGTCAGACCAATAATACACATGTATAAATAATAATACCACAATACAATGTATAAATAATAGTACCACAAATACAGTGCAAACCGTCTTCAGGATCTAAGTGAACCTGGCTCAAGGCAATGCTCCAAAATAATTACCTATATAAGGAATGGTATACTCTCCTAGCCATGCAGCTATGATTCTAACTGCCTCTCAAATAGTACTAGAACTAGGGGACACTCCATGAAACTAACTGGCAACATTTAAACCAAATGAAAGAAAGTATTGTTTTACTCAATGCACAATTAACTTGTGGAATCTGTTGCCAGAGGATGCGGACAAGGCTTGTAGCATAGCTAGGCTTAAAAAAGGATACGTTCTTGGAGGATAGATCCATTAATGGCTATTAGCCAGGTAACTTGGGTGATGTAACCACTGACTGACAGGAGCTGTGAGTGGACAACAGGGAATGGATCACTCCATTATGACCTGTTGGATACTTCTCCCAAGTGACTGAGATGGGCCGCTTTTGGAAACAGGATGCTGGGCTCAATGAACAATTGGTCTGACCCAATATGGCACTTACGTTCCTATATAAAATCCAAATATAAGTACTGTTATTTATAGTGTGTATTTTATCAGACTCTTCACAGGTTACCTGAAAGAGCTTCAAAATATAGTATAGATCTAAGGGGATGAGTTCAGAGAGGCCTAACTCTGTAATCTGAATTAATTGCTTCTGGTTGTTAATGATTCAATATCACCAAGGGAAAAAACAGATGGGACAGTGGCCTGCTGTGGCCCACTTTCGACCAGGCCTCACCTGCACGTCTAAGCAGGCACTGCCAGCTGTTGGCCTGGGATTACCCCCAGGCCATGTCGGCAGCTAGCCTGGGCTGTGAACTCGGAAAACCTTCAAGGTCACAGCTCGGATTAAGGCCCGCCTGACCAGGCCACAGCATGCTATCCTGGCTGCCAACCTGGCCCACGGCTGCCATGGCTGCTCATCATGGTGGGGAGCTGGGAACAGTGTGGCGCTAACCAGTCATTCACACTTCTCCCCGCCCTCTGTCATATTTGTTCAGCAGCCTCACTTGGCCCATGTCTGCCATTGTTTTCCTCTCTGGGCTGTCACATATGTTTTTACTCATAAATGTATTCTGAAAAATTAAATTTAGTATATGTTTTAAAGCGAATTAAGAATCAATGTAAAGTGTAAAATTAGCTACATCCCAAATCCTCTATCTACAACGCAAAGATCAGTAATGCACATTTTCCTACACTACCCTGTTAAGGAGATCTGGAGGGGCCACATCTGTTAGTGCAAGTATAGCCCAATCTGTGCCCTTTAATCCCCAGTGACTCTAACACAGCTATAAACAAGCATGCAGATTAGTACTGGTTTATGTTGTGGAGGTCTGTCACTAGTGATCAGACAGACAACTCTAACTCATTTCCAGAGACAATGTACAACCTATTTATTTGACCAGGTATTTATTGGGTGGGGATGGGGCTTGGGGAGTTGTCTTAATAGGGATTTTACATTTTTATGCAGTTTGCATTTTAACAGGGTTTTATTTTTGCATATTTTATGTATATGTTGTTACCTGCCAAGATGAGCCTTCAGAGAGGAAAGTTTAAAAATTCCAGATAAATAATCTAACAAAAACTACCTAGTTGTTAGCTTCTTTTAGTCCCCCCCCCCCCCCACAAAAAGCCTGTACCATATTTCAGCATGTAACTAAGTGAAAGGCTTACTATCCTGCTTACAACTAAAATTAGTCATTTATCCCCCACACTCTAAGCAAATGTTAGACAAACGCATAGGTTTCAAATAAGTCATGACAACAGTAGTGCAGGCAAGCTAAAGCAACATTTATCCTATTCAAAAACTGTGGGCAAGAGAGAATAAAACAAATTGGAGAACAACAACAAAAAAGCCCCATTTTTTCCACTAGAGATTTAGGAAAATCTAATCATCATATTATTGCTGTAGCCCATCTCAAGCAAACTTCAATGAGAAACTTCCCACAGAACCAGCTTATAAGCAGTTATAATAAAAACATAACTGGTTTCATAAGGTTTAGCGGACAGTTCTTCAATCCTACATCATCAATCAGGAGTCCGCGCCCACCGCATTTTTCCTACTGGCGGCAACGGGGAAAATGCAGTGAACATGGGACTCTGATTGGCATTACAAAGTTATGCTGTCTAAAAAAATAAAAAAGGAAAGAGAGACCTGCATAAATTTGGTGGGTTTTTTCTTCCCAAGTGAGACTCTCACACAGCCCAGAACATGAGCTAATACTTCCGAATTCCTGAGGTACTAGTTCTACACAGAACATTACCCATATACAATAACAACAATTTGAGACAAGAAACAATTTGGAATTTGTGCATTATCTTGAAATCAGCAATGGATGCAAAATGTACCTTGGGGAGAAATGGTTTATGCATCAAACTCATACTGGTGCAAAAGGCAATCAAGCAGAGTCTGCAGTGGACATAAAAATTATCCAAGTCTGGACTTCTCCTTTTCAAACCATTTACCTCTCAGTCCTAGTCTCCTTACACACTCCTGCATAAACGCTCCACTCCTCTGTCCTCTCACTCGCTCTCCCTCGTCTCCCCTGCTCCCCTAACCGCCTTCGTCCCTTCTCCCTTGCTGCCCCCCATGCCTGGAACTCCCTCCCTGCCCACATCCGCCTTGCCCCCTCCCTCCACACCTCCAAATCCCTCCTCAAAACCCACCTCTTCCTCGCCGTCTTTCCCGATGCCTGTTAGAACTTTCCTTTCAATTTTTACTGTCTGCCCTCCCCGCAGACTCCTGCCTAACTGCAACCAAGCCAAGCACGTGCTGAGACCTCGTATCCGCGTGAATGTTATTTATCCCTGGTCTCTCCCTATGTCCCCTCTCCTTGTCTCCCCCCTCCGTGAACTATGAAGCATGTAGCAAAGCATGAAGTCCCTGCTCTAGGGCTCTCTGGACACACCTCTATGGATACTTTGCAGAAGGAAGTGACAAACAGGAAATCATGTATCAGGAACTGAAACTTGGACTTGTGCAGTCTGTTCCACATTAAGATAAATTTGGCTTCTGTTATTGATGGTAGTAGATTCACTTAGTGCTTTAAGAACAGGAGAGAGAAAATCAATTCTGAAAGCAAAACTTTTGCACAGAATGACCGAGAACAAGGGGTCAAGCAAACAAGACAGTTTTCAGACAACACCCAAAGCTGGGCTTGTGCCACTATCTACTCTAAAAAAAAAATGTTGTGTGAATTCTCTCTCATTAAAACATCCCACTCTTAAGACCTTTTTAAAAAAACTTGCTTGACAAATTCTATATTTTTGTTATTTTCAATAGAAAATGCCTGGATTTTTATGCAGTTGTGTACATTTGTCACTTTGTAACCCCACACCTATAATTTTCCTAAATTCTTTTATATTATGCTTTCCTTTCCTTTAAAAAAAAACAAAAAAAAACTGTTTTCTTTTCCCATTATATGGACTACTCTAAACGTGTTTTGCATTTATTGTCACTAATTATAGATACTGTAGCAGTTCATTGCTATATTCCAGATTCACTACATGTTTCAATTAGATTATAGCAACTAAAAAAAGGCCTGGGATACAGACAGAATGTTTGAGACTTGTGTCTTTGACCAATCTCCAAATCTCCATTTCTTTACAGAGGGAGATGCATGTTAACATGTACTATGATTTTAGAGCAAGGCCTATGTGTCATTTTCAAATCTTGTTGGAACTTGATTTTCCTCCTAAAGCCACTTAGCTTAGCTGTAAACAACATGAAGAAAAAAGGTAGCATTCAGGACAGGTTTTAACAAATTCTCCTTTAAAATTATCTGTCAGACAAGACTCAGGGGTTTATCACCTTGATGAGCTCTTACCAACAAAATTAGCAAGCAGTCACCTTTTCAGAACACCGATGGCTGGTGGAAATCATCAGGATTTTGATCAAACAATTATCTTGATCAAACAATTGATCAAACAATCAAAACAAACAATCTTGATCAAACATTTATCTAAAAAGGAAAGTGAACAGACAATCGAAGTGTGTTAACTGTATCTCATATGTCTCCCATGTAACAGGTACATATGACAAGACTAAAAATTACTTTTGGAATCTAAGATGTGAATTCATAGAGAAGTACACACCCCTTGTAACATGATTGTCTTAACAGATCCTTATATTATGGTCTCTGCTGTGACCAAACAAATCAGTCCCAATTACCTTTTCTTCCCCTGTAATCTAGATTTAAGGGTCAAGTGAATTCCAATAGGGAAAGAAGTAGTTCCTTTTAGGATTAAGGCAGGATGGGACTGTTTTCAGGGTATAAAGGACCAGCCTCACTAGGAGGAGATTAGTCTGGTACCAGCAATGGTAAAGGCCGGTGGATCTAGGAACCTAAGAGCCCAATTTGTGCCTCAATTTTTCTTTAATATAAAAGACAAAATAAATCTGAATTACAGTTTAACCTCACATATCTGCACATCCCATAGTTGGATCCTTCTTTATTCCAGATATGCTTTATACTATATATGCACTAAAAACTCAGAAGATCCAACAAACTGCACATTTCACAATCTTTCTGCTCACCAATATGGTATTATAAAAATTATGAGAAAAGAACAACCACGACACGTCTTCTACATTCTCTCTCATTAAAACTTCCCATATAATATGGTTCATTTACCATAAAGTTAAAGAGATTCTTTTCATATTGTGCTATCAAGGCAAAGTGATACCATCACTTTAGTTACAAAATGAACCTTAAAAAACTGTTGATTAATAAACTCTGTACTGGAATACTCAGAAACACAATTGTCTGCGTAGTTTAAAGGCAGCAGCCTTTTCCCTATATTATGGATATAAATGCACAAAAGATTTCTTATCAAATAAGTCTAAGGACTGAATCAAGAGGCTCAGAGGGGAGGGTAAAGGGGGGGGGCATAATCGCTCTCTCTCATTTTGGCCGAATCCATGAAGCCCTCCTTTAATTTATCAGCAATATCCATAGTTCTTAATGACAGAAGCTGTACATATATATACCAGTTGACTAGATGAAATGGAAAGCTAAAACATTAGAAAGGCTCCTGGTTGTTACACACAACATAAATATGATCAGTCTAAATCAATGGACACTAGATGTTTCAAAGGAAACAAAAAGGGGTGGGAGAGGGGACGTTAGAGAGAAAAATGAAGAAAACTATGCCTCATTCTCAGCTGATGAGAGGAATACTTTCTTTGGTGAGACTTTTGAACTAAGAGCTTCAGGGATGCAACTGATCTCCATATTTATAGAGTTTATTCCAAAATTAGAAATCGGTCATTTAAACAAAATAAAATTAATCAACAGTGGCTTATAAAAAGAAGGCAGCATTAATGCTCAAAGATTAAAAACTTACTGTAAGTAGCTGCTAAAGAAAGGTCAGTTAACTCGGTATGATGGATCGTCACTAAAATTTATAAGCATTAACATTTTTCTCCTTGCTGGCTACTTTGACTTTGATATGACACATATTGAATGAATCATCCAAAATGCAGGCACCAGGAAAGATATATCTTAATGCAGACAGGTCGGCGACATGAACCCTAATGGTCCTTATCTTAATCTTGTTTAAAAGCATCTAAGATTTCTGAGTAATCTTTTCACTTTCTGATATTCTCTTTTATAGGGTGTTTTTCCTAGAGTTGCTACTGATCTAACCATAAATGCATTTTTGCTGCATAGTATCATCAGTTTGTTTTCCAATAATGTATCAACCTTCAAAATGTATATCTAACCTTGGATTTTAAATAGAAGATTGAACTGTTTAATACAAAACAATTCAAAGGTAAAAATAATAGAACTTTACTGAAGCATTATATAGGCTTGCAGAAAACGCACCTTTTAAATATTTAAATACATAGATATTTCTTGCTATCTCTAATATGTTTTATAATTGTATAGTCAAATTTACACACAGTACTACCCCGTAGTGTGCTCCAGAGCTCCAATTAAGACTGGGATGTCATTGTTCTAGGTATTGTCTAAGCACATAAATAGACACTTTCCCAAGAGCTTTATAATCTAAAGGTAAGACATAGTAAGTGAATGTAGCAAATAATAAGAGACATCGGGAAGAGAGCACAACAAGGATAGTAGTTGATAAATAACAATGTGCTCATACAGGCTAACAACGTGCACAATGCGAGGATTCTGAATCTTTGTGACCCTTTTAAAGTTGTTTTAGAAAATTCCCATAAAATGGAGTGTCGTCTTGTTTCCCCCCTCAACCCCAAAAACAAGATCCTGAGCTCAATCGAGTATAATTTTAGTTAATCAGTTTGCTAATTAGGTTCGCCTAGCTCAGCATACAAGCTTGAATAATAGCAGACCGAATATCTCTTCTATGTCTCTGAAATCATTTGGTTTTGCAACTTTGTTAAGACTACTCATGCTTAAAATTAAGCACATGCCTAAATGCAGACTACTGTTCTACAAATAATTCAAGCTCCTCTTCATGTCTGGTTTTAGGCTATAATAGGCTGGAAGTGAACAGCAGGGAATGGATCACTCCATGGATGGGTGGATGATCCATTCCCTACTGTTCACTTCCAGCTCCCGAATGTCTGAGGTTGCACTCCCCAACCTACTTGACTAATAACCATTTATTGACCTATCCTCCAAGAGCTTATCTAATTAGATAGATGAAAAAGAAGAATGACAGAACAGGCACCTGTTTTAGCACATGAGCGCCCTCTGGGTAAATGAGCAATTATTACTCATAACCATCTTCGTTGGAACACAAGTAAAAAGAAAAGCAGAACCGTTCAAGTGCAACTCCCATTCACTCCTATCAGGGTCTGCAGGTGCATCAACAATACCTCATGGGCATTAGTATTGAAGGTTGCTAACAGATCGAAAGCAATGCACACAAACCCCAGGGACTGAACATTAGCCAAGCCCAATACAACCATTACAGCCTATTATAGCCTAAAATTAGACGTGAACAGCATAAAGTATATCTGAAGATGTTTTACTAATGCCATGATAGCTGCCTTGCCTCTACCTCTTGTGGAACATCTGTTATGACCTGCTGTTGAGCAATTCTCTGAGGTGACAATTGGGTGGCCACGCTCAGGTCGCTTTCCCATGAGCTGCTGTGGCGCTGAGGAGCTTGCGCTTTTCAAATCTAGCGCAGCGCCTATCTCGTGGGAAACGCAGAAGTGCAGCTCTCACGTGGGCAAGCTACCATAACAGATAGGGTAGTGAAATACTATCCTGTCTGTTACGTGAGAGTATTTCCCACGAGATAGGAGCTGTGCTAGTTTTGAATAGCACAAGCTCCCGCAGCGCCACAGCAGCTCGTGGGAAAGCGGCCTTAGAGACAGGAGGCCTCTGATCAGACCACGGATCTGACCCAGTACGGCACTTCTTATGTTCATAGGTTTCTAAAAGAAAATAATTAGAGACTGATGGTCTACAATTTAGGCTACTTTTCCATCAGCATGGTCATGGTGTATCCTCTGCAATTTGGAAAAGAACTAGCTGGCTGAGGTTCAGTCTGAACAAGATGGCAATGATGCCAGCAGAATGGAGGAAAATGTCACTCTAGCCATTTCTTTTGGATGTTTATGCCTTTCTGACTTCCAGACTGATTTCTGCAATTAGTTCTTTGTGAAGCTACCCTTGAAAACCACACAAACTTTTGCTAGAACAGAATGCAGCTGGCCACCCAATTTGCTGACAGCATATTAAAGCAGCGGTCTATAGGGTCTGCTGATTTCAAATTGGTTTCTGGGTGCAATCCAACGTGTTGATGATTAATATCTACAAATCCAAATCCTCTATGGTATGGGCCATAGGTACCTAAAAAACCACCAGTCTTTATACCCCATTTCAAGAATTTAGCTCAGTAGCATTACCCATTTGGAGAATTCCCAGAAATTAACGATGATATTCAGGCAGAGCTTTCTCCCTGAAGATCTCTTGTGCTTATTTATGAACATGGTTGTAAACAGGTAGATGTTATCTCTTGTAAAAATAAAAAAATTAAATAAAAAGAAAGTCATTAGCCCTTTTCACACGAGACACACACACCCCTTGCCCACATGGGTGACTGGGTAGGCGGGGGGGGGGGGCATCTGTGTGACCACCGGTGGGGATGAGTGGAGGTGTGTGAGCTCCTCCGCACTCCACCCATTTCCACCGATCCCCCACACCGAGGCATTCGAGAAAACGGAGGTGTCTCCATGTGTGGAGATTGGTGAGCGCCTGTGTAACGGGCCACTCACGTGCCGCATACCCACCGTGGCCTCCACCCATCCCCCCTGCACCGCGGCTCCTCCCGGGCCCGTTTGAAAAGGCCCATTGTTTGCAAGAGCAATAGGATATTGCTACTGCTTGAGGAATGCAGTGTACAACTTCTATGGACGTGGGTAACTTTTGCACGTAGTTATCTCATTGGAGCTTAACTCAGAATGTTAACAAATGAGACGTTAGCCTACACCAGGTGGGTGTCCATCTGCCCATTTATAAGAGTGTTCACACCCACCAGCCATGTAGCCATCAGACATGCAGCCCCTACTCACGGCGGGGTCCTGTAGCATGTAGAGTCTGCCATAAAGGCAAACGTAGGCTAATGTGCACATGTCTCCACCTCCCATCAACTAGGTTCTCTGCAGCCTCGCGGGCATACATGTCCGCCAGCACCACAGAGTTACGGGTGAAGCATCTAGACCATTCCAAGGAGTGACCACTTCCTGCCTCTCTCATCATTCTCGCTGGCACGCATTTAGACATCTTCCTTAAAAGCTCAATGCATGCCAAATTCAAACATACATTGCCTCAGCACATCCTAGTTACAGCACATGCTTGACAGTTGCTCTTCCGAAGCTAATTAATTTTGAGGCGTGACTACCATCCAGTTTTCACACTATCACACCCCCACACCTAGATCCCAACTGCTCACCATTGTTTCCCCAACAACCAACCCCCCATCCAAAGCACCCAAATCCTCTGCAACCTGCGTTCACACCAACGAAACAGGAGTTGCTTCCATGTTGTGGTTCTCCTTGCCACCGCAGCCACAGATTGAGCAAGTACTCGTCTGTACCTATCAATCATGGTAAAGTTGTCCATGTAGTCTGTAGACGATGCGCCAAATGTTTTGAAAAGCTTAAAGAGCTGTGCAGATGCCTAGTTAGGATCAGCTGTGCACCATGTGTGAGCAAGTACTGGTCATATGTCAACACAGGACTGGCTGCATGCCCAACTATTGGCTTCTCCATGTAACACATCAGTGCACATGCCAAGTCATGTAAAAATGTTACAGCTGTTACCACAAGGAAGCATGGAATTTTTAAATTGGGCTTGGGTGGAACTACTGAAACTTAAGAAATGGGCGGGGAGATCTACAAGGCCAAGGAAGTTAAAGTCACTATGCACAGAATGTATGTAGGATCTAAGCTGCTCACCGGTTAAAAGCAAACTATCTGTTGAAAGTAACAACTTTTGTTTGCGATGAGCATGAGGGATCATCACAGCATAAAAAAAGCTATTCCTGTGGGTTGTTTGCTAGGGAAAGCCAAATAGCTTCTGCTTTTGTCTTGGTTTTCTGTGGCCACCCAGGGTATTGGGCCCAGAGAAGTTGGGGTGGAGGGGTGATGGATACCCTGGTCTTTGCTGACACTTGGATAAGGCCTGATGTACAAAGAGAACTATCAAACGCATCCTGTGAGGCAGGCTATGAGCTCATAGGGTGGCACATGCACATAGTGGGGTTCCACTGCATGTATGCATGACTGAGAACAGACACTGTGCAATCCTGATGCAGTTCAAAGTTCAGCAGCATGGAAGATTGAGAACCCCAGACAAGTTGAGAAAGGAGAATTGGTTACCTACCTTCGGTGAATTCCTTTCTCTCATATCCCTGTATACTCCTCCGGCTGGGTAGTTCCACCGTTGACCGCCAGGAGGCAGATGAGCTTTTTTCTTCTCTGCGCCTGCGTCACGGTGCTACCCGGCTCCAGCGCCAGTCCGTTGCAAGCTGAACTCTCATCCTATCTAGTGATTATAACTTAACAACCTTATAACAACTAATCAACATTAACGAACTTAACTTAGGTAATCTGAAGCAGGACTCTAATAGGAGCCCAACCCCTTTGTGGGTACTGATACCACCCCCCTGCTAGTCATGCTGCTGCTCGGCAGGGAGGGGCGGAGGAGTATACAGGGATATGAGAGAAAGGAATTCACCGAAGGTAGGTAACCAATTCTCCTTTCTCCTCATACCCCTGTCATACTCCTCCGGCTGGGACGTACCCAAGCAACGTGTCCCCATTTAAGGGTGGGAGCAAGCAGCACTGGGGGTGTCCAGTACCGCCTGCAGTACCCTTCTGCCAAAGGCAGCTTCTGCCGATTGGAAGATGTTAATTTTGTAATGCCTAACGAAGGTATGTATCGACGCCCACGTGGCTGCCCTGCATATCTCCTCGTACGAGGCATTTGCCTTGAATGCGTAAGAGGTGGCTGCGCTTCTTATAGAATGAGCCCAGATCTGAAGGGGGGGAACCCTACCCTTTGCCTTGTAGGCCTCCGTTATGCTTAGTTTTAGCCACTTGGAAATTAAGGTCTTTGTGGCTTTAAGACCCTGTTGACTCTCCCTGATGTTTATGAATAGGGCTGTGGATTGTCTAAACCCTTTAGTTCTATGTAGGTATATTTTTAAGGCCCTTCTGACATCTAGCTTATGCCAGGCCTTTTCTTTGGGATGTGTTGGTCTGGGGCAAAAAGATGGCAAAATGACCTCTTGTGCCCTATGGAAGAGAGAATTTACCTTAGGTAAAAAGGCTTCATCTAGCCTTAGGGTGACTGATTCCTTCTGAAAATTACAGAAGTTCTCCTCCATGGACAGAGCTCCCAGTTCTGACACCCTCCTCGCAGATGTGACCGCTACAAGAAAAACAACTTTCAACGTTAAAAAATACAGTGAAATCTGTCTTAGCGGTTCAAAAGGAGGCTTGGTAAGTGCCTCCAGAACTAGGTTGAGGTCCCAAGATGGCACTCTGTGTACTACCGGAGGAGCTAAATTCCTTGCCGCTCTCAAGAATCTCCTAACATTCTTGTGTGTTGAGACTATTCTGTTGGCTACTGATCTCAGCACCGAGTCTATGGCCGCTGTTTGTCTGGCCAGAGTGTTTGCTCTAAGACCTTTATCTAGTCCCATCTGCAAGAATTCCAGGACTTGTGCTACTCCTGCCTTGGTTGGGTCCTGGTCCCGCTGGATAGACCACTCTGCAAAAGTCTTCCATGTGGCTCTATAGCTTCGCCTGGTGGCGGCTCTTCTGGAAAGTTGAATGGTGTTCAGGACCGCTTCCGAATAACCCCTTGCTCTCAATGCGGATCGTTCAAGTTCCACGCAGTCAGATTTAGCGTTTGAATCTCTGAGCAAGCTATCGGTCCCTGTGTAAGTAGGGATGGAATGAGTGGTAGTTTTCGGAACTGCGCGTTGCTTCGTTCGATTAGCTCTGAAAACCAAGGCCTCCTGGGCCACCATGGGGTTATCAGTAATAGATGCGTGTTGTCCCTGATTGCTCTGGATAGAGTTTTCTGGATTAGCGGGATGGGTGGAAAGGCGTATAATAGCCCTTTGGGCCATGGGCTGTTTAGAGCGTCGGTCCCTTCCGCCTGTCTGCAGCGAGTGCGGGAGATGAAGCGGGGGACTTGTGAGTTTTCCCTGGTGGCGAACAGGTCCATCAGTGGAAGACCCACCCAGTTCACTAGATGCTGGAAGACCGACCTGTCTAGAGACCATTCGTGAGGGTCGAGTGTCTGTCGGCTCAGGTAGTCTGCGCATGTGTTCTCCTGACCCCTGATGTGGAGTGCCTTTATCGAGGTTAGGTGTGATTGAGCCCATGCAAACAATCTGGTCGCTTCCTGATGCAACTCTCTCGATCTCGATCCCCCCTGGTGATTGACGTAGGCCTTCGCCGCCACGTTGTCCGTATATACCAGGAGATGTTGCGAGACAAAGGTCGGATAGAGGTGTTGAAGTGCCAGTCGGATGGCCTTCAGCTCGAGAAAGTTTATTCTCTTCGTCGCATCTGTCTGGGACCAGAGGCCCTGAGCGGTGTGGGGTCCTGAGTGAGCTCCCCAGCCCATGAGGCTGGCATCCGTCGTTACCACTATCCTCGCGGGCTCCGAGAGAGGTACCCCTTCTAGGAATGTTCTTGGCTCTAACCACCAGGACATTGAGACTTTTAGGTCTTGTGGAATGGAGACCCACGGATTGAGACCTAATGTGAGCTCTCTTTGCAAACCCCTGAGCCGCCTCTGTAAGGGTCGAAGGTTGAAGCGACCCCATGTCACCTGTCCTATGCAGGATACTAAGAGGCCCAGTAGGGACGCTAGTGGTTTGAGTCTCATGCGACTCCGACCTCTGAGGCGGTGGATTAGGAGATGGATCTTTTCCCTCCTGTCGACAGGGACGAATGCGCGGTCTAAGGAGGTATCTATAAGAATTCCTAGATGTTCCAACTTCTGTGTTGGGGTTAGTTGGCTCTTCTCCCTGTTTATGAGGAATCCATGTTTCTCTAAGTAGAGAATGACTAGGTTGAGATGTTTCTTCACTCTGTCGGGTGAGCTGCCCCTGACCAGTAGATCGTCGAGATATGCGTAGATATGTATTCCCCTGCTGCGTAGGTTGGCTATCAGAGGGGCCAGGATCTTCGTGAAGGTCCTGGGTGCTGAGGAGAGGCCGAATGGGAGAGCTCTGAATTGCCACTGTTGTTTGTTGTAGGCAAACCGTATCCATTTTCTGTGGGGGCCCCAGATTGGAACGTGGAGATAGGCCTCCCTTAGGTCTAAGGACGTCATCCAGTCTCCGCTCTGCAGGCTCTGACATACTGATGTCGCTGTTTCCATTTTGAATCTGCGGCGTTTTACATATCTGTTTAGTGCCTTTAGGTCCAGTACCGCTCTCCATTTTCCGCCCTTCTTGGCGACCAGGAAAATGATGGAATAAATTCCTGAGAAACGGTCTTGAGCTGGCACCTCTTCGATTGCGTTGCTGTCGTGTAATCTCTTGATCTCCGTCAGCATAGCCTTGTGTTTTTGAGGGTTTTTTGAGACTGGAGACGGAACGAAATGTTGACTGGGGGTACGTTTTAGATCTATTTTGTATCCCTCTGAGATGCAGGATAGGACCCAGGCGTCTGAGACTGAGGCTCCCCAGATCTCTTTGAATCTTTGTAGCCTTCCTCCTACCTCCGGGGAGGCATAGTCAGGCATCTTGCTTGGGGTTGTAGGCCCCAAAACTTCTCTGCTTACGCCTATCAAATCTCCCCGCTCTGAATCCCCTTCCTCTGAAGGAGAAGCCTCTGGAGAAGTCCTTGTGGCCTTGGTTGAACGCTCCTCTGGAAGTGCCGCTGAAGCCCCTAAATTTGAAAGGTTGGCCACGAAAAAACCCCCGCTTTGGGGTCACTTGTTGGAGGGTTTTCGCCTTATCCTTGGTATTGGCCTCTTCAAGCACCTTTTCCAGGCACACTCCAAACAGTTTGGACCCTGTGTAGGGTGCCGCGGTTAGGAGGTTCTTGGCCGTGGGATCCCCTTGCCAGGATCTTAACCAGACCCTGCGTCTAGCTGCTATGTCTCCTGCCAGAGCCCTGGCTGACCATGTTAGAGCATCAGTGGTTGCGTCTGCTAAAAAGGCAGTAGCCATGCAGATGCGGGAGGAGAGTTTTTGTGATCTTTTTTCGGGTAACTCTGGGTCCTGTGCCTCTTGCATCCACGCTAGTAATGCTCTAGACACATAGGAGGCCACAATATTAATTTTGAGGGCTGCTGCCGTGGAGTCTGCTGCCCTTTTGAGGGCTGAGTCCACTCCCCTGTCAGTGGGGTCACGGGGATGGCAGTCCCCTTCGGTAGGAAAAACCGTCTGGCGTGCTAGAGAAGCAGCGGCCGCATCGATTTTGGGGCTTTTGAAAAGATATTCTTTTTTCCTAGAGAATGCGTACAGGCTCTCTTGTGCTCTGGGCATCTTATGGGACTTGTCAGGGTGTTTCCATTCTTCTAACACGATTTTCTCAAATGTTTTATCCAGGGGTAAGCCCTGATCTCTGCCATGTACTGATGGCAGATAGTCCCTAGTTTCCTCTTCCTCTGAATCAGAGGATCCTTCCTTAACGGCTCTCTGCTTGATTTGGAGAGTCTTAATGACATGCCCCAGCAGTTCTTCCCTACACTGGCTAGGGAACTGCTTGTCTCTCTCTCTGGGGTCTGTGGGGAGGTGGTCAGAACATTCCCCTTCCTCTAGATCAGAGCTCTCCTGGGAAGAGTCTGAGTCAGAAGCAGAATCCTCTAGGAACTGCTGTTTGTGTTTCCTACTGCTGCCTGCTTGAAAATCATCCTCCTCAGAGCCCTGAGGGGATATCAAGTCCTGCAGTCCAGCTCCCCCTAGTGGGGATTTAGCAGACTTGCTGCCTTGCCTAGGAGCTTTTCCCGCTCTGGGCGTTTTGGGGGAGGGGCCCTTCGCGGGGCACTTTCTTTTGCGTTTCCCGCTCTTTTTAGGACGGGCCAAATCTTTTATTGCCCCCATAATCTCCTGCATTGATTTTGCAATGGAGACCAATGAGGGATTCTGCTCCCCCTGTGGCTCCTGCTCTGAGCCCGCTGCCTCTGTCCCTCCTGCCATGTTGGTGGGGGACAGTACCCTCTCAGGGGTAGTCATTATTCAGCCGTGCTCAGTGTAACTGGCTCGGGGCCAAGCGGATTGGTCCCGGCCTAGGGCGGGGGGAGTACCGCGGTGGAGGGTCCCGCTAGCCGGGGAAGTAATCGCGGTCTCCCCTGCTCCCCGGCGCAGTGCGAGGGAGCCGGCGGGGATTCTATTAATTTTTAAATTTTTCTTGGCTGCCTGGCGAACCGAGACGGGGTCCGGTATCGCCTCCCCAATGCCCCGCCGAAGCCTTTCTCCCTAGGCTTCCCTTTTTTAGTTTTTTAATCCTCTTTAATTTCTACCTTCTTCCTAGGGACCTGGGGATCCCTAAAAAGCCTCCCGACGGTCTCGGAGGCAGATGAAGGACTGGCGCTGGAGCCGGGTAGCACCGTGACGCAGGCGCAGAGAAGAAAAAAGCTCATCTGCCTCCTGGCGGTCAACGGTGGAACTACCCAGCCGGAGGAGTATGACAGGGGTATGAGGAGAAAGTGGGATGAAATCGAGACTGCTGACTTTTCTGGATGGTTGTGCACTGTTAGAGGTAAGGAAGTCGCTAACAGAGGCTGGACCTTCAGTCCTGATAACAGAGAGAGGATACCCACTGGGCTACCGGGAGTGCTTTGAATGGATTGTGGAGCTTAATCTCTGGGGGTGGAAACAAGTGGCTCAAAGTACAGGAAATGTGATGGACAGCAGACAGCGTGTAATCCTGCTGCAGTTCAAAGTTCAGCAGCATGTGAACTTTCAGCATAATGTGAACCAACAGCTCGTTGCCCTGTACAAGGTTTGGACAAGCGGAGAAGTGCAGCGCGTCCTGATAAATAAGGATGTTTTCCCGCACCAACTGTATTGTAATGCAGAAGATTCTAGAGAGGAGGTATAGGAGGGACATGTTTGACTGAGGGTTTTATATGAACCAAGAGGGATTTCTAACACCACAAAGAGCGAGACCCCCCTCCAAAAACGGTGCGCTGCTACCTGCCCATACATCGCTGTGAACCATGAATGCAAGAAAGCGGGTGGTTGACAACATGCAAAAGCTGATTGCTTTTGATTCCAATTTTTACTTTTGCTTTCAATTTTTACTATAGGTCATCAATAAAGTATGCGATTTACTCAATAAACTCAGCATTCTGTGCATAGCAAAAGGTTATTTCCAGCCTCCAAGTGCTGGCAGGTATAAGCCGAGGTATAAATGCCTCCTGGAGTCATAATAGCCTGGAAGAAAGAAACAGCTGGTGCGGCTCCATCTTCCCACGGTTTGCCATGGCTGCAAGTCAGGGCAAGGGGTGGGAAACTGGGAAGGCAGGGGCCTGCCTGTTTATTACGGTCTACATGCTAAACATGAGAGTGAGGGCTGCATGGACCAAACCCGGACTCCAGAGGGTGACTGTCTTGTTTGTTAACACCCTTAGTTAGAATANGTTGTTCGCTGCCCCGGGCTGCCCTGTGGGCAGGGGGGGGGGGGGAGGAATGTGGTGAGGAAGAACACCTGTCCATGTATTAGGTTTGTCATGCCCAACCTGTGAGTGGGGGCTGCACAAATTCACAAGAAATAAAGGCAGGGGCCTGCCTGTTTATTACGGTCTACATGCTAAACATGAGAGTGAGGGCTGCATGGACCAAACCCGGACTCCAGAGGGTGACTGTCTTGTTTGTTAACACCCTTAGTTAGAATACTCTTAGCTATTCTGCTTACTTGTTAATGAGTGTAAGAATTTATGAACTCTTTCAATTGTTAGGAAAATGTATAGTTGACGAATAAAATGAAAAATTAAGCAGAAGTAGAAGTAAATTGTGTGGGTGCTCATCAGTCTGAAAAAGAAAAGCCGCTGACATTTCCATTTCCTATTGTTCGCTGCTGATTGATCATCGTAACCCTATACGTCTGAAGGATTTCAATTATTTGAATAAGTAAATACGTTTCCAATCATAGCTCTGATGAGTAGTAAGGGGGGAGGGAGACTGTCATGCTAGCATCTTTTCTGTATTATGTCAAAGTAATAGTTTCAGGCAAGGAAAATATTGGTCTAATTTTAATAAAATATTTTGCCTTCTCTGTGCACAAATTTCTGGCTGAAGAGGCACAATCAACATTATACCCATTATTTGAGCCAGTTTACAGAATCAGGTTATTACAGTCTGACATTACCCTACATAAATTATTCATACAAAATGCATAATGGGATTCAATAAGCACAATTTGCAAAGAGTTTTGATAGATAAAAAGATAAAGAAAATCAAGTTTGACAAGCCAAATAATAATAAAAATGATAATCACTAATTTTGTTTTGCTTTTAACTCAGTTAACATCATGCAGAGGTATATAGAACTGAAGAAAATATAATTGATATTAGGGGTCTGGGGAAAAAATTCTTCATCTGCTTATTATAAAATCATATCCTTAAATGTATTTTTTGTGTTAAGTAGTACAGGTTACAAACTTTACTTGCATTAATATCGTCATAGTCTTCTGGAGTAATTTCCTAAAGAAGGAATTCTAAATATTTCTTTAAAGAGACATCTTGAGCAGAATTTGGGCAAGTCACCCTTACATACAACCCAACAAAATCTGGAAAGTATTTAAAAGATACTTTACATCTCTGAGGACTGCACAAGATGAAAACGTAGCTTTGTTGAGCACACAGTCCATCAGAAACCAGTTTGCTCTCTCAGTGACAAGGGGTGGGAGGCGGGGGGGCTAACTTATAAGAAGACGCAGGTTACTGACGAGTACTTTGAGTACACACACACACAAAAACTTAAACACAAAATGTTTGTAACACTATGTATTAGTGTGTATAACCTGTACCAGCTAGTGACGCTCGTACTGTAATACTGCTGTAACTATTCAATCAAAAAAGAAAAGAAACCAGTTTGTTTTGTCATCCTTAGGCTTGCTTAAAGTTTTAGAAGCTGTGACTACTAGCCCAGACTACTACTACCATTTTCTTATTGACACAACAAAATTTTCAAACTTGTTTCTACTTGTATTTTATGGGAAAAGCAGTGGGCTAGTAGTCATGAGACCTGCATTTCTATTATGTCAATGGGAATTAGCTGGAAAGCTAATTCAATTCAATTTCAATTTTATTGTGTAAGTGTGGCTATTACAATAAGAATCGTATATAAAACACAGTACAAATTAAATTAGAACCAAACAACACAAAACATATCCAGCTTTAACAATGTGATTTACTCACAAAAAATAAACACAAAATCCCAGGTAAATCATAAGGTCACCAGCAGACAAGAAGCCTTACTCAGCAATGGAATGTTGTTTCCAAAAGGCAGCTTTGCCAAAGGATGCAACTGCTCGATACACCAGAATCCACTGGACTAAGAAATTCGGGTAGAAGAGAATTTGAGTGACAACCACAATCAAATGGGGTCTCAATGCCCCAAAATTTACTACTCAAATCCAAAAGAACTGGACATCGAAAAAGAATATGACAAACGATGTTAATCTCCTGTAGCTCACATCAAGTACAATAGTGATTTTCCCTTAGATTTCCAGAATACCGGCCCTCTAAAAGAACCGACAGATAAACATTACATCTAAGCTTGGTGAACATCAACCTTTCACTATAATCAGGCCAAGCAAATAAATAGCTCTACTTAGCATTTGATGGATCCGGGGAAGAATAAGCAGGGGCAACCTTTTGATAATTTAGCAAGGTTTTCTCAGTCTGCAGTTCTTGGTCGCCCAAACTCCCAAAAATAAGGGTCATGGCTCTCTCTGGTCCTATGTGCACTAGGGCCTCCTTTGAAACACCTAGTTTACGGACTTCCAACTCAACCATTTCCTCCCAGGAACCCAAAAGGCCATGGTTGGTAACTAGGCTAAGAAGCGACCTATCTTGAAGAGGAAAAAGAGAAACCTTTACCCAACACTTAAGTAGCGACCGCATGGCAGCCTGCCTTATTGTAGAGCAAAAGGTCTCAGCCCTCAATATTACCTGGGGGGCACCCTTAGGAACCCCCAGAACAGAACGAAGAAACCCATTCTGAACGGCTTCAAGCTTATTTAGATAGGAAGTGCCCCAAACCAGGAAGGTATATAGAACCTGAGGAATTACTTTGGCATTAAAAAGACGAAGATCTGGTAGAGCCAGCTTACCCCCGTTACCAAAATAATAGTTGATTATTGCAGCTGCGCTTCGCCTAGCTTGGTGCCTTGTGGCTTCCATATGAAGGTTCCATCTGCATGTATGCGATAGATTCACTTCCAGATATTTCTAACAGGTCACCTGCTCTATCGAATTACTGCCGATGGTCCAGCAATGAGATTTTCTAACCCTGCTGGTACCCATTACCATCACCTTTGTTTTGTTAAAATTGATTGACAAGATCTCCTTTGAGGAGTAGGCGCCAAACTGCTGCACAGAGAACGTCTAAGGCCCACTAACATTTGTGAAATCAACAGTGCCATTGGCGTACAGGAGAGCTGGAATTGTCCTGGCGCCGATGACCGGGGCATGAGTATCAATATTATTTAAAAACGAAATCACATAGTTTAAATAAAGATTAAATAACGCAGGGCCCAGTATGTACCCCTGTCTTACTCCCGACATTACCTGTACTTTCTTGGTAGGCATCCGCGAATAATTATACCAGATCTGCAGGGAATTGTCACTATAAAGCTTTATCAGCAAAAACAGCAGCCTCGGGTCGAGTGAAGAAATACTCAGTTTGGCCCAAAGCTGTTCTCTACTGATAGAATCAAAGGCCATTCTTAAAACAACAAAACAAAGGTAATGTTTTTTCCGGCAGGTAGTATATTTTAAAAATATTTTTAAAATTTTAAAAGTGATGTTGGCTAATAAATAATAATAACGTATTTTACTGTTTTACCATATTGTTATCCGCACCGAGATGCCGTGGGCATGAGGTGGCGGCATAAAAATGCTAAGAAATTAAATAAATAAATATTTCTTAAATATAGCAGAGAGAGCTAACACATGGTTTAGGGTTGATTTACCCTTTTGAAACCCAGCCCGTTCGGGTTTGATTATATTGTTTAAATCAAGCCAGAACTGAAGTTTGTTTAATAAAAATCTGGCGTACAACTTCCTGAACATACTAAGCAGGCTAATGGGGCGATAATTACCAGGGCAGCATGGATTGCCTTTTTTATATATAGGTACAACTATACTATTCAGCCAAGAGCTAGGGATCTCACCTGTTTCATTTATGGCTGTGAGAAGTGGAGCAAGTATTGTAGCCCACCACTCAGGGGCATACTTAAGTAACTCAGGTGTAATATAATCGTCCCTTGGAGCCTTCCCTGTTTTAAGCTGAGATATTAAAGACAAAATGTCTTCCGGAGACGCAGGTTGCCATGCTTGGAATTGATCTTTAGAGGAGATCTTAATACTATACTCAGTAGGATGAGATTTAGCAAATATAGCTTCATAAAAGGACACCCATGCATGCAAAGATACAGGAGGCACCCGAGAGGCACCATCTCCATCTTTTGCCATACATATAAGTTTCCAGAATTTCTGGGCATCTCCAGAATTAGCTGTGTTAAGCAGTAAAGCCCATTTCTCCCTTTGGAACTCGCGCTTCTTCTCTAACAGCAGTTTCCAATAGAGAGACCTAGTGCTCCGTAAATTTTCCCTAAGTGCCCAAGAGGGTTTAACCCTCAGGGATCTCACAATCTGGCAGAGCTTAGATTTAAAGCATAGCATTCGCCATCATACCATGGCATTCGCCATCATACCATGATGAAAACTTTAATCCCGGAATACCACCTGATCTCTGAACTGCCACAAGTGGAAATAAAAGGGTGAGTAAGTTATCGTAATGAGTCAGAATATCCTGCCCTTGGGACTTAATTGGAAAACAAACCCGCCGGACCTCCTCCCGTAGCAAAAAGCTAGAAAAGGAGGATTTTACCTCGTCTGACAATTTGCTCGTACATAATAAGATTCAGCGCTAACTGGCTGGTAACTAATCAGATCCCCCTTCCCAGGATCAAAAAGGGAAAATGGTCTGACTCAAATCTAGGCTCAATATGAAATTTAGAAATGTTATGCAAAAAATTTAGTGACGACAGAAAATAATCAATGACACTTGATCCCTGCCACGAATGGCAAGTAAAGTTTCCCTCAATGTCTCCCCTTGCCCTACCATTCAGGATTACCACTTCTAAATTATCCAACAACTTATCCATATAACTTGCCCCGGGGCCAACCTTTTGATCACGAGAATGTCTAGTAGTAACAAGGGGGAAACATGCAGAATCATCCAAATGAGGAACTGTTTGTCCAGCTGGATTACCAGTTCTAGTATTAAAGTCTCCACCAATTAAAAGTGGAGCTGATGCAAAAAATTCTCATGCCCTCTTGAGAATATTCAGTAATTACCCCCCACAAGTCCTGAGAGTAGTATGGAGAGGCCAAAGGAGGAAGATATACATTTCCAATCAATAATTTCAAGCCTGAAGGAAATATACAATGATAAATGGCAAAGTTGGAATTATACGAATTGACAAGTTCCACTTTAATATTCCGAGCTACTGGAACTAATAATGCTAAACCCCCACTTGGCCTACCATATGATACTGAAGGAGAGGCCTTTAGGGACCATGTCTATTCAATTACTTTGTAAGGCGCCAGGTACATTGCTGGTGCTATATAAATGCTTGCTAATAATAACAACAAAACTGTGCTTTGCCCTTATTACATTTCTTCAGCTGATCAGTCAGAAGAATACTGAAGCATTATTCTTAGAACTATTCAAAATATAAACAGTCAACTGTAGTGATATTTAACAACAATATTAGTACAATAGTATGAGCCAGATGTTAAAGCTGGAAAATTTAACTATGCTTGACCTCAGTTCCTTATACCTACTATTTTCTACTATATGTGTGGTCAGCTTCTAGGACTTTAGGAACAAAATGTGTCAATAAAGGAACTATCATTGCTATAAGAACCATGTGTGACTTTCATATATGTTCGTATGTGATACTGAGGTCTGTGCTACCACATGGTGGCTGGATCCACCTGGAGACAAACCCCGCCCCCAGCACACAAAGTATACCATCATCCATCTGCATGCAGCCCTCTTCATATCCCTTACACATCTGCCAGATAGTGATGAAGCAGTGGAGACCTTGCTTCAAATGTGGCTGAAGGAAGATCTTGCCAGCTGCAATGCAAACATCCTCTGGGCTTTGTGCTCATATCAAAGCCCTGGGCTCGGCCCTGCAGGATTACAGCTTTAATGTCTGAAACAACTCTAAATGTACACTCCTTCCTATCTATTGATTACCTTTCCATTTATTCATGTGTCTAGTAATACCAGTAGGCAGAAAGAGGAACTATTTCAAATTCAGATGCCTAAAGTGAAGCTTCTACACAAAAAGGCCCTGATTTTCAGAAGTATGAACCACCAAGGACAGTCTGCCCCCTCCTCTGTGGAAGCTCTGTGTCTAAGCTAAACAAAGTAAAAATTGACAACGCTAAAAGGAAAACCATCAAACCATTGGACAATATATCTCCGTCAGCAGATCTTCCAGTGAAGAGTTAGGGTGTTGCTGGTGGGAGAATCATAGCTTGCTCGGCAATTTATTTCTCAATTAAGCAAGTTATTAATCTCAGTCAAGATCTCTGAACATTTTCAACCTAGAGAGCTATTATTCTCACTAAAGAAAACCTTCCAGCTTCACAATTAAAAACGGTTTATGCACACTATTACATATAGCATTTACACAGTTTTTGATCCATGCAAGTCCATCAAGAAATAAAGCGAAGTCGGTTACAATTTCTGAGGTATAAAGATTAACTATTTGTTTCTTGTTGTGGTTTGTCAAGTTAGAATGATAAATTAAGCCCATTTACTCTTTTCTACTGGTTTTATATTATATGGTCTAATATGGTCACCTAATGGTTATTTTCAGTAACTGCATGACATTTTTTTTTTTTGCTACAACTCTTCATAGATACCAAGCAAAAGAGATACCAGACAAAACTGTTGTCCTCTTCAATCAAACAAACAGTATTTGTAATTCTATAGGGAGTATGTTGTACTACAAGGTTTTGCCTTTTGATACATTCCTTAAAGTATGGAAGAATATGTAATTTCCCATGCTCGTTACTGAAGTATATCCTCATACCTACACAAAGACACCTTTATATTAGACATAGGGTAAAAACTGACATAATGCTAATTCCACTTTAACACTGCTTCAGCATTTCTTATGCATGTTGCAGAGCTGCATAGGGCACCAATACAGTGCTGCAGGAGGGTAATAGAGGTGTGTGTTTTCACCCATAGAATCGGGTAACATTTCTTTAAAACAAGGAAACTGATCCCCTGTAAAAATTAACATTGTGCAATTTGCCAATGTAAAATGAAGTGATAAATCAACAGAGAAATAAGCCAGTTTTACGGTAAACACATGTGAAGAATGTGCAGGGAGCATCATCATAGCTGGGTGCATGATAAAGTTGTCTCATATAGTTCTGACTTTGCTACTAGCTGAGGAAGGGTCCTGTGTGGCCCAAACACTTGCATACACTCAGCATCAGAGGTTGGTCCAATAAAACAGATCATCTGAACTACTTCACCTTCATCTATTATTTTTGGGACTAATATGGCAACTGTCCTCTCTCTCTCTCTCCTCTTATTACATGAACTCTGAATGGCAAGAACTTTGGTTTTTTAAAGTGAAGCCATGAGAACAGTTCAAGGTGACTCATAAAATGTGGATCCTTCTCTCCAAGGTTTCTTTTCGTTTCTATAGAGTATATATCAGCACTTGCATTGAAAACCAAAAACCGTTTCAAAAAAAGCATGATCGAAACGGACTTTTGTGATTTCAAATGAGACAGAGGCTTCTAGAGAAAAAGCAATATTTTGTGCATGAAAACCATCTTGCAAACCAGTAAGCTACAGGCTTTAAATCGAAAGACAAAGCATAGATATAACATTTCTACGTAGGCATTTATATTTATTTAGTCAAATTTATATGCTGCCCTTCTCACAGAGGCTCGGGGCGGCTTATTTATTTAATTTATTTATTTATTTGTATTTCTTAGTCGCCCTCTCCTGCCACAGCAGCTCGGGGCAGCTCACATCATGATAAAATACAAGAACACACATAATAAAAATACAATATAAAAATACAATTTACAACCACAAAATACAGGCAGACCCACAAACCCCGTCCCCCAACCATCCCTCTCATCAAACGCCTGGTGGAACAACCAGGTCTTACACGGTCTTCAGAAAAAGGGGAGGTCCACAGCCAGATGGACCTGCGTTGGGAGAACACACACACACACCCCCATCGTCACCACTCAGGATACTCAGGGGACTCCGAGGGAGGCATCCGTGGCTGACCACAGGGGCCAGTCCAGGACCCGGGGAGTGAGGAGGTCTCACAGAGATGTGGGGCCCAGGCTGTTTAGGGCTTTATAAGTCAAAACCAACACTTTGAATTGAGCCTGGGACACTATAGGCAGCCAGTGCAGAGAATGAAGCACTGGTATAATGTGCTCTCAGCGACCCGTTCCTGTCAGGAGAAGGGTCGCTGCATTCTGCACCAGTTGCAGTCTCTGGAACGTCACCAAAGGTAGCCCTAACATACAGCGTGTTGCAATAGTCCAGTCTTGAGGTGATGAAGGCATGGATGATGGTGGCCAGGTCAGTGTCAGAGACATACGGCCGAAGTCGTCGCACCAGATGTAACTGGAAAAATGCTCCTCTTGCCACGGCCTCCACCTGGACATCCAGGCGGAGCTGTGATTCAAGGAGCAGCCCCAGACTACGGACTTGAGGAGCCAACAGAGGGCAGACCCCGTCAATGATGGGTCACATCACTCCTTCGGCCCTACCCACCAGCATCACCTCCATCTTGTCAGGATTTAGCTTCAGATGATTCGTCCTCATCCAGTCCCCTACAGTCGCCAGACACCGGGTAAGCATCAAGACTGCCGGGTCTGGATCAGTTGAAAAAGACAGGTAAAGTTGGGTGCCATCAGCATACTGATGGCACCGCACACCAAACCCTCAAATGACCTCGACCAATGGCTGCATATACACGTTGAACAGGAGAGGGGACAAAATAGAACCTTACGGGACTCCTCACATGAGGTCCCGGGGAGAAGATGAACAGTCACCCAGCACCACGTGCTGAGTTCTCCAGGTCAGGAAAGAGAGGAACAATTCAAGAACAGTTCCACCCACCCCAGCTTGGTCCCACAAGTGAGTCACCAACATCTCATGATCAACAGTATCAAATGCAGCTGAAAGACCAATAGGATCGACAGGGTCGAACGACCCTGGCCAACTCATAGCGAAGATTATCGACCAAGGCCACAAGTACAGTCTCAGTGCCAAAGCCCGGACTAAAGCCAGACTGCGAGGGACCCAGAAAACTGACACAGTCCAGATGCCCCTGAAGTTGCTGAGCCACAACCCGTTCCACAACCTTCCCTAAAAAGGGAAGGTTAAAGACAGGCCGATAGCTGGCCACAGAGTCAATGTCCAATTATGTTTTTTTAAGCAAAGGCTGCACCACTGCCTCCTTAAGGCGGTCTGGCACTCTGCCCTCCCTAAGGGAAGTGTTGACCACCCCAGCCACCAACGGCCCCAACGTTTCCCAGCTGGTCTTAACCAGCCAGGATGGGCATGGATCTAATTCACAAAAGGTGGCCCTGACCGCCACCAAGACATCTGCCACATCAGTGGGCGATATCCACTGGAACTGATCCCACGAAATAGGACAAGGCGGGGCCTCCCTTACCTCTGGGTCTCCCATTGCCAAAAATGCAGTATCAAAGACATGGTGAATTTGGGCAATTTTATCCACAAAAAAAGTCAACAAAAGTGTCACAGTGAGCACTGGAGAATTCCAGTTTCAGGCGGAGGGAGGCTGGACTGACCAGCCCCCTCACCACCCAGAAAAGTTCAGCTGGACACGACTTTGCGGATGCCATCAGGGCATCTTCTTTGCTGCCCACACAGCCACAATATAGGTATGTAAACTGACTCTATGCTGCAATCCGTCGGCTTCAGCACGAGGACGGCACCACTGTCGATCTAACGAGCTGCCCTTCTCGTTTCATCCACCGCAGACCCTCCATAAATCAAGGAGATCCGCAGTGTCAGTGATCAGGGAGCTGACGCTTAGGAGCCGTTTGGTCAATGGACTCAGCTGGCAAAGTGTTCCAAAAAGCCACGAGGTCATCGAATGAACTGTCATTGAGATTGGAGGGTAACTCCCCTAGAGCATTCCAGAACCCCTTAGGTTCCATAAGTCTCTGGGGGTGAACCAACCAAATTGGTCTTGCACTGTTCCGGGGGCAGACGTGTGCCAGGAGACAGGACTGAAAGAGGTAATGATACATCCATGACAAGGGCACAGCTGACACCTCCGCCATCAACGGACACCCCCCCTCAAGGCCGGCGCAAAAAAATCAGGTCTACGGTATGTCCTCCATCATGAGTCGGGCCAACAACCAACTGAGACGGTCCCATGGTTGTCATGGCGGCCATGAACTCACACTCCGCTCCCCCAAGGCTAGCATCGGCATGAACGCTGAAGTCCCCAAAAACAATTGCTCTTGGGGACCACAAGACCACCTCCAATACCAGCTCCACTAGAGCGTGCATGGATGCTGCTATACAGGTAGGTGCGCAGTATACAAGCAGCAGTTCTAATCTGTCTCCAGCCAAATCAACCACCAGATGAAGGCCCTCAATACCTGGAATAGTTTGCACAGGATACCTCCTCACAGACCACGTGTCCTTAAAAACTATGGCTACACCATCCCCCTGCCCCTCCGGCTGAGGCTCATGCTGCACGGAGTACCCGACTGGAACAAGGTCAGTCAAGATAAGCCCTGACTCAGTGTCCAGCCAAGTCTCCATAATACACACAAGGTCAGCTGCCTGGTTCAGGATTAATTCCCGGACCATTGTTGAATTATTTACAACCGACCTTGCGTTAAACAACATAAAACCAGGGCCAGCAGCCCTCCGACCAACAACCACTCACTACCTGCCTGGGGGCTAGTGAGAGGGACAGACACCAAACATCTGTCCCTTCTCACAGCTTTAACCAGCCTCCTAGATGGACCATAATTTCCCCGACCCAAAACCCCAATGGCTGTAGGCCCCACCAGTCCGCCCTCCAGACAACCCCCCGGAAGCTGCTCCGCCCAGCAGGTGAGAGGGATCCCCCCCACCCCCTCTCACAGGGGGGCAATCACCGCCCCACCAATCAGACCCCCCCCCCTCACTCAAATGCAAGGAGGGAAAGACCTCCCAACCCAGTACCTTCCATCTCCACTCTCACTGGGGGTGGAAAACATCCCTCAACCCTCCAACAAAACAATGTACTAGAAACCGGCCACCCACAAACCTATAACCACCCCAACTAAAACTCTCCCCTGGAATCTCCACAGCTGCATAACCCCCAACAGCATACCTCCTCCAACCTTCCCCACCCATCTGCCCGGTCTCCGATGAAGGAAAGGGCCCTTTAGCAGCGTCCCTTTGGCATGCGGCATGCGGTGCTGCTGAAAGGCATGCCGCCTTTGACTGCGTTTCCCTGAGTTGGAAGCACGGGGAGGGATCCCTGACCCCATCCCCTCTTCCTCTGCCACAGGGAGGGGGAGAAAGCACTGGGCCCAGAAAAATCCCCTGCCCCTGCGCCTGATGGAATGGCCCTCAGCACAGCCTGGCCCAATGTCTCAGAGAATGGGGGGAGTGAAATGGGGCAGAAGATGAACAGGCTTGGGCTTAAGCGGACCCCCAGGGGGAGGGAGTTCCATAATCGCAGGGTAGCCACTCAGACCACCTCGTGTGCCCCCAAATTGTAAAAACATCTCAAAAAAGTTGGCACCTGCAAGAGAGTGCTCCCAGTTGACCTCAGGGGCCGTGATGGGACATGAGGGAGGAGGCGGTCTTCCAGATACCTGGGGTCCAAGCCATTTAGGGCTTTCTAGGTTAAAACCATTTAAAAAGATAGAAATAGGAATAAAGATTACCTTACCTTGTAAGATGGCAAAAAGCACAGAACTCCTTGACTAACTGTTTTACAAACTGAAAGCAAAAGTGCTCCCACTTCGTCCTGGAATTCAAAGGTCTCTGTATGCTGGAAGGTGGCACATAACTTCTTACCCTTGGGGCCTACCCCAATGGTACCAACCCAAATCTGTTGAATTAATATTTCAATGTTATACAGATATTTACAACCAACTTTATTTATTGCATTAGGGAAACATACAAATTTAAGTCATGAAGTGTTTTTGTGGAGATTAAGTCTGAAGGTGTAATTCTCCACCCATTCAAGTCAAGAGTAAGACACCCAATTACTTTAAATAGGGTGAGGTTAATCACCAAAGTGGGCTGTGAGATTTGCAAAAAAGTATTTATTTTCAGTTTTTCTGGTCACGTAATTAAAATACTTATTTATCAGCAACAGGTCTAATTTAAATATTTCTGACCAACTTCTTAATGCAAATAAATTAAGTCACTGATGCCTCCTCTTTCCCTCTTTCCTGTAACTAAACCAAGCACATACACCTGCAACTTCTCAGCTTCATGAATGCATCATTGTCTCTCCCTATGTTCCCCTCTCCCTTGTCTTTCCTAGATTGTAAGGCCCTTGGGGGTAGGGACCAGTCTCTAACTTCTGGCTGTACAGCACCAGGAGCATTGCCGATACCATGGAAATAATAATAATGATAATAAATGTCAATTTTATTCTTTACATTTTAAAGTCAAAGAAATTGTAAAGTGATGCAGTGCATGAATTATCAAAGTGATATTTCATCAGAATAAAATTCATTGTATTATAAGAAAAAGCATTTTTTAACTTGACATTTAATTATTTTATAATGGATAATGTTATAATATCAGAAAGAAACCAGTGTTATAACTATTTACCTGTGAGTTCCGGATAACATGATTTGCTTCAAGTTGAAGAGTAAACTTCACACCAAGCTCTGAAGAAAATGAGTTCATTGGCGAGAGCGTACCAGAAGTTAAAACAATTGTCCTAACGTTACCACTCAAGTCTGAAAAAGCCTGTGGGGAAATTTAAAAAAAAAAAAAAAAAAAAGATTGCATAGGTTTTCTGAAAGCTACTAAACATCTGAGATCAAATCAAACAAAACGAAAGGTTAAAATTTTAATTCACAGCTAGCTTACCACAGCTGGATTCATGCACCAGAAATTAAGCATATGGACTGCAGTTTTCTGTCGCGAACTTCTCTTATTTTTTGTTCGTGCAAAGAACTCATTTTTATCCAGAGTATCAATTTCATTTACATTTGTCCAAACGTAAGTTTGCTGCAAAGCAACTTTGTAGTCATCAGCAAACCTATACAGAAGAGAATGACTATTACTAGCCAATAAGAGTAAACTACACATGGACTTGTTAGATATATTTTGCAGTATCCTCATCACATTGATTGCTTAGCTTTAGCATCCCACAAAGCAATCCTGAAACAATATGGTTTCAACTCAAGCATCTAATATGATTTTGCAAGAAATCTGACTACAGAAAAATGAGCAACGATGGACCACACACTAAAGGGACAACGGTACTCTATGCTGAAATAATTTAATTTTAATTCTAATTTCAAATAATTAAATTGTAAATTGAGATTAGGCAGCACGCACAGAAAACATCCTAATACAACCTTTAGAAAAACATTTTAGGGGCGAACCAGGGCCTGCGTGTGCCTCCCACAGGCCCAGTTCTTGGGCCAGAGTGGCTGTGCTCAGGTGCATGCGAGCGGTGTGCGTACGGAACGGCCGCACCAGGCCCGGGCTGGTGCAGCCCCCAGACCCGCGCACGCTGCAGCCTGGGGGATGAAGCAGGCATTGCTTCTACTCCACCCCCTGGGCCCCCGCGGGGCATGTGTGCTCGGGGGCTGCATCGGCCCGGGCTGCGCTTTGCCCGGTGTGGCTGTGCTGTGCGTGCGTTCAGGCCATGTGGTGCACATAGGGGTCAACGTCCACGGGTTGCTGGATTCTCCCCTTTGTGTGTATGTGCACATGTGTCCCATTAATTTTAGATTCCTCAAGCTGGTTTAAACCAAATCTGGTAGAGGGACAGAGGGCTCTGATGTAAGTAGGGACCCAAAATTTCATAACAGGTGCAACTGAAGTAGAGATCTGGGCCCTTTTATGGATGAAAAATCCCACTGACTTAAACTAAGCATTATCTTCGCTTATGGCTCAATTCTTACACACAAACCCCTTTAGGAATCCAAGTTTCATGAGTTCAGATGTGTCCCAGTCTGTTTTTTATCCATGGATTGTCTCTTGCCTTGTATTTAGGCTACATTCACACAAAACTCTTCTCTTGTCTGCACTCTTTGTTGCAGGAGTTTGCATTCCCACATTTTAAATGTTCCCATGTCCCCTCCCCTGCTTAAAAGGTTAGCATGGTACTGCCATGGGTGCTAATAGGTGACACACTACTATGCATTTATCACCATCATCAATGCATTGGCACCACCTGCTGTGGGAGGGAAACACCTCTATTACCCTCCTGCAGCAATTAAGGCTGACTGATATGTGTATTAATCACTTCATGAGATATGGGAAATATGGAAGGTGGATTTAGCATGAATATCAAACCTTACTTTTCCAATTTAACCTGCATCACATCTGGTGCATACCAAAAACCTTGCACACATTCACAAAGAGGCAGCGGTGAGGTTTCTTCCCTCCACTGTAAGCACCTTGTGTAGCATCTTGCATAGATAGGGGCAGGAGTTGCTTTTTTGGGTGGATTAAAACGAGACGATAGCCCACTGGAGTCCGTGTTCAGTCTGTGCAGCCCCCATACAGCCCACAATCTGCATCCAGCCTAATAAATGGGCAGCCCCCTGCCTGTATTTTATGTGCTTACAGCAGCTTCCACCAGTGGCGCTAGCAATCTCCCTCCCTGCGGCCGCCTCTCAGCAGAGAGGCATGTTAAGGATTCTCCCCTCCCCCGCACGAACTCCCTCCCCACTTCTTAGCTGAGAGGCGATGGCAGGGGAGGGAGACTAGGGGGAGGGAGATCTCTAGCATGCCTCTCAGCTAAGAGGCAGTCATGGAAGAGGAAGATTGCTACAGCTCTCATCTCTCAGCTGGCTGGGCGTACTAGGCGGGATTCTACATGCTGGCGGACCTAGATGCCAGCCAGGCTTCAGGCAAACCTAATTGATGAGACAGAGACATGTGTCTCATCAACCCATTAGCCTTATAAAAAAATAATAATTTGTTTATTAAGTCATGGCCAAGGGTCGAGACTTAGAAAACAAAACTCAAAATTCCATACATGAAAATTAACACAAAAAAGCCATAAAGTCATTCTGACAAGAAAGGAAGAGCAATCTCAGAAAATTAATATTAAACATAAGAGACATACTAAGACATATTGCCCTTTACCAAAAGAAAATTAAATTAAATTATCAAAACAACATAACAAAATATCACAGAACAAAAGAATTAGCTGGAATCTAAAGTTCACAAAGTAGATAGTGGGGAATCACAACGACAGAGTTTGACCCCACGTTTTCAAGGAATCCTTGCTCCTTTTAATCAGAGCGAGGGCCATTTTGGCAAGGTTTCAAATAACATCAGTATCTTTGGATGAAGACCAAAAAATTAATAATTTTTGAGGTGACCAATAGGTCTTATTCTTTAATGCTGACAACAAAATTTTCTGACGAAAGCCTTCAGTATGGGGGCAACACAATAATAGATGCAATAAACCTTCAGTTTGCACAAGATTGCAGCTACGCAGTCTGAGGGAGTATGGGAGGCCCTTCTGTCTCCCAAACAACACCTTAGAGGGGATAAGATCAAAATGAAGAAGAGTAAGAGCTCTACTTAGAGCAGGATTGTTGAGAACCGACAAATAAAGTTCAGACCCAGGAGCTTTTTTTTTTTTTTAAAGAGATGGTATAATGGTACAGATTTCAGTTTGGCAATTTTCATCATATCCTCTGAAATCACCAAATCTGCCAACTGTCTGTATATCAGGGATTTTACTTTTGTATTAGACATATGAGTCACTGCCTCCACAGATTGCCCCTCCCATTAGCCTTGACTGGCCCACATAGTGGGCCCACAATGTCCCGGACCCTGCCGCAAGTGGCGGCTCTGTGGTGGCCAGCCAATAGACAGGCACGTGGGAATGTACCTAGTAAAGGCTAATGTGGGTTACATGCTTGTAAAGCCTTTAGTATGATGGGGTCCTGATCTACAACAGGACTTCTAGATATTATCACATATTACTGACGATAGTAAAAATGAGAGAAAGGAAGAATTCAGCACAGCAGCAGATATAAGTTCTGTGTCAAACTCCTACCAGAGCTCGTTACTTTACATGTGCATTAGAGTTGCCCAAACATCCTAGAACAAGATATTTAAATTTTATATTCGTCTGTATAAAAATGGAGAAAGTGATAATTACATAACTATGAAAAAGGAGTTACAATCACAAAAAACCTCCAACACCAAAAAACTTGAATTTCCACTGACCTGCTGTTATCCTTAAAAAGATAGGCCAGTACCATGAACAACCCTTTCAACACGATCTGAGTGGCAGGACTAACAACAGGAATCTTAATAACGTCTTCACCTCCATGAAGCATCGACACTTTATCTTCCTTTTCAAGAACGGCAGCAAAATGCTTCTACGATATGCAAAGTTCACATTAACATTCTAAAAGTTCCTTTCAAAACTGCATGCTACAGTGTTTTAAAACCATTTCCTTTCTCAGTACAGCTGCAGAAGTCAAACTCCAAAAAGAACATGAATACTTAGATGACTCTGGGAGCGCAACTGCAGGCATAGCTACAATGGTAGCTGCTCAAAACATGATTACACATATAAACACCTCACAATCAGAATATTGACAGTCTCACACCGGTACCATTTTGATGTTTTGCTAACTGCAAAATATAACATGAGTAAAGGGCCAAAGTCATTAAAGAGACCCATGTAAGAAGATTAATGTCTGATACTTTAGAAATTAAAGCCTCACAGGAGATCTGACTGCACCCACACCTGTTTTACGCATGGGTAACTCCAGTGGGTTCAATGAGAGTCAATTCTCATTTTCATCAGGTATACTTTTAAAAAACAGCTCTGAAACCAGAATGAATTTTAAGAGACACTACACCTAGCAATCGGCTATTTTAGAACATTTCCCTAAACAACATTATGTTTTAATACTGATTTCTGTAGCATTAAAATCCTACCTGTAAAACAGGAAATGAAGCATAAGTTATTCCCATATTGTGCAAAATGGAGAGCATTTCTTTTCCACTCCAAACCTTAGAGAAGGTTTCATAACTCCTCTCAATAAGATGACCACAACTTTCCTGTAACCAACTGTGAAGAGAAAATAGAACACATGATTTTATTCTGTTCTCGCTTATACCTTTTTTATACTATGTACCAGGACTTCAGTGAAACTAACCATTTTAAACCAACCAGACTCATTCTTTCATCAGCCTCATTTTAAGGTTTACATTATTTGTGGAAATGTGGCTATGGGAAGTATTTATTCATTTATTTAGCTCAGTTTTTATCCCACCCTTCCCCCAAGGCTCAGGGTGGCTATGATCATCAAAAGACATCCCTATAAAATACGAAGACAAAACCCATGAAATCATATCAAGAAAGCAAAATAAAACACAGTAAAACACCCATAAAATATACCCCCAATCCTAACCCTGGCTGTGACAAGTGTGGCCAAAGAGATAGATCTTGCATGGTCTTTGGAAGATGCTCAAGCTAGGGCTTTGGCAAAACTCCAAGGGAAGGGTGGTTTGTGCCTTAGTCTAATAATAAAAAGTACACAGCACAGTACAGCTAGAAGAGAGCAATGCTGCACATTGGCATTTTCCTGTATGATGCACTGGCGTTAAAAGCTAGCGTACATTTGTGAAGTTGGGGCTTGGAGAGAATGAAGATCCCTCTCCAATTCCTTCATGTCCGTCCCAATCCAGCCCCAGGTCCTATCCTTATCAGCCCATCACATACAAGGCATAATGAACGTGGAAGCCGACTGGCTCAGTTGAGAGACAGTAAAGCCAGAAGAATGGTCACTAAAGCAGTCAGTATTCCAGGAATTGACAGCTAAGTTTGGGAACCCGTCCTTCGACCTCTTTGCATCCCCAGTCAATGCGAAATGTCCACGGTTCTTCTCACAACACCATTGCCCTGAGGTGGTGGCAGCGGATGCTCTCTCCCAACCATGGCCGGCAGGCCTGCTATACACCTTCCCACTGTTCCCCTTAATTCCGAGAGCGATAATCAAGGCCAAGATGGAGCGGGCTCATGTACTGGTGATTGCTCCTTTCTGGCCCCACAGGCCGTGGTTTGCAGACCTTCTACACCTGGCGGGGGGATCATTCTGGCAGTTGCCAATGATCGACGACCTCTTGACACAGGGTCCGATACGCCATGAGAGCCCTGGTCTCCTCAGGCTGACAGCGTGGCGGCTGAATCTAACGTTCTCACACAATTTGGATACCCTGACACAGTGGTAGCTACCATGATAGCATCAAAAAGACCTTCCACGAGACGGATTTACCAGAGTTCTTGGAAGGCGTTCACGGCGTGGTGTGTCCTGAACAGAGTTCCTTCCCACTCCCCATTGGTCAGACACATACTGGCATTCCTTCAGTGTGGGCTTGACAAGGGCCTCAGGCCCAACACCCTGGCGAGACAGCTAGCGGCTATAGACAGCACACAATTGCTGGATGTAGAAAAATTCTCTTCACACCCTCACCTCAGAAAGTTTTTGAAGGGGGCTCACCTGCCTGTGATCCACAGGTTCCCCTTGTGGAACTTAAAACATCGTACTTAGGGCTCTTACGGGACCACCATTTGAGCCTCTTAGGGAGATTTCCCTCTATTTTTTTACTATTAAGGTTATCTTTTTGGTGGCTATCACATCGGCTCACAGGGTATCACAGCTGGAGGCTCTCTCGATGGACCCAGCATTATGCAGACTCAAGAAGGAATCAGTTTCTTTGAGACTAGACCGAGCCTTCATACCTAAGGTGAATTCTACTTTTCATAGGGAACAGGAATTATCCCTGCCTTCCTTTTGCCCCTGGCCAAATCATCCTTTGGAAAAAAGATGGCATACCCTGGATGCTAGGAGGGCACTGAAGTTTTATCTGGATAGGACTACTAGCTTTAGGCAGCCCTCGGCCCATTTTGTTAATTATAGTCCTAGGATGAGGGGTAGGAAGACTTCCAAGGCAGTAATCTCTCACTGGGTATCCTGCATTCAGGAAGCCTATCTCCACCAGCGAGATAGTGGGTCTATCTCCACCAGCGAGAATTCTTTCCCATTCAACCAGAGCGGCGGTGGTCTCCTGGGCCTTCCGCCACAGGGCTTCTTATTTTGAGATTTGCAGGGCAGCCACATGAAAATTATTATTATTATTATTATTAACAAACATTTACATAGCGCCAGCAGTGTACCTGGCACTTTACAAAGTAATAAAATAGACACGGTCCCTGCCCCTAGGGCTTACAATCTGAGAGACAGGAGCTGGGGGAGAGACATAGGAAGGGGAACAGAGGGAGAGACAAGGGGTCTAACATTCATGAAGATGCGAGGTCTCAAGTGCACGTACTTGGCTTGGTTATCCATGCACACCTTTACTAAGCACTATAAGATAGACTTACTAGAATCTGCAGAGGCAGCGTTCGGATGCCGTATCCTCCAAGGTGTTATACTTTAATTCTCAACAATTAGGAGTGTACCCTGCAACTTTCCCGCCCAGCGCCGACATGACTGCTTGTTACCTCCCTCCGTCCGACTTACCAGACTTCATCAACTAGAATGCCCAATTGGGTTCCTTACCTGGGAATTGGGATTCTAGTTGATGAACAGAGAAGTAAGTCGGTCCGCCCTCTGCTTTGTGCGCTGAACAGGGGTACACACTCTTCTCTCTCTCTTTATACACCTCTATTTGCAAGGTTCACTGTTATATCAATTTGTTTTTTCTCCTTTTTCTAGGCCCAGCAGGGGCGTAGTGGTTCATCCATAGATAGGGAGGCTCTCTGTTGTTTCCTTAAAGGTTTAGGTGCTACTCTACGGCTTTCGACAACTGGAGAGCGTGAGGAGAGAGCTTCCCTAACAAGACGCTTTCAGCTTAGTGCTGCCTCCTAGTGGACGAAGTGAGACATTGCCCTCCGTCCGACTTCCCTCTCTGTTCATCGACTAGAATCCCAATTCCCAGGTAAGGAACCCAATTGGGCATTTCTAATTATTGGCCATTTATGTCCAATCTCTTGCTTTCCACTGACTGCTTTCCTTACTGTTGGCAGTTTTGACAAGGGGATCAACCTGAGTTTTTCTGATAAGGTTAAAAGGCTTGAGGCATTCAAATCTTCAGCTAGGTTGCTCTGATCTGTTGCTAAGATTTCTAACATTTGAAAAAGCCAAAATAGGAGAATTAGCTGCCAAAAGAAAATCATTGTTTTGGTGGCAAATGTTAACCCTCCACACAAAAATGAGGGGAATGTTGGTGAAGCTGAAGACATGTCTTGTCTCTAACACCAGAGCCTATTTGTTGAAATAGTGAAATTTTCAAGACCAATGTTGTAATAAAATACTTTTCTTGTGGTTAATAAACACTGAGTTAATAGAATGTAAATCAATTAATCTTTTCTTATTGTTACATGGTTGTCTTCAATTTCCAAGTAGGTTAGGGATAGAGGTGGCAGTCACGCACATGCATCATGGGATACCAATTATTAATTATGTCAGGTTAGCTACCTTGACACTATCAGTAGTTTATAGTCACAGATTGCTCACTTATGCTCCTTTTACTGTCCTATCGTTCAGGATCTCCCTCTCCCGTCTAAGCAACCTAAGCTCATGCCCTTGCGACTTCTCAATATCGTGAATGTACCCCTAGCCCTCCCTATGTTCCCCTCCCTTTTGTCTTTCCTAAACTGTAAGTCCTTCGGGGTAGGGACCTGTCTAAGTAAAGATTGTACAGTGCCAGGTACATTGCTGGCACTATATAAGTGACAACAACAGGCATGTACTTTGGGATTACAAATCCAGATTAAATTTAAAAAACACAAATAAAAGAAGGTGGAAGGACAGAGACATGATACAAAGTCCCAAAATCCTCAGATCCCAAAAATGGAACAAGAACAGTTTGAGACATTTTTGCAATCTGCTTCTTAAAACAATCTGGTATGGCCTATTATAAATGTTATCACTAAAACTTAAACACAGCACATTTTTGTTTTTCTACACAGTAGTGTAACTTGTATTGGTAGTTGAAAATATTTTTATTACTTTATCAGACTGTAGCATACAGCCCGAAGCGGTTCATGGTCCTTTCGCCTGATGTTGTTATTCACCATGGTATCTAGTTCTTCTCGAGCAAATCTCAGCTGAGTTTCTGTAACACTGTAGCTAGCAGACTCCCGAGCACAGTCCTCAATATTATGAGCTTCATCTAAAATGACTACCTGGTCTTTTAGATTAATTTCCATCTGCAAAGGGGGGGGGGGGGGGGGGAGGAAAAAAATCCAATAAAACTTAAGTAATGTCAGCAAGTGATTTTTTTAAATACAGTATTTAGATTCTGTTATATATGTGCAAGCAGTGAATGATTTTCATAGCTTATATCAATCTCTGCAACATTGAAACCAGTCAGATTTTTCATAAAACCAAAATTTATAAGCTACCTCGCCTATCATCCCCTCCAAAGCGCTTACTACTATACGTCTAGGATAGCCTTCATTTGTTGGGTCCAATAAAAGATATCATCTGAACTACTTTGTGTACTTTGAGAATCAGGTTAGCCTCGCAGATAAGGTGCTGGAAATGAACATGGGAAGACCAGGGTTCAAAAGCCGTCTTACTTATGAACTGACTGGGTGGCCTTGGGCAAGTCACATTCTCTCAGCCTTAGTTCTCCATCTGTAAAATGGGAACACTCACGCCCTACCTCCCAGGGCTGCTGTGAAGGTAAACCAGATACAGATTAGAAAGCATTTTGTACACTGAAAATTGTATAATAGATTAAATAATACTTTATCACCATCTCTTATGTTTACCAAACTCTCTCTAAAATATCATTTTTATTAAAAGGAAAGTTGAAATCTGTTTGCTTTCTTTAAAGGATGTAAAAGTAGCATCATTTGCTGCATGTGCCCCATGTCACTCATGCAGGTTTTTTGTGTGTGTGTAGATTTACTATCTTTGGTCTTTGCTTTATTCCCCTCTGCTTGTTTTAAAGGACCCACACAAACAGCTGACTATAAAGAAAAAACAATGAAACCAATTATCTGCCAAGACCACAATCCACAAAATTCCAAAGTGCATGGTTTGTGGATCATGGCGAAAGTGAACCAAGGAAATAGAGGGTTTTTTTAAAATTATTTTTTAAGATAATAATAATTACAGGTGAGATTTATAATAGTAAACTTTAAACAAACAAAAAAAAGTCTTTTTTTTTTTTTTACTTAACTGTTGCCCTTTCCTAACAAATTCATTGTTCTTCTTACTTTAACATCATTTAATACAAACAATAGAGATACTTGCAAATATGCTTACACTCTCTCTTATTTGCAGGTCTAGGAGGTAATTATAAGGACAAAATACAATATCGGCTTCCTCCATGAGCTCTCGAGCTGCAAAGTAGGCACATGCACGTAGCCTCTTTCCCAGGTTCACAAGATCTTCTATGTCCCAAGCCTGACATTTCTTACGTGCAAACTGTAGGGCGTGATGTTCACTAAGTTTATGTACTCCATGGTAGTAAGAACAGGACATGCCCTAAAAGTATACAGATAAGTATTTTGAGGTTCAAAGCAAAATGTAATAGCAAGAACAACAGATGCAAGAAAACATCTTATGTTTTCACAAAAAAATATTTTAGGTATCTCATAAGAACATAGGAACGTAAGTAGTGCCATACTGGGTCAGACCAACAGTCTATCAAAGCCCAACATCCTGTCTCTGACAGTGGCCAATCTCTGTCTCTTGGGAGAAATACCCAACAGGTCACAATGGGCAATCCATTCCCTGTTGTTCCAGCCCCCAATAGTAAGAGGCTACGTTCCCCAAACCTACTTGGCTAATAGACATTAATGGACCTATCCTCCAAGAATTTATCCAATCCCCTTTAAAACTGGCTACACCACCAGCCGTGACCACTTCCTCTGGCAGTGAGTTCCGCAAGTTAATTGTGCACTGAGTGAAAAAAAACTTCTTATTTGTTTTAAATCTGCTGGGGCTGCCAGTTAATTTCATGGAATGTCCCCTCGTTTTAGTACTCTTAGGCCCTTTTCACATGGGCCGGGAGGAGCCGCGGTGGGGGCTGGGATTGGTGTACACCGGGGTACGTGGGCGGCCGGTTACATGGACGTACGCCCATCTCCACCGATCTCCACACATGGAGGCACCTCAAATTTTTCTGATGCCTCTGTGCGTGGGGGATCAGTGGAGGTGGGTGGAGCACGGGAGCACAGACGCACACCCACCCACCTGCACCGTCGGTCGCACAGACACCACCACCCCTTGCCTACCCAGTCGCCCATGTGGTGGGGGGGCATCTCATCTGAAAAGGGCCTTAGAGAGGGTAAATAACTGCTCCTTATTTACATCAATCTTACAGTGGCTGAAAGATTATCCACTGTAAGATATGTCAGTCTTACATGGCTGAAGGAGAACAGATTCTAAATCCTGTGTAAATTTAATGGACAAAACTATTTTGTTAAGTCAAAACAGGAAAGAGATAGAAAAAATAAGAATGTGGCATATTCATCTCCACCACATACCAAATAAACTTTATTGCATCAAGTCCTAAATCATTAGGAACGTCAAGTGAATTGAAACCGTATTAGAATCCATTTGAACCTGTTCTCCACTTTGCTCCACATAACTTAGTAGGACTTCAACGTGTTTATTTGTACAATTTTGTATCCCACCCCTCCTAAAAAATCAGCTTGGGGCAGCTCACAATTTGAAACACAGATAAAACCATTAAAAAATTAAACAATTAATAAAAATATAAAATCTCAACAGGGGAGAGTAGAAATTTAACAGAGACAGAAACCAAGGAATAAAACCAAAAAACCTCCTACCCTAACCCTCAACCTCCTCCACCCTATCCGTCCCCCTCGCCAAAAGCCTGACAGAACAGCCAGGTCTTACACAATCGTCCAAAGGAGGAAAGATCCGCGGCCACCCGAACCTCTTCCAGGAGGAGTTTCACAGCCATGGTGCAGCCACCAAGAACGCCCTCCCCATTGTGGCCCCCTGGGAAACCCGTGGGACCTCAAGAACGGCGCTGAATGTTTGCCCTTACCGGCAGTGCTAGAATTCCCTTTCCCCCCTTTTGATTGGGGAAGGGGTCTTTTAAGAGGGGGGTCTCCTGTCCCGATCTTGTATTCTATCTAGGGAAGACACAATTTTATTTAGTGTCTCAAGATGGAATAATTCCACCTGAGACAACCTGGGTGTGTGTGTGTGTTACTGTATCCTGGGCCCTGGGTTCGCATCTGGTGTCTGGTGTTGGTATCCTTCACCGCAGAGCTGTGGTGTGCAGGCACCATTGTTGAGGAGCCCCCACAAATTTTTTTTTAAATTGTTGAGAGAAGAAACAGCCCGTCAGAGAGAAGCTGCAATACCCGGGTTTCACACAAAATGAAGCACAGTGGGTGTAGTACCTATAAAAACCCACTAGAGGGAGGCTGGAGATCTGGATTAGGCCACTGCAACAGGGCAAAGGTGGGGAAATAATTTGCACTGCAAAAAATGGCAGCCCACTTGGCGGGGGGGGGGGGGGCTGCTAGTGCCACAGCCGCCTCACAATTATTTCGTGTGACCAAGGCGGTCCAAACTTTTAGGAGGACAGAAAAAGGCGGCCTGGGCAGCGGCAGGTGTATGTCAGGCGGAAAGGAGCGCTGAGAGGGCCTCCCCTGCACCCGCCCTTCCCGGAACTCCGTGCCGAGCAGGAAGGGCATCCGAGGAGCTAAGAGGCAAAGTAGAAGAGCAACAGACCTCTCAGCTTTTTTTTTTATAACACAAGGTCAGAATTCCCCGCTCAATTTTGAGGAAACCCTGAGGAAAAAAGGAGCAAAGAAACAGAGTAACTGCCTAAGTGTGCAGAGTACACACCATCTACCGCCTATCTGTGCAGAGGCAGGAATCCAACTGACAAATGGGAGGGATGGACCCCCTCTGCACATGGCCAGTTGGATCTTCTGCAAAGTCTGCCTCCTACTGGCCTGGCAGGGATCATCCCCAGAGTAAGAGCTCCCGTCCTGCACATCCCAGGAGAAGGGCCAGGGGGAATGGTGTAGGGTTGTGGGCTATTTTTTGTTTTTATATTTTGCTTCTTTTCTATTATATTTTGATACTGTAAGCTGCCCTGAGCTGCTGTTGGCAGGGAAAAAAATTAAAATAAATAATAATAATAATGTCCCATTGCGGCCCCTACAGTCAGCCAGGGTCCCCTCCTGCGCGTTCTGTCTGTTACCCTTGTCCGAGGGACAGGGGCATGCAAGAGAGCGTACTCAGATGCCGCCCCCATGTTGTGGAACTCCCTTCCCCAGAAGTTTCACTTGAACCCGAGCCCGGCTATCTTCCAGAGGCGGCGCAAACCTTTTTTATTTGGGAAAACATTTGGCAAGCAGGGATAGGTGGGGTTTGTTTGGGGTTGGGGGAGGATGGGGATTTGAGAGGAGGGTGTTTTTTGTATGAACGGTAACATTTTTAACTGTTTGGGATTTTTTGTTGTTTGTGGATTACAAGCCTCCGGGAGCCTCGTGGGAAGGGCGGCATAGAAAATTTAAAAACAAATAAATAAAATAAATAAATAAATGTTATTAACAAGACATTGTACTTGCAAACTACAGAAGGCAGTTTGTAATGTTTATGTTGTTTAATACTGAAGCTCCTAAAGGTACAATTAAACAAGTACTATCTGCTCTGGCTAGTCCAGAGCCCCTTTTATAATATTTTAACTACAAAAACTAAATGCTATGAATTCTACTTCCCTGCAAAAGTAGGGAATGTATACAGTTCCAGATATCCCTGGGATCGAGGCCCTCCATGTGGTGTTTGATTTGGCTGGGTACAGTTTGGGGGTGCTGCTAGTGTACCGGGCCCCTTCCTACCCAGCAGCATCCCTGTCTACTCTAGCAGAGCTGGTCTCGGTGGTGGCGTTGGGCTCCTCTAGGACTTTGGTCCTGGGGGGACTTCAGTGTCCATACCAACACCAGCCTTGTGGGGGCAGAGCAAGAATTCATGGCCGCCATGGCAACCATGAATTTGTCTCAAGTTGTTAATTGCTCGACTCATGTGGGGGGAAATACCCTTGACCTGGTACCCTGTTCTGGCCTTGAGGCGGGTGATTCGGTAGTGGGGGACATAACAGCTATGCCCTTGTCATGGACAGATCATTACCTTCTTACGACCGGTCTCTTAGTGCATCTCCCCCAGAAGGGGAAGGTACCGGTTAGAATGGTCTGCCCTCGGAGGCTGATGTAACCTCAACAGTTCCAGGAGGCCCTGGAGGAGTTAACCCTGGACCCGGCCAGCCACTCTGTTGATGAACTCGTCCGGGCTTGGAACATCTTGCTTGGGGAGGCCATTGACAGGGTGGCTCCGAGACATCCCCTGCCCCTGTCTCGACTTCGCAGGGCCCCTTGGTTTACCAAGGGGCTGCAAGGTATGAAGCAGGAAGGCAGGCGACTAGAGCGACGCTGGCATTGGACTCGCTCTGAATCCAACAGACTTCTCAGTAGGGCCCATTTGCGGTCCTACGTTGAAGCTGTGAGGATGGCAAAAAAAGCTTTGCCACCCTCATAGCATCTGCAAAGCCGCGTCCAGCGGAGCTGTTCTGGGTGGTGCAGGGGCTGGTCAGTCCGGCCTCCCTCCACTTGGACGGGGACTTGTCCCAGGCCCGCTGTGAGGAGTTTGCCATCTACTTTGCAGACAAGATCGCTCGGATCCAGACCAACTTCGACACTGGATTAGAGACAGTGGGAACTGAGCGTGAGGTGATGGAGGCGCCGTCTGGTCCATCTTTTCGGGATGAGCTTCAGGAAGTGACACCAGCCGATGCTGTGGAGATCCTGAGGTCAGTTAGGGCCACCAGTTGTGAATTAGATCCTTGTCCGTCCTGGTTGGTGAAAGCCTCCAGGGAGATATTGGTGCTGGTGCTGGCGGGGGTTGTCAACGCGTCCCTTCGGCAGGGGAGTTTGCCCCCCAGTCTCAAGGAGGCCGTGATGCGCCCCCTGTTGAAGAAGCCATCCTTGGATGTGGACACACTCGCCAGCTACTGACCCGTCTCTAACCTTCCCTTTTTAGGGCAGTTTATTGAACGGGCGGTGGCCTTGCAGCTCCAGGCTCACATAGACAGCATCGGTTTTCTCGACCCGTTTCAATCAGGGTTTCGGCCCGGCCATAGTACAGAGACGGAGTTGGTGGCCTTGGCGGACGATCTCCACCGGGAGATGGATGCAGGACGTTCGACACTACTGGTCTTGCTAGATCTCTCGGCCGCGTTTGATACAGTAGATCATAGGCTGCTGTTGAGACGGTTGTGTGACCTGGGGGGTCTGGGTGGGACCGCCCTTGGTTGGTTCCAGTCATTCCTCTCGGGGAGGACCCAGTGGGTTGTCCTGGGAGCAGAAACATCTAGGCCCCGGGCCCTGGACTGTGGTGTTCCGCAAGGTTCAATCTTGTCTCCTTTGCTGTTTAATATATATATGCAGCCCTTGGGGGAGATCGTGAGAGGGTTTGGTGTGCGTTGCCACCAATATGCTGATGACACCCAGCTTTACCTCTCTTTTTCAGCCGACCCAGGTCCTGCCATCTCCATGCTATCTCAGTATTTGGAGGCCGTGGCGAGTTAGTTATGGCAGAGCAGACTGAAGCTCAATTCCAATAAGATGGAGGTGATGGTGGTAGGCCGAGCGGGGGAGGTGTTGCCCCCTCTTGTGGAGGGGGTGCGCCCCTCCATGGCCCAGCAGGTTCGGAGTCTGGGGGTGTTATTGGACGCGGGTCTCCGTCTAGATCAGTAGGTGGATATGGTGGTGAAAGCGGCGCTCCGTCAGCTGTATCTGGTGCGGAGGCTGCGCCCATATGTCTCCAGACCCGACCTGGCCACTTTGATCCATGCCTTCATCACCTCGAGGCTGGACTACTGTAACGCACTCTACGTGGGGCTTCCCTTGACACTGGCCCGGAGGTTGCAGCTTGTGCAGTATGCGGTGGCCTGTCTCCTAACAATGACAGGCCGACGTGAGTACATAACACCAGTGCTCTGGGCACTGCACGGGCTGCCTGTAACGTGCCGAGCAAGATTCAAGGTTTTGACTTTGATCTATGAAGCCCTATACGGTCTTGGACCTCGATACCTCAGGGACCGCCTCACCCTCCATGACTCAGGACGGACCCTCCGGTCCGCTGGGGGTGTCCTCTTGGAGGTCCCCTGTGTAAAGCGGGGGGCTACAATGGAGAGGGTGTTCTTGGTGGCTGGGCCCCGGTTGTGGAACTTCCTCCCAGAGGAAGCACGGCTGGCCCTGAGTCTATTGGCCTTCCGTCAGACCTGTAAGACATGGCTGTTCTCCCAGGCCTTCAAAGGCGGGGGGGGTGTTAAATTTTTGCGTGGAGTGGTTTAAACTTGTTTTAATGAGGATATTGTAGATTTTTTATGTTTTAATAATTGTTTTATACTGTGTTGGAAGCTGCCCCGAGATGCCCTAGGCAAGGGGGGGGGGGGGGCGGCGGCGGCATCTAAATATAATTAAATAAATAAATAAATAAAAACATTTAGGCGAGCAAAAGCAGCAAGACTAGAACAAATCCATGGAAATTTATACTTTGGAAGCACTTAATGCTTATCATAAGACTGATGAACAGGAAAGCTCATCCATGTTAAGACTGTAATACAACCCTGTGGGGACGGTTGTCAGCTGAAGTGTTATCACACTTCGTGCCTTTTCGCTCACAAATTGTCAATTATCTATTTATCATCTGACTTTTGTAACGTAGGCTTGGTAAACACAGACACCTAAAGTGACAGTGTAATTGGCCCTCATTACCACTACAAACTTACCCTTAGGACTTGGGAGTGAGCACAGAAAGCAAATGTTCACTTTCACGTAAGACAAAATACACATGAAGCTGCAACAAGGGGGAAGGGGAACCCTGACACTAGGTAGTGGAAGAATGTGTTTTTCAAAAAGTAGTAGTTGCCTATGGAAGCAACTAATGTTTGTTTGTGCAAAGTTTACATTGCTCAACATCTTTCTTTAGTCTGACTTGCACAATGTAAATATGCTCATTTTCTGTCAGAGAACACCAACGTTTTACACCTTTAAATTGTTATAGTCTGTCCAAACCAACCTCCCACCCCCCTGTGATCAATGTAAACCTGTAGTCAATACCAGTGACAATTTACCTATAAAAAGCATTTGCACCTTCTTTGCTTCTCAGTAGTAAATAAAGGAAGCTTGAAAAATTTATTTTAAAAAAAAACTTACTCTTTATATTACAACTAATAAGAATATGAAAGTATGAAGGGCTGGTTTGTTTGATAGAGGGGTTTTGCAGAATTGAACAGGATTTAGGGTAGTCAGTTGAATCTTACACAAAGTTTATTCAACTATCTGTCGTGCTTGAGTTAAAATAGGTGTCATGGAGGGGGAAAGACAGCTACTTTCCACCTTTCAGCATGTTTTCACACATTTCTTCAGTGTTCTATATTCTGAAATAACTACCACACTTGAAACACAGTTTGAGAGAGTGGTACAAATCCCTCCTGACCAGGAGACCAATAGGGTGGTTAAAGTGTGTGAAGAGGTTCCTCTGGGATTTGTATTACAAAGAGTTGATTGTCAGAGCACACTTGCAGTGCTTGAAATGTCCATCTTGTCATGTGATGTCAAACTGACTATTCCTTTAGACCTCCAGCAAAAACAGTGGATTCAAACCCTACTACTTCTATTGTCTCCTTCCCAATTTTCCTAGGATGCCCCTTCTCCCTTGTAACTAAGCTAAGCACATGCACCTGCAACTTTTCAGATGTATTCCTGTCTCTCCTTCTGTTCCCCTCCCTTGTCTCTCTTACATTATAAATCCACTGTGGCAGGGAACGGTCTATTACTTTAGTGTAACACACCAGGGATATTCTTTGCACTAAGTAAATAAATAAATAAATATTGCAATGACAACAAGAAATCCTCTCTCTTTATAAATGCATCTTTCACACTTTCTTTACACAAAATGAAGCTGCAAAAAGGACAGTTTCCTCCCTTTGCAGGTTGACTAAAAAGGTGGTAATAAAACTGCAGCTGTTATTTCAGAAAAATAATTCTGCTGTTATTTTAGAGGCTAGTTTATTCATGTATATGTGCAAAAAATGCAAAGGAAAAAGGAAATAGGCAACAGTAACTGAAAAGGCAAGCAAAAATCCTAAATTTGATTTATTTATATCCCACCATTTCCCTAGGATTCAGGGAGAGATCAAATGATGAATAAATTATGTACTACTTCAAGACTAATGAAGGATTATCCAAAAAAGAAAAGACAGAGTTATTACATACATACCACAGAGAATTAAGTCTTTAACCTCTTCATCTGGATTTTTAAACTGTTTCTTTTAAGTAGAGAACTATTTGAATAACTACACCCAATGCTTTGCAGTCATTAACCCTGACTGAACTAACTCACATCCAACCTAGGCTATCTGTAGATAAATATTTATTAGCATATTTAATGTTTTTAAAGACAGAAAATATGTTTTTGGTAAGCAAAATTATATTGCAATTACAATAACTAAGCCGTGAAATTAAATCAATTCCAAATACTAGCCCTGTCATCATACATTATCCTTCTTAAACTTTGATTCTGTGGAGCAAACTACAGTGCTAATAAATGTTCCAATACAAAATGAAGTAGCAGTTACCAAGGAGCTTCCAAACAGCACAGCAGTAAGTTTTTAAAACGAGACTCAAATCCAGCAGCTCAGACCTTTAAATGCTTCCCCTCTCCACAACTAACGTTCATTCTTCAAAATGAAACCACTCACATTTTTTCCTTCCAGCAACTCTGTACATTTTTCGTTCCTGTTACCACTTCTGGATACCACTGGATGGACGCAAGTATGATCCCGGCTAGAAAGAATGGTCATCCGGACACTGGAGTATGCTGTTCTCCGTAGCTCTCTAGTAATCTGAGCTATTTGTTTGTGGGTTCTAGTGCCAAAAAATATTTTTGGGATAACTGGCTTTCTTTCGTTTTCTTTCTTCTTTGTATTATTAGCACCTTTCTCATTTTTTTCTGTACAGGAACACAGAGTGCAGGGGATAGACAACTGTAATCAAGACAAAGAATATGCATTAGGATATTATTACAACAAACTATATATACCACTGACGTTTTCCTCTGGGTTGATTTAAAACTTCCCCTCAAACCACAAGTACTGTCTATAAAAGATAAAAATAGTGGCCTCAAGTCAAAAGTGTGTACACACACACAAATTCACAAAATCTCATAATATTAAGAGGAGTATTCAAATAAAATACAAAGATAAAAATGTTAATTCCATAGAAAACATTTCTGAAATGGTGTTATGCCAGGAGCCAGTTCTTGGGACTAGTCACCCCCTGCACTGTGCCTAGAGTTTCAAGACACTTGAAAACAAAATTCTGGGGGAAAGCTTGACATAACAAGACATGCCCCCACTCGAGCTGTTTCGTTACTAAGAAACTCTCAGCTCTCCAACCTTATTGTAGGATTTTAAAAATAAGGATCAAGGTGGAAGATGAAATACTCTGTAGGAAGTGTCTCTCATTAAGCATAAGTTCTTTATACAGTGAAACACCCAAAATTGGTACATCCTATTAGTATAGAATACTACCTCTTGTACAGGTACTTGGTGTTAGTTTTATGATGTAGGCACCTACAAACTGTAGTTGACAGCTCAAAGACTTTTTTCTCTTCTTAATTGTAATCAGAAAGATTATCCTTCATAAACAAATGCTAAGTCAAGGCGTGTGTTATACCACAATACTGGGGATCAAGCTGTCTCTTAGCCTCCACTCTGTGGAAAAGCAAGTTCAAATTACCCTGGGTCCCACTCAACCTTGTCCACCATTAAATATTACAATGCGTGATAGAATGGATGTAAATGTGACCCTTCTGGAGCTGCCACTCACAGGGATAAAAGGTTCACTGATGTGCCAAGTAAACAGCCCGTCAAAGCAGATAAAGTTACAGGCATGTTGGAATTGTTACATTCCCCTCTCAGGTTGCCAGTAACAGCAGATTTCATTACGGTGTGCTGCTACATTAAATAGCCAGTTCCAAATATCCTGCCTTCTCTATTGAATAATTACTTATTCACTGAAAGGATAAAAAGAAGAGTTATGAATGGGGCTCTTGTCAGCAGTAAAGTAGGAAACAGCTGACGTGCGGTGTATATTACATATGTGTCAATATCCGACAGTTTATAGTCGCACAGAAAATTGGAATGCAAATTATATCACGATATTTCAGTCCATATTCTGTTTTGCTCTTTGAAATAATGATAACACCAATTAACATATTAAAGGAATTAAGGTAACTCTAAACTGCAGAATCAGTTTACTTTTGCTTACAGTGCAATGCTTCAGCACCCATCAGTTTCATTTTAACCCAGTTAGTTTTCTCCCCTAGATGATGCAATAACCTTAACCCTTCATGGAAGGATATCATCAAACTATAGCATTTAATTTAATAAATTCATTAGAGAAATGTGGCCGGTGGACAACAGCAGTTTCCCAAACCGCAAAAATATCTTACCATCGGATATTGCAGTTTTATAATCAAGATGATAGGAAAACACATTTCAAATTCTTTGCCTCAGCAAAAAACAAATGGTATTTCTTCTACTTTAAGCTTTTAAAAAAAAAAATTAAAAAAAAATAATCAAAGAAACTTTTCATTAAAAAGTTTTCAAAGGTAAAATAAATATGTAAAGGGTGTGTGTATAAATTACAGTATTTTACAGGTGGCCTTAAAGTTTGTCTTAAAAGTTCTGAAATTGGCATAATACTGGCTTTAAGAAGCAAAGTGCCCACTACACAGCTTTAAAATGTTACCTTTTACTTAAAAAAAAAAATAAAAAAAAAAATCAACATCAGGAAAGTTGTAAACTTGGGCTGATTTTATGGTAACTAGTAAAAGTATAAAACTGTTCTGTAGTAGTCATAACATTTCTAAAAGCCACAGACGCCATGAGGCCAAAAAAAAACCTTTAAAAAAAGTGTCTGCATAATGGGAAAAAATAAGAAAATAGTTACTATTATAATTTTAGATATTGTACTCTGTTTTATTCGTGTTAAACTACAATTTTTTCTACCAGTCTTTCTTATAAACAAAAATCATCCTTTTGAGGAAGATCTTTCAAATGTATTAAAATATTAGGGACCCTAAAGAGTAACTTAATACAAAGCCTACATAAGATAGATTTAAGCTAAGTTTTTCACTTCTTAGTTATGTGAAACGTAGTTTGAAGTAAACAGAATCTAATTCCTAAGCAGCATCCTAATTCCTAAGAGAGAGATTTTATGACTTGGCTGCATACAGCTAAGAACTGAAATAGTTTAATTGCTGTGCTCCTTGGTCTCGTGTTTTCTAAAAATGACCTACTTAGAGACAATACGCTTAGCCCGCCTAATCGTAATAATTAACAAGGATACTGTCAGTTTATTTATGTGCAAAGTGGTGGAATCAAGGTTTCCACAAGAAAAGAAAGAATGGAAAAGTCTTCCAGCAGGATACATTCAAAACCAAGGTCTCAGCTATACACAGATTCTACATTAATCTAACAAAACCAGTTTTTAAAGTTATTAAATCAGCACAACACCCCAGTTGACACTCTAAATCAGTACCAGTGTTGTAAATCGGCTGATCTTAAGTCAGTAAAACTAAAAATCTATTCCATAGTACTTAAATGTCTGATCTAAAATATTTCATTGAGGAAGTTTCTAGAAATAGAAAAGATAAGAAATCAAGCTACAGATTTTATTTCTAAAAGAAACATATGTCAAGCTACAAGCTCCCATTGGATTATTTAGAACTAAATATAAATTATATTTTTGAAAAAAGGATAACACTTAAGGTACACCTCTCTTCCTGCCTCCCACACTACCAGAGCAGAGCAATTTAACCGTAAACGTTAAACATGATAGTGGTCCATCTGTTTGATCCAGCCTGTATGGAGACAGGCAAACTATGAAATCATCAGGTTAAAAGTATGTGAAACCTTGGTACAGATACCAAGTATATTGTTTAAGTCTGATTATGACAGGATTTGGCCTCATACACACTGGACAGCCATGCGGTATTATAAAACAGTTTGGTCAACATTTTGTTTACCATACATTGTTACATTTTGTTTTCACTACATAGAACCTCACAACATTTAAAGAGGGACTGGATGTACATTTAAAGAGGGACTGGATGTGCATATGTGTAAAAAGAATCTTTAGATTTAGAACATCAGTGCTAAAAACATTTTTGTTGGTACAAAAGCCACCTGTGTCAGGATTTAAGCTCCTTGGCTGAGCAAGAGGAGTCAGGAGGAAACTTTTCTACATCTACCTACCACAAGGAACATGGAGAGGTTTGCACCTCTCTCTCTAAAGTCTCTGGTGCAGGCTGTTGACAGCAACACTGTACTTTACTGGGTGGATCAAGGGGCTGATGCAATATGATAATTGCTCTGTTCCGAGGGAGAGAAGGCCTAATATGTCAGCATAATAAAAGAAAAGTTGAATACGATGAGAGGTTCTGTAAGTGTAAAATAAGGCTAAACAAACACCGAGGCTATGATCCTTGAAGCAAGAAGAGATAAGAGGCTTTCTAGATAGCTCCATCTACATTTAGCTGGTTACAAAGCCATCTGAATGATACAGTGGCAAAGACCTGCGTGAAATCTCACACAAGTGCACCCCAGTAGGATATCAGAAGTGACATTACTAGAGCTTTTCAACTATTCTTTTTTAAAACTCTTTTAAAAGGAGTAGTATTTTGCTGCGCCAGTCTCTTGATTAAACTGCACAAAGCAGCTGTTTATCCACTCAGAGTAACCAGCAGGTGAACTCGATTCAATATTTATCACAGGCTTTCACAGATCACTGCTAACCAAGCAAACCTTTTAATTAAGCTGGAACTTGCTTCAAAGAGCTCATTCAAGATGTCAATCAGCGGGAAAGGGATCGGATACGGTGTCAGGTGAGAGTGTGTAATACAAATCCACAACTTTCTTCATCCCATCGCTGTAAATTAGCCTGCTCTAGAGTCCGGACTCTGATTGTAACAGACTGCCAGTCTCCTGGAATGTGTAACTGAAGTCACTCAAACCCTATTGTGAAGGTTGTAAGCAATATGTTAAACTGCAATGGGCTAGCACATTAAGACAGATTCTTTTCACAGTCGTTTTTTGATACTCCAAGTGTTTGTTACACTACTCTCCATTTACTGTTTACTTTCTTAACTAGTGTAAATGGGGATTCCTTAACACAGCTGCCCCAGTTTCTCTCTGTCTATACTTCAGAAGAATTAATCAAGAGAGAACCATACAGGTATAATTTTTTCTCTAGATTTAGACTAGAACTCTGCTGTTTTTAAGAGTTCTCAGTTCAAAAATAAACATGGGTTCCAGGCCAAAGGAGGCTAAACAAAATTAACTGCTTTGGTCAGGAAGATCTTGCATTCAGTGTGTCCTACAGATCTTCATTTGAAGCAGCAGGTGATGCTTCACACTTGTACTTCAACTTCCCTCAACCTCTCCCCCTTTCACTCCCCGGCTCTCCCACTAGGCATCTGTCACCTTTTCTTCTTTTTTTGAAGCTATAGAGGAGGAAATCGCCCACTTTCTCTCCTGCTCTGAACTCACCACTTGTTCCTCTGACCCTATCCCCACCTATCTACCCCATTCTATCTCCCCAACAGTTATCCTTTCCATCCGTCACATCCTCAATGCATCACTTTCCACTGCAACTGTTACTGCTGCCGTCAAACATGCTGTGGTCACACCACTCCTCAAAAAACCTACACTGGACCCTACTTGCCCAGCTAACTACCGTCCCATCTTCCGCCCTTCTTTTGCATCCAAACTGCTCGAGCATGCTGTTCATGTCAAGGGGGCTGGAGTATGACATGGGGAGGTGGTATTGAGCGGTTTTGTCGGGGGAATGTAGGATGGTTGGGGCTTTTGCGGGGGGTGGTGGTGTCTGTGTTCTCTTTTTATGGTTTTTAATATTTTTATATATGTTGTTAGCCCGCCCTGAGCCTTAGGGAAAGGTGGGATAAAAATTTAAATAAAACAACAAATAAAATAAATGTCCTTTGCCTTGACTTCCTTGTGACTCCATTCTTTCATCACATCCTGCTTGGACTGTTGCAATCTGTTTCTCACAAGTCTCCCACTGAGCCACTTATCTCCAGTACAGTCTAGTAAAAATTTTGCTGAGACACTTTCCTTGCATGCCGTTACAACCATGTAACCCCTCTCCTCAAGTCACTATACTGGCTCCCCATCCAATTCCGCAAGCAGTTCAAGCCTCACCTACAAGTGTCTTCACTCTGCAGCTCCTCAGTACCTCTCCTCTTTTATCTCCCCCTGCACCACTACTTGTGACCTCCATTCATCGGGAAAGATGCTCTTATCTGTGCCCTTCTCCTCCACCGCCAGTTCACTCCACGCTTTCCACCTTGCTGCACCGTATACTTGGAACAAACTTCCTGAGGTGGTGCGCACCGCAGGCTGCCTCCCTGTCCATATTGAAGTCCTGCCTAAAGGCCCACTCGTTCGAGGTAACTTTTAAATCATGAGCCCAGGCTCTATCCATATCATATTATTAATTATTTATATAGCACCAGCAGTTGTACCTGGCACTGTACAATCAATAGTTCTAGACAGGTCCCTACCCCAAGGGGCTTACAGTCTAAGAGAGACAAAGGAAGGGGAGACAAGGGAGAAGTGAACATCGAGAGAGACAAGGATGCATTTATTTATTTATTTATTTATTATTTATTTAGCAAATTTATACCCCGCCCCCTCCTGCAACGCAGCTCGGGGCGGCTTCCAACAATCATAATAAAAACATTTAAAATTCATTTTAAAATATTAAATATAAAATATACCATTATAAAACAGGGCTAGAAAAATAATAAATAAATAAATGGGTGGGGGACTAAAATCATCCCTCCCCACCCTCCCTCCCAAAGGCCTGGGCAAACAGCCAGGTCTTACAGTTCCGCCGAAATGTTAAAAGGCTTGGGGCCAGGCGAGCTTCCTCCGGAAGGGAGTTCCACAGCCGCGGTCCTACCACCGAGAATGCTCGCTCCATCGTGGCCCCCCGCTTAACACGGGGGACCTCCAGGAGGGCACCCCCGGCAGACCGCAGGAGCCGTTCCGGGGCGCGAAGGGCGAGGCGGTCCCTAAGGTAAGAGGGGCCAAGGCCGTATAGGGCTTTATAGATCATCACTAGGACCTTGAACTTGGCCCGGCACACTATCGGCAGCCAGTGCAGCGCTCGGAGCACCGGTGTAATGTGCTCCCGGCGACCCGTCCCCGTAAGAAGACGAGCCGCCGCATTCTGCACCAGCTGCAGCCTCCGGGCCAAGAACAAGGGAAGCCCCACGTAGAGCGCGTTGCAGTAGTCGAGCCGCGAGGTGACGAAGGCATGGATGAGGGAGGCCAGGTCCGGGCCAGAGACATACGGACGCAGCCTACGTACCAGATAAAGCTGGCGGAAGGCAGCCTTAGCGACTGCCTCCACCTGCCGCTCCAGCCGCAGGTCTGCGTCCAATATGACCCCCAGACTCCGGACCTGCTGAGCTACAGGGGGGCAAACCCCCCCAATCAGGGGGGCCACCACCCCCTTCGCCCTCCCCACCACCATCACCTCCGTCTTATCTGGGTTGAGCTTCAGTCTGCTCCGCCGCATCCAATCCGCCACGGCCTCCAAACATTGGGATAGCACCGAGACAGCAGGGTCTGGGTCAGTAGAAAACGAGAGGTACAGCTGAGTATCATCAGCATACTGGTGACATCGCACCCCGAACCCTCTCACGACCTCCCCCAAGGGCTGCATATAGATGTTAAATAATAATGGAGACAAGATCGATCCCTGCGGAACGCCACACGGTAAGGCGCGGGGGCTCGATGTTTCCTCCCCCAACACCACCCGCTGGCTCCTCCCCGAGAGGAATGAACGGAACCATTCAAGAACAGTCCCGTCCAGACCCCCCCGGTCACGCAGTCGTCTCAACAGCAGCCCATGGTCCACGGTGTCAAAAGCGGCCGAGAGATCGAGCAGGATGAGAAATGTCGAACATCCCGCATCCATCTCCCGGCGGAGGTCGTCCACCAAGGCCACCAACGCCGTCTCGGTGCCATAGCCGGGGCGGAACCCAGATTGAAACGGGTCAAGGAGCCCGATATTATCTAGATGACCCTGGAGCTGGAGCGCCACTGCCCGCTCAATAACCTTCCCTAAAAAGGGAAGGTTAGAGACAGGTCGGTAGCTGGCGAGCGCGTCTACGTCCAACGATGGTTTTTTCAGCAGGGGGCGCACCACAGCCTCTTTTAAGCAAGGCGACAACCTCCCCTGCCGAAGGGACGCATTCACCACCCTCGCCAGCACCGTCCCCAACGTCTCCCCGGAAGCTTTTATTAACCAGGACGGGCATGGATCTAGTTGACAACACGTGGCCCTCACAGACCCCAGGACATCCACCACATCGGCTGGCGTCACTTCCTGAAACTCACCCCATAAAGATGGACCAGACGGACCCTCCGCCCCCCCGCGCTCTTCCCCTACTGCTATCAACCCAGCGTCGAAATCGGCCTGAATCCGAGCGATCTTGTCTGCGAAGTAGATGACAAACTCCTCACAGCGGGCCCGGGACAAGTCCCCATCCAGGCGGAGGGAGGCCGGACTCACCAGCCCCCGCACCACCCGAAACAGCTCCGCTGGACGCGACTTCGCAGACGCTATGAGGACGGCGAGGAATTCCTTCCTCGCCGTCCTCACAGCCTCAACATAGGACCGCAAATGGGCCCTATGGAGAAGACGATCGGAGTCCGATCCTTTGTTCCTGCTGATGGAAGAGAGGTTTGCCCGATTTTGGGGGGTTCAATTTATTCTGCCCCAACCTCGGTTTACCCTCTCTCTTGGTGTAGGGAGGCTATTCACCATTTCCCCCCTACCCAATGGGTTTCTTCCCCCATGGGATACTGCTACGCAGGTGGCTGGGCATCCGACTTTTCTGGGTAACCAGCAGTATAGGCCAAGTGACATCTTATCATTAAGAATTATTGCAAAGAGTCCTCTTAGAGCTCTCTATGCGATATCTTTTCGGAAACCGGTTATTGCAATATCTATTTGGAGGCAGGCTTACTTGCCTCATATGGGATCTGATTGGCCAAAATTTTTGTCAAACCCCAAGAGGGATATTCCCAGGGGAACAACAGAGGAGGTCCATTTGGGAGGGGGTTTGGGAGATCAAAGATGGGTATGGGACCCCATGGCAATCCAAATCTGATCCCACTGCCTGAGTTGCGGAGAGGCAGATCTAGGTCAAGTAATACCCCATGCTCAAGGATTCAGCCTGCTCCTATGGGGTCATATGCCTTTTTGTCGCCTGCTTCCACTGGGAGGGTTTCTCATACTCCTCCCCTAGTGGGAACTTTGACCCCCCCCCCAGACTATTGGGGATTCCAGCATGGAGGTTGCTGAAGGGAACCCAGCAACCCATGTGGAGGGTCATGCAGGGAGCCCACGCTTGGATAATGGCATTGTATGCATGGGACCCTTAGTTGATGACCCCCCCTTCTGATAGGAGATGCGGTGCAGGAGCTTTGACTCCAGGCCCAGCCCCCGAAGGCTGGGGGGAGGGGGCTCAGTGTATGCATCATTACCCTGCAAGGCATCAGACCCCTGAAATTGAGATCATTCATGGAGCAAAGGATGGTAGCTTTCTGTCTGTGGATGGGGAGTCAAATCCTGGAAGGGAATTCACGGGGATCTTGCGGGAGGGAGATAAGATTAGCTCCAACACTTAGTGGGTCAGTAGCAGGTTCCTTAGTCCACATGAAGAGGGGGGATTAACCCCGCCCCTCTGCCTTGAGGAGACGAGCCCACTTGCACTAGGGGTGCAGGTGGATGAAGGGTCAGTATGTCAAGGGGACTCTTTCCCTTTTGTTTTTGGGGAGCTTGGAGATGTGTCAGCAGGTAGAGTGTTCTCCTTTCAGGCACCCCAGATGGGACCTGCAGTATTGGTGACGCCTAGTGCCCTCATAGAGGCTGGAAGCCTTTTAGGGGGAGACTCCTTGGAGGCAGATAAGACCCTGATCTCGCAGTCCCCCTTAACTAGAGAACCATCGAAGGATGGGATTTTGGATTGACATCTTGCAGAGATCAGAGTCATGTCCTGGAATATTGCTGGGTGGAGGGCCAAGGTACACGATGTGGAGTTCCTGTCCTTTTTGGAATCAAATGATATCATTTGCCTGCAGGAGACATGGCATCAGAGCCCAGTCTTTCTAGCAGGCTACACTTTTAGGCTGGCAGCTCTCCCCAGGACGGGGAGGAGTCATCCTAGTGGTGGATGTTTGTGCTTTATTTTCACCTCCTTGGAGGCAGGGTATCTCCCCCTCCCTGGGCATTATTCCTTTATTTGTGGTACAATAAGTGGTTTTTCCATCTAGACTTTTGGCTTTGCTTAATGTATATGTCCCTCCTTCTTCATTGCTGTATTATAAGGACTCGTGTTGGGAGGAACTGAGTAAATTATTGGCGATTTTGGAGGACACTAACCCAGGTATTGGGATATTGCTTGTTGGTGATTTTAATGCCCGCCTTGGCGACTCAGATGCAGCTTTAGCACAGACTGGAGGGCCGTGGATATTGGAAGATTCTTCCTTGGCCCCTGAAAGGTGCTCCAAGGATAGGGGTACCAATAGGAGTGGCCTTCTCCTGGCAGAGCTGTTGGCAGCTGCAGGAATTATCATCTTAAATGGTAGGTCTCCCCAGGATTCTCCTGCTGAATTCACCTGTGTGTCCTCTGGGGGGGCCAGTGTGATAGATCTTCTGGCTGTGTCAGAATTCCTGTATCCTCTGGTAAAATAGTTTATGGTAGTTTTTCAGCCAGGTAGTGATCATTTTCCAATCCGGATGGGTTTAGCGAAAGGAGATTTCATGACCCTGGAGTGGATACGGGCTTCTGCTCTGCCTCCCTCATCTGCCCTAGTTAACTGCAAAGTCAAGTGGCACTCGGAGTTGGAGAGTAGGATCAAGCTTTTGTTGTCCTCCTCTGAGGGTACTAGTTGGTTGGCGGGTCTCGAAGAAGCTCAGGATGTGGAGGAGCTTATGTTTGGGTACAAGTTAATTCTGGGGGAATTGGCCCCTTTGTTCTATGCTCCCAAACCAGTTAGGGAGTCAGGTTTTAGTGCCCAGTCTAATTCCTGGTTCGATAGGAGCTGCCGTCGGGCCAGGAAGGCCCTTCGGGCTGCATACAGGCGTTTTAGGAAGGGCAGTCTAGTTACCCTGGCAGTATTCCAGAAACTGCGGTCTGAGTATAAAGGACTTCTCCTGCGGAAGAAGAGGTTGTTCCAACTCCTCCAGTGGGAAAAGATCAACGTGGCTGCGAGAGCTAAGGACTCGGCCCGATTCTGGAAACTTGTCAGGGGGGGGGGGGGGGGGGGGGGGGGGGGGGGGGGGCGGGATTAGGAATGGAGTCCCTGAGGCGGAATAGGTAAATTATTTCACCTTGTTATACTCTTCTGACCCAGGGCCTCCTTTTCCTTTGGTTACTCTGTCTTCCCTTCCCGGTTGGCCTCTAGTTTTGGCGGAGGAGACTGAGGCAATAATTGATGGTCTGAAAGGGGGGAAGGCTGCAGGCCTTGATGGCCTTCCACCTGACCTTTTTAAGGTCAACAGAGCATGGTGGGCTACAGCCCTTGCTGCCCTCTTCACAGGCATTAACCAAACCGGTGACCTCCCGGATGGTTGGTCCCAAGCCGAGATTGTCCCGATATATAAGAAGGGCCCCCCAGAATTACAGGCATATTAGCCTCCTCAGTGTGGTCAGCAAAATGTATGCCCGCTACTTGTTGGGGAGACTGGATAAATGGATGGAGGAAGGGAAAATACTTTGGGATGAGCAAAATAGGTACAGAGCTGGTCGTTCTACCTATGACCACTGTTTTGTGTTAAGTCATTTTATCGCTAAATACTCACATTCCACGGGGCTTTTTGTGGCCTTTGTGGATTTGTGAACGGCATTTGACCTGGTCTCTAGGACCCATCTTTGGGTTAAGCTCTCCCATTCATCTATTGATCCTAGGTTCCTCGCCCTTATACAGAGACTGTATTACAATACCTCTTTGCGCATCAGATTGGACTGCAATGGCTCTTTGTCACAGGAAATACCAACTAAGCGTGGTAGTTGGAAATACCAACTAAGCAGAGGTGTGTGTTGGCCCCTGCTTTATTTAATCTTTATATGGACAGTCTTATTCCCATGGTCACCTCCTCCAATAACTGCCCCCCTAGGACTGGGAAGCGGGAGGTAGCAATTCTGCTCTATGCAGATGATGCCATCTTGCTGGCTAGATCATGCCTGGGCCTTACTAGACAGCTGACAGCTCTGGACCTTTATTGATCACAGAACTTTCTTGAGATCAACTATTCCAAAACAAAAGTAATGATCTTCTCCTCTAGGAGGAAGACACATAGATGGTTTATAGGGGCCCATGAGCTTGACCAGGTTACCTCCTATAGATATTTAGGGCTGGTATTCCAGGCCAAGGGGGTTTGGACAGAGCATGCCGAGGCAGCCATTAGGCAGGCTAAATTAACAGGAAAATCCATTTGCAGCTTTTTTAGAACTAAAAGGGATCCCTGGTTATTCCAGCTATCCAGGTATTTAAGGTCAAATGCTTGGGACAACTTCTATTTGGGGCCCAGTTTTGGATGACTGGGAGGTTTATGATCCTTGAAAGGATTCAGACTGTGTTTCTAAGATCCCTTCTTGCACTTCCTAACCATGCCCCCAGTGCAGCAGTCCGTAGGGAATGTGGTTTGATCCCTATTGAGGCCCAGGTGTGTCGCATAGCCATAGGCTACTGGCTGAAGCTCCACTTTGCCCTTACAGCCCCACTAGCTACTCTGGTCCTTTTGGAGGATAACTTATGGGTGGCTTAGGTGGGGAATAAGCTTCGCAGTATGGGTCTTTTGCTCGATAGTTTGTACTCTCTGAGTTATGGCGGTACTAGGAATCTTTTCAGCCAAAGGCTGGCTGATATTACCGCTCAAGAGGCGATAGCTACTTTGAGAGGTAAAAGCTCGTTGGCTCCTGTACTGGAGCTATACGAACTTCCCTGTGCATCGGTCCCATACTTGCAGTTCCAGATGAGTCTTCATGCGCGGAGGTGTTTCTCCATGGTGAGAATGCGTGTTTTCCCTTCAGGAGATACTAAAGGTCGTTATTATGGGAAACATTCATTTTCTAGCTTATGTAACTGCCCTTTGCGGGTGGTAGATACTTTGAAACACATTTCCTTGCACTGCGAATTCCATCTTACTCTCCGTGATAAATGGTTTTCCCCTTTGCTCAATTCTGGGTCCCCCAAAACTGACCATCAGCTACTAATAATGCTTTGGTCAGGGCAAGATGAAACTATTACAAAGGGAGTGGCTCGATTTCTCCTTGAAGTACTTGCCTTGCAGAAGGCTAGGATGGCCCTTACATCCCCTGAGGAGGAGAAGGGGGTGGGGTTGGGGAATGATGACTCCTGATCTCTGTGATTTACTTACTTCTTTACTGTTTTATATTTTAATTTCGTGCTTGTACGGTTGTATGTTTTTGTTTTTGTATCTGTTTTTTCTTTTTCTTCTTCTGTGACGGTATTTACTACACACTTTGAATTAAGATTAGATCGAGAGAGAGAGAGAGAGAGACACACACACACACTCTCTCTCTCCCGGAAACCACGGGAGTGTAGCATATCCAACAGGAGATCATGGTCAACATTATCAAAGGCAGCAGCAAGATCGAGGAGGAGAAGAATGGAGTAAAGACCCTTAGACTTAGCTAAGAGAAGATCATTGGTGATTTTGACGAGGGCAGTCTCAGTCGAGTGGAAAGTGCGGAAACCTTATTGAAGGGGGTCAAGGGAGGAATTAGAAGAGAAAAAAACCAAGACAGTGCGTGTAGACAGCCTGCTCCAGGCGCTTGGAAGAGAAGGGTAGGAGTGAAATGGGGCAATAGTTGGAAGGGTCAGAGGACCTTCTTAAGGATAGGGGAGACAGTGGGGTTGTTTGAAAGCCAATGGAAATGACCCAGTAGAGAGGCTCTGTCCTTGGCCCTCTCCTCTTCTCTATTTACACCCTGTCCCTTGGCAAAATTATTGCCTCCCACGGATTCCAGTATCATCTCTACGCTGATGACACCCAACTCTATCTTTCTACCCCCTCTCTCTCCTCTTCTGTCCGCTCACGCCTTGTCAACTGCCTCTCTGATATCTCCGCCTGGGTGCCCCGACGCCAACTCAAGCTCAACATGGCCAAGACCGAACTCCCCTTTTTTCTCCCTCCTCTTCCTCTCCCTCTAACCTGCCCATCTGCATCGATGGAGTCACCATCCATTCTGTTCTCCAAGCCCGTAGCTTGGGCTTCATCTTTGACACGCACCTCTCTTTTAAACCTTACATTGACTCTGTTGCCAAATCCTGCCGATTCGCCCTCCATAACATTGCTCGGATCCGCCCCTTTCTCTCTACCTCCTCGGCCAAAACCCTTGTTCATGCCATGGTTATCTCTCGCCTCGATTACTGCAACCTCCTCCTTGCTGGCCTCCCTCGCTCTCACCTGTCCCCCCTTATCGCAATCCAAAACTCCGCTGCCAAGGTCATTCACTCTGCCCGTCGCTTCGACCATGTGCAGCCTCTCCTCTTCTCTCTTCACTGGCTCCCCCTTCCTGAACGTATCCTGTTTAAACTCCTGGTATTCACGTTCAAAACACTCCACAACCAAGCTCCCCCTTACCTCTCGGACCTAATCTCCCTACGCACTCCTGCACGCGCTCTCCGCTCTTCCTCTGTCCCCTCCCTCACTCTCCCTCGTTTCTCCTGCTCACCTAACCGCCTTCGACCCTTCTCCCTCGCTGCCCCCCATGCCTGGAACTCCCTCCCTACCCACATCCGCCTTGCCCCCTCCCTCCGCTCCTTCAAATCCCTCCTCAAGACCCACTTTTTCCTCGCCGCCTTTCCCAATGCCTGCTAGTCGTTCCCCATATACTTACTGTCTGCCCTCCTCTGCAGACTGCTGCAACCAACCTGATTGTAACCAAGCCAAGCACACGCACCTGAGACTTCGCATCCGCCTGAATGTTTGTTTGTCTTCTCCCCTGTCTCTCCCACTGTCCCCTCTCCCTGTCTCCCCCTCCTTGTCTTTTAGATTGTAAGCCACAGGCAGGGGCCGCATCTATGTCTATGTTCTGTACAGCGCCAGGTACATGACCGGCACTATATAAATGTTAATAATAATAATAATGTGCAGCAGAGAAGGCACAGCGGTGAGGACAATCGTTGTTGGAGGCGAGAGGGGATGGGGCCGAGGGGTTGGATAAAGAGAGGAGGGAGGTGACTTCATCAAGGGAAGCTAGGGAGAAGAAGAGAAGAGAGACAGGAGGGGGAATGGCAGGGAAGGAAATGGGGAAGGGAGAGTGTTGATAAGCAATAGCAAGGCGGAGTTTATCAATCTTGTTGAAAAATGAGAGAAGATCCTGTGCAGAGGGGCGGGGGAGGATAGGGAGACTTCAGAAGAGAAGCAAACGTTGAGAAGAGATAGCAGGGGTTACGGGAGTGAGATTTGATTAATGTGGCGTAATAGTGGTCTTTGGCCGGGGAAAGGGCATCACTAAACGCAGAAAGAGCAAACTTAAAGTGGAGGGAGTCATCAAACTCACGGGATTTCCACCAGAGGCGCATGGTGGCATGAGAGCAGGATCAGAGCATAGTTTTGTTGATTTCAACCATGCTAACTGAAATAAATAAGTTTACTGAATCCCTGCATCCTGTAGTCCATTATTCATACGAAGACTCTTATTTGTAGTTATCTGGATCTTTGTGTCTTGATTAGATTGTAAATTCCATAAAGCAGGGACTGCCTTTATGTTGTGTGTATCTGTGCAGCACTGTGTACAACTAGTAGTGCTACAGAAATTGTAAGTAGCAGTAATAGTAGTAGTAGTACTTCCAGAATGACTGGAAATAATCTCAAATGAGTGCAAAAAAATAAACACAGTAAATATGATTTTGCTTAACTAGTTACGACCTTGAAGGCAGCACCCAAGTAGAATATGGATCAATTTTCATTGAACTGACTCCACAATTAAAATAAATATCAAGGTATCAATTGTTTAAAATAATTGCTTAGCAAGTTAATACAACAGTAGTTTGGTTTCTCAATCCTTTTGCTGAAAGCAATAGTTAAATTTAAGCTTTATAGATTAACACTCTTTTGACTTTCCTATCTGTTGGCTATACTTTGAAGGTAACATGAATTGCTGATAGAAATGAAATAACAACAGTGAGATTTTCACTGAAGTATAACTTGACTTGCTCTGTTTAATAGAATATTACTAGTGTCAGAAAGGTGTGCGCTTACTTTGCGCTAAACGGCTTGGGCCCCCGATATCTGAAAGACCACCTCTTCCCTCGACAGACACCACATTTATTATCATGCGGCCTATCTCTGTTGCTGCTGCTGCTGCTTCCCCGCCAAGACCATTGCTGCCACTGCTGTTGTTGGACCTGCTGTAGGACCCATTGTTTGCTGTCATTATTATTTTGTACCGTATTATTTTGTTTTAAGGGTTTTTGGGGGGGATGAGGTGGATGTAGCTTTAGGGTGGGGGCCATGGGGAGTGGGTTAGGGTGGACAGGGTCAACCCCCCTGGTGAGAGGAGGGGAGGTGCTCCTTGGGGAGGGTTGGAGGGACTCCCTGTGAGAGGGGGAGTCCCAGGGAGGTTTGGTTGTATATTGTAAAAATGATTGTAGAGGGGTTGGGATTTTTTAATAATGTATATTGTAATGTTTTATGTTGTATTGTGGAAGGGCCCCGTTTCCTGGTGAGAGCAGGAAGATGTGGGGTGGGTTGGAGAAGGACCCCTTCCCTGGTGGCAGCAGGGAAGGAGTGTGGGGTGATGTAATGTTGAGAGATGGGATAAACTGTAATATGAATTTGTTAGGGTTATTTAAATATGGGTGGTTTTTTCTCTTTATATATTGTGGGTCCTGCGGACCATATTGCATTTTGTATTTTGTGCTATGAGCGGTTTCATTTTGTTGTGAGCCGCCTCAAGTCGCCTGTGGCGAGAGAGTGCAGGATACAAATAAAATATGAAATGAAAAAAAAAATGTTCCGTCACAACCTCTGAGATCAGCTCAGGGTGCCCGGTTTTTGAGTACCAAAGGTTTGTACAATGAGCGTATACAGAGGGTGTTTTTAAATGAGATGTGTCCAAGCATGGCCCCCCACCATCCACATGTCCAAATGTATGTATGATGGTGGTGTGTGGAGAGGTGACCCAGGCACCGGCTACCCAGGTTCCGCATGGAGCACCACAGAAAAATCCAGAGTGCCCAGTGCAGGCCATGGTAGCCACCTCCATGGAGCTGCCCGTATGAAGCTCTCCCCACACACTTCTCACGTGTGGGTGCCCCACACACAACCCACTCAGCGGCCACAGACCCCACCACTCTCGCTGCTCTCATTTAAAAACACCCAGAGAGGTGTTCTCAGAGGCTGCGCCACAATTATGGAACTCTCTCCCCTTGGAGATCCACCTAAGCCCGAGCCTGCTTTCCTTTTGGAAGAGATGAAAGACCTTTTTGTTTGGCCAGGCATTTGGTGGGCTGGGATAGGGTTGGGTGGAGGGGTTAGAGAGAGGGTTGGTGGGTGGGGTTTACAGGATTTTATAATTCCTTTTTAAATGTTTTTTTATGTGTTTTATGTTTATATTTTTATATATTTTTATAAGCTGCCCTGAGCCTTTGAGGGAAGGGTGGGGGTAAAAATTGAATAAATTAATAATAAATAAATATAAAACTTATAAAACTATGTAGCTAATGTTAGAACAATGACAGAGAAAGGACATTGAAATTATGCTTTGATGATTTTCCTTTTAGTTTTCTGGCCTTTTCTTCCTCTCTTATTTCATCCCTGGCAAATTTGCAGTTTATATTTTGTTTATAATTATGAAGTCAAAAGATGGTTAATGTTCCTGGTTTGAAGTACTTTCACTTTACCAGTAGTTATTAAAAACCGTGCAGCAAACTTGCTCAGTCAAAGCAAAAGCATTTTTGGCATCCTTTTAGAGTTGACAGCTGCCTTTTTCTCCTTACACTGTTTCAGCTGGCCAGCACCACCAGAACAGTGAGCATTAAACAGTTTGATATTTAGTGCTAGGCTTTTTTTTCTTTTAATGAACAAGAAAGCGACTAGCCGGCCAGGCCTTTAAAACCCACAGCTGTGACAAAGTTACTGAGAGGCATGTGGACAAAGCCTGTGAGAAATTAGAAAGGGGAAGAGAAGACACATTTGCAGAAAAATATTGGTGAAATCTGAGGTTAATTGAATGAAAAATTCCCTGATTTTTACAGCAATGTAAGTAAAAACGTTTCCAACATATTTGGATGGATACTCACATGCTCCTAAGGGTGCTACGACTTTTAAAAAAATAATCCAACAAGTAAAAATAAAATTAAATGGTCACCATGAAACTCAAAGTAAATCAAAGACCAGAAAACTTGTGTCCCTTCAGCTCCCCATGCTATAAAGAAGATACTAGAGCCTTCTGAATTCATGTAAGTCAGAAACAGCATCTTTCAGCCTATGCAGATGTCTAACTATTGTTGTTTTTAGCACCGTGCTAGCAAATACACATGCTGTAAAGGATGTGGGTGTGTTTCTGCTGTTTTGCATGTTAATCAAAAGATTATGGGAAGATGTATGAACTGTATTTGAATTTCAGTTAACTTTTTTTAGCATGTACTGTGAATACTTGTTAGTCACATACACCAGCCTCCACCGACTCTTCTAGCTGGGACATTATTTAATATGATAATCTAAAAAGCATCTCTAGCTTCCTCATTTTAATCACTAACACACTATGAGGGAGAGAGCAAAATAGCTATCAAATACTACCAAGGTCTCAAAACACAGTTGCAAAATGGAAGAGACGCTATCGGTCTCAACCAATGTATTTTTCTATTTAAAATAGTTTGTTGTTGTATCAAAACACTGAGCTTCTCTGGTTAGTCTTGTTTTCACTTGCTTGGATTGTAACCATTTATTTAAACAACACTGGCAAACTCTCAGCTTGTTCCTTAATTTGCACTTACCTTCACTACAACAGGGATTTTGCTTGGGTCTTCCTTGATTTACTGTCTTGGAAATTCTTACCAGGGTACACTTTAATTAGAATTGTGTGGAGAAGAACACCACATTCCAATACATACGGAGATAAAGTAGTTCAGGTGATATCTTTCATTGGGCCAACTTCTGTTGGCTAGACCGTGCAAGCTTTTGGACCACACATGGTCCTTCCTCATGCTGTACCAAGTCTGAATTAACCAACAAAAGCTGGTCCAATAAAAGTTAACATCTGAACTACTTTGTTTCCACCTGTTACTTTTGCAAGCAACTCAACCACCACACACACCCCTCCCGGTTTCCAATACATAGGAATACTTTCATCATCAAAACAAGGCCTTTCACAACTGTACATCTCCCTATTTTTCCATTCTTACCACCATTCCCACACCTGCCTTCTTACATCCTGCCAACAATGCCAACTTCATCCACCTGCTCGTCAGCTTCTTACATAATGATCTCCATGGCTTCTTCCAAATTACTTATGCATGGATTGCCACATCAATGACACTATTCATATTAACAAATTAAATACATACGGGTAACCAACCCTACGCATTCCAAGATTACAAGCCTGGTCCCCACAAATCATAAGGTTGATTTTAAAAAACCCACATGACTTAAAAATAAATGTTGGGTTTCTTTTGTCCTTCTTTTGGGTTATAATCCTTAAGGGCTAAAAATGTAGCTTTAAAACAAAAAAAAGGAAAGGCTTACAATTTCAGCATTGGTGTCATGATTTCAAGAATTTCTTAACTAAAATCATGAGAATTAGCAACACTAAACATTGGAAACAACCAACTTATAACGCATGCTACAGCTGGACAGCACAGTATTAAAATCTTCTATCCACAGGCTAACATTCTCAAACTTCTGTGGGTGATTTCAGAAGTAACACGTTCCAATCCACCAGTGAATCCCACCCTGGTGTGAATGGATTCACTGAGGGCTGTGGTGACACGTGCGGCCCCAACAGAGGTGACAGGATCGTGACCACCGCCCGGGGGCAATCAGAGAGAACATGGGTCGGAGGAACACAACAGACATGCAGTGGAGACGTGGACCGCGATTCGAGCCCCAGAATGCACCGCGGCTGGGGTCAATTCCTTCCACCGCAGCTGCGGGTTTCCGTTCAGAAGTTACTTTTCATTCACCCCTGCTGTGGTGACCATTCACCACACTTCTGGACTTCCTCCAGCCACAACCTCATGAAGCGTGGTTAGCTTCACCCCGGGCCACGTTTGACTGTGGTGAACATCTGGATGCGAGCAAACAGACATGCACGGTGCTTTCACCACCCCCGCGTTTGACTGAGGTTGACTGTGGTGGACATTCACCACGTCACTTCTGAAATCACCCTGTGTATGTTAAACAACAATGTGTCTCTTATGTACATTTCTTTAAAAGTAAGAATCTCCATGGTGCAGAATACCTCAAGCCATAGTTGCAATCAATTAAAGCTAGAGGTACTCCGCACCTCTGAAAATGAAGGCACTTGTATTAACCCTAGACATTTAATAAGACCGTGAGATGGTACCACACAGGTCAAGATGGGTAACAAATATATATGCATATGCAAGTATAAAATATAAAAAAGTAAAACCCATAAAAATATAAGCTGTATAAAAATATAAAAAGTCACATAAAAATACACCCTAGACCCTATCCCTGCCTGCCAAACACTTGACCAAATAAATCATTAGTCTGACATTCCCCCCAGAAAACAGCCAGGCTCAGGTTTTGGTGAACCTCCAGGGGAAGGGAGTTTCAGGGCTGTGAAGCCACCAAGAACACCTCTCTGCGTGTCCTTGCCCCCAAAGACTTGGTGCAATGCTGGAAACTTGCAAGAGGGTGCCCCGATTGACCTTAGAGATTGTCATGCAACATTCGGAGTTGGGGGGGGGACGGACAGTCTTTTAGCTGTTGCATCCCATACAGTTACTACCTACTGAGCACAGAACTATAAATTGTGGGGTGTTTTTTAGAAAGTAAGGATTAAGGTAAACACTGAAAACAGCAAGCTTCCAATTATTCTTTGACACACTTCTACTGAACAAGTATATTACATACGCACAAGTAGATTATTATTATTATTATTATTATTATACCACCAGCAATGTACTGGCATGTACAATCAACAGTTATAGACAGGTCCCTACTCCAAGAGGCTTACAATCTAAGACACACAAGGGAGGTGAGACAAGGGAGAGGTGAACATACGGAGAGAGAAGGGTACATTCATGAGGTTGAGAAGTTGCAGGTGCATGTGCTTAGCTTAGTTACAGGGAAGAGAAGGATTCTGAGGGAGGGAAAGGAAAAGGAGGCAATTTCCTCTTCACGGTGAGCTAGGGAAAGCCTGAGGGAAGAGGGAGGTTTTCAGGAGGGATATGAAAGTTGGGGGGAGGGAGCAGAACAAATGTATCCAGGGTTGGAGTTCCAGGCATGGGGGGGCAGCAAGGGAGACCGGGAAAATATGGTTTGAGCGGCAAGGAAGTCATGACTAGGCGAGGGTGGGGGCAGAGGAGGAGCAAAGCCCCTGGGTGGGAATGTGGTGAGAAACAAGTTCAGAGAGATAAGGTGAAGAGCCTTCAAATAAAATATTGCTCTGCTGAGGAATATCAAAGCCTGATCCAAAACGAGTAAGAGGTAAGGATTTACCCATGCCATTATAAAGGCTCTCATTTGTATGTCTAATTTCTGGGGGCAGCAGAACATGCTTTAGGTTCACTGCCAGCTGAAATGTATTTCAAGAGAAAGGGCAAACTGAGGTGAAATTGTGACAGAGATATTCTAGTGATTTCTCCTAGATGTTTTGTGGTGGGATCAAATATGGGAAGACTATTATAATTAGAGGCTTCCTCTTCCTATTGCTTGCCTTAATTTTTCCTTTAATAATTAAAATTCCTGTTGATATTTAGATCTGTCGGCTGCATTTGACACAGTTGATCATGAGATGTTGGTGACATGCCTGTGGGACTGTGCAGGGGTGGCGGGACTGTTCTTGAATGGTTCCATTCTTTCCTGATCGGAAGAACCCAATGGGTGGTGCTCAGGGATTATTTTTCATTATACCGTGACATCTTGTGTGGAGTCCCGCAGGCTTCTATTTTGTCCCCTCTCTTGTTCAATGTGTATATGCAGCCGCTCGGCGAGGTGATTAGGAGGTTCGGTGTGCGGTGTCATCCATATGCAGAGGACACCCAGCTGTACCTCTCTTTTTCAACAGACCCAGGCCTGGCACTCTCGGTGCTTACGGTGTTTGGCGGCTGTCGGGGACTGGATGAGAGCTAATCAACTGAAGCCGAATCCTGACAAGATGGAGGTGATATTAGTGGGTAAGGAGATGGAGTTGGTAGCCCCCATTATTGATGGGGTCTTCCCTGACTGGTCTCCCAGGTACAGAATCTGGGAGTGCTCCTCGATGCACAGCTCCGCCTGGATCTCCAGATGGAGGCTGTGGCAAGGAGTGCTTCCTGCCAATTACATCTGGTGCGACGGCTTCAGCTGTTTGTCTCCGACTCGGACCTGGCCACTGTCATCCATGCTTTCGTCACCTCTAGACTAGACTACTGTAATGCACTCTATGTGGGGCTACCCATGCTGATGGCTTGGAAATTGCAGCTTGTGCAGAATGCAGCAGCCCGTCTCTTAGTGGAACTGGGCCGCCGGGAGCACATTTCACCAGTACTCTATTCTCTGCACTGGCTGCCAGTGGTTTTCCAGGCCCGATTCATGGTGTTGGTTTTGGCCTATAAAGCCCTAAACGGCCTGGGCCCTGCCTAGCTGCGAGATCGCCTCAGTCGCTGGGTCCTGGATCAGCCCCTGTGGTTATCCAGGGATGTCCTGCTCGAGGTCCCCCGGGCTTTTCGGGGGGCCACACAGGGGAGGGCATTCTTGGTGGCCGCACCACGGCTGCGGAACTCCCTTCCGGTGGAGGCCTGGCTGGCCCCGGATCTTCCCTCCTTTTGGAGAAGCTGTAAGACTTGGTTGTTCTGCCAGGTATTTGGCGGGGGAGATGGGTAATTGGGGGGGGGGGGGGGATGGGTGTGTGTGATTTTTTTCCTCCTTTTAATGTTGTTTTAATTGGTTTTAGTATTTGTAAGCCACCTGTGGCGAGTGTGGCGGGGTATAAAATGTTATAAATAAATAAATAAATTAAAAGCATGTACCCAAATTTAAACACTTCCATGTTTCTATTAAAGCTGAAATGAATAAAAGCAGCTATCCAGCTGGATAATGCGGTATCCACCACCATCTGGTATCCAGACACATACCGAACGGTATTGGCAGATAATCTGGCTAACAGGATTACTGTTTTACCATGATACCATACATTATTATTTACCAAATTACCTTTTTATTTCCCTCCTGGTTTTAGAGTAGTCACGGTAATAGTTATGCGTTAAACCAGTTATCCTACATGGTAATTGATTTGCTACTGAATAACTGCCAATGTAATCCGAATACCGGATATTAACTGCAGATAATTTTTTTGCTATCTGTTTCAGCATTATTTCCTATCACCATATTCTGCGCTTCAGGCAGTAATATTTCACAAATGCAAAATCTTTATAGAGTAATCACATTCTGTACAAACCAAACCATAAACTCTGAAGCTAAAGCCTTGCTATCAAATCTGTGAAGCTGCTACTATTCTAGCAATTTAAAAGTAAATTAGAAAAAAATAAATGATTTAGGTAAAAAGAGTACATTTGCAAAGGTAAACGTAGTAGCAACCTGCTCAAGTGCACAGTTGAAAGCTATGTGACTTCCCCCGCAGAAGAACTAGGATTAATTCCAACTCCAAAGACTGAATGTTAAACTAGCCGACACTGAGGGCAAGATCCTCTGAGCAGACAGCACTGGCATTAGCACTTCATGCACTTCCACTGAAGTGAATGTGACTCATGCTTGTGCTAAGTGCTAGCACCAACGGTACAGGACAGTGAGTTTTCTCCTTCAACAGTTACTGTGAGAGCTGGCTAGCCAACTGATTTCTTACCTGAGTTTATTAACAAAAATTAGGAGTCTTGGACAATAAGGAAGTTGAGTTGCAAATTGGTGAGTTTATGCACCGAGCTAAACAGTTGCTTTTGCTTAAACTTACAATCAGGACTACAGAAAAGGGTGAAATAAGAGCAGGGGAGAGAATGGAAAGGATCTTCTGTATTTGGATACAGAAATACTTCCTGCCCTTCCAATCCCAGACTGAGCAAATAAAGTGAGCACATGCACTCATTGTGGTTAAAAAGTGACCAAGATTTTTTTTGCTTAGTTTTTTTTAATAATACTAGGAAAACTGTGATGAATGACCAATAGAGCCAAGTGTCATTTACTTGCTCACTATCCACCAAACAGGCTGCTGACCTGTACTTAAGAATCTTAGATACACTGGCTTACCACCTGAACAACAAAATCTGCTCCACTCACCACCTCAATTCTCTTGTAAATGCTAAGAGGGAGGAAGGGACAATGGAATGGTTGATTTGCGGAACCATACATTTCTAAATTTTCCGCTGGCTCTGATCAGAGTAACCATACATGCTATATCTGAAATGCGAGACAGAGTGCAAAGTAACATTCAAAAGTAACAGACAGGTGGTACGTTTTCATATTTAGTCACAGGTCAGATATGCTGAAGTATTAGAATATTCCACATTTTAAATCAAAGACAGCCTATCAAAACACAGCATTACTTAAAAATAACTGTAAACAAAATAAAACTCAACCACACTTTTCCTAGCCTGTTGTGAAACATTTTCACAATTGCATTAACCACCTAATCAATTACATGAACCAGTTTTTACAGAATTCCAAGCTACAAAACATCTGTGACTCAAACAGCATCTTGACTAATCATTCAGCTGCCTAAAAAGGAGTTAATTAAATTTCTGCAGACTTCACATTAATTTATCTGCATGTAAAACTTGAAAGATCATAATGGCAAAAGGGAGTTTATTGCACGATAATCTCACCCTTACATGATTAGAGGCACTCAGCTGTGCTTTTTGCCTTACAATGCCCTGGGGGCTCAAATGCCATGCCTCATTGCCTGAATGCAAAGAAATAAAAGGGTAAGTGTATGTGTATTACCACTTGGTGGAACAATCATCAGCATCTTCCCAAGCAGTGTTGATCTGTAGATATACTGATAGTTATGAAAACAGCTTTTCCTGCTTCCATGTGTTTTTACTATAAATATTTGATGTAGAGGTTTCTGCAACAACATCTGTAGCGTTACATATCAGGCTGTATAGACCACTAGTCAGTCTGTTTGCTTTGTACTGTGGCTGCTTATCTCTTTATACTTAGCTTTTTGGAGCAGGGACCTCATTCTTTATACGATACATCCTACCTACTATAAGGCACCGTGTACACTTACAATGAACTATAAATAAGCAAAAATGTTTATAAAGCAGCAGCTCTCACTTCCTTTTCTTGTTAGCTCAATCTGTTCTCTTGAAAACCATTTACACAATGATGATAGACCACCCACTTCCTGCACATCATAATATCCAGTACTAGTTCTATATGTAGATAAAACCCTCTAATAGCAGCTTGCCACTTCCTACACAATTCTGGAGCCTTTTTCATCACTAAGCCTTGAGGAAATATCTTCTACTTATCATTAGTACAATCGCATAACAAAAGTAACAAGATGCCTCACACACTGTCTGCAGAAAGAAATTCTACAAAAATCCATAGGAGTACAATGCCCCAACATTATTAATTATTATTATTATTAACAAACATTTATATAGCACCAGCAGTGTACCTGGCACTTTACAAAGTAATAAAATAGACACGGTCCCTACCCCTAGGGCTTACAATCTGAGAGACAGGAGCTGGGGGAGAGACTTAGGAAGGGGAACAGAGGGAGAGACAAGGGGTCTAACATTCATGAAGATGCGAGGTCT